>CAKKXW010000001.1:1547212-1581358 GCA_920937365.1 Sphaerophoria rueppellii
CAGGATTGCACAATGTTATAAATTTTCTTAAAACTAACAATTATTGGGATATTATAAAGTGCTGCAATAAAAATATTTACAAAAAAACCTAAATTCGATATTATAAGCTGTTTTAGATTTTCCGAAGTATTATAAAATGTATGGGTTTTGGTTTATCAATGAGATTTTATTTGCTAATTCTTTTGTTCATAAAGTAAAAATAAGAAAACTTTATCTTCTTTACGCATTATTTGAAAAAAAAAAATATATCTTAAAGTCAACACTTTACTCGGGCAAGAAAAATTGAACACCATTTAAATACAAAGTTAGCCTTTTTTTTAATCGTCAAAAAGTGATGAAAAAGTAACTTTGTCTTAAAAGGATTATTTTCTAAGAATATGATCCCAAAGTATATGGCAGAAAAATTACAGGATAACCTGTATAGTTGGCCATGAGGAAAAACAGAAATTTCTAATTCAAAACCACATATTTTAAAAGATTGACCTTGAACAGGAAACTAAAGAAGTATGCCATTGACTTCACGGCGAGTCTTGTAGTACTGTAAAGTTTAAGTTGATTGATGTCCCGAAACATAGTAATGCTCATACCATCAGAGTTAAAAAATGTGGAGGCAGTCCTGGTACATAAATGCATAAATGCAAAAAATTCAAAAACTCCGTCTCGTTGTAAGATTTACTACATCGTTTTCATTTGTAATTGTGTCAAACCACTCAAACGACTTGTGGGCAAAAAATTATGCATTTATTTGTCTAGTTCAAAATAAATTGTTGTATCGATTTTAGAAAGACTTTAATCTGTACCAGCCATTATTGCACTTCAACTCAATGCTTCAATGCTTTGAAAGACATCTTGAATCAACTCATTCCGTGGATTTGCATTACAATAAAAATTTTTTGGAAGTGAAATTCGGCCTTCAATGTCCAATAGTGTCCGTGGCTTTGTGGTTTGGTTAGGTGCGTTGGCTGCTAAGCAGAACGTCGTGGGTTCGAGACTTACTCGTGCCCAAAGTTTCTTACTTCATCTTTGTCGGACATTGCTTTTTGCGAAGAACTGACAAAACTTCCAAGAGTATCAAGAGTATGAAAAAGTGCTTCTCGGCGAATCGGCGTTAAATTGTAGGTGCCCTAAAGTCTTCAAACGCACCCAGAGAATTATTGATGAGAGTAAGCCACTGAGGCCTTGGCTCTTCAATATCTGTCGCGCCACTCTCTCTTTAATGTCCAATAATTGGCCAATGTAAGTTTCCTGAAATAGAAGTTTTTAAACGACTCCATTCGTCTGCAGCAGTTGACCGTGGTATAATCGACAAAGTTTGTCCTCAGAAACAAAAAGATTCAGAGCTCCAAATTCTTCAAGTTGCGGTTAAAGGCTTCAAGTAAATTTTTGTGTGCCATTGTGCTCTCATCCCACACAAATATTCAGCCATTACCAACTTTTTCGAAATATCGTAATTTGATTTTTATGTCTAATAATGTGCTCACAACTCCAGAAGAAAAAAGAAACAACTCTTTTTTTAATTTCAGATCATATTGATGCTAAAATTAATGATAACAAAAAAGATTTCTCCATTCCGCCGGGTGCATCACAAAAATATATACCACCACTCAGACTGATCACACCTTGCATATATAATGGTGTCATACACATAGGTACTTTTGATGATCGTTTAACTTCGGCTCAATAGTTTGCGCAAATATTCTGAATCCAATGCAATTTTATTATTGTCCTTAACGTAGTATTGTTGTCGAGAAACCAATGCAATTGTCGCAATGCTTTATTCGCAAAACGGCTTTTTCGTAAGCAACTGGCACATTTCAATTTGAAAGCATTCAATTCTCCTTCAGATTGGCATTTGCAATGACTATTGATTTAAAGCTTAATAATGTCTGTTTGTGGCTTAAATTGGAGCACACCATGTTTTTCATTCAGACAATAATTATACGTGGAATACCTCCAGTTCGTTAGTGTTGATTAACACACATTCCATCAACATTCAAAACGTTATAAATAACAAATAACAATATAACTCACAAATACGTACCCACTAAAATTAAATAAGATATGCATACATATTTTAATACTCTAGAAATTTCATATATCAAAACAACGTTTGCCGGGTCAGCTAGTTCAAATATAATTTCCTAGGTTCACTGACTTTTTTTTTGTCGAAGAAAAATTATATTTGTCAAATATTTTTTTTTCTTCACTGACATTTTTTTTTTGATTTTTTTATTGAAAAAAAAATATTTGACAAAATTTTCAAACTAAATTGAGTGTTCGTATATTGATCAGTTTTTTTTTGTAGTGCGAAATACAAAATCTTTTACAATTTTTAACAATTGAACCATTTGTGATTTGAAAAGTATACATTTTATTTTTGCTAAACCTTCTACCCTAAAACCTCTTGCATTTAGAGAAAAAATTAGGAAAATCGATCAACCAGTGTGCCCGGTTAGCGAACGAACACAAAAATTAGGCTGTTCTTTTATATATATAGACTAGCTGACCAGGCAGACTTCGTACTTTTAAAATCGAAAAATAAAAGATCTTAACTTTTATAATCCGCTACCACACTATCCGCTTACTTCCATCCACTACCCCACTATCCTCTACTCACTACCCGCTGAACACGTTACCGGTACACATTGCACGATGGCTCAGATAAATGTACCCGAAGATTCGTAGGAAATAATCGTGTAGGATAGAGTTAGAACTATGCCCTTACAATGAAACCGGACAGTCACTCCTTCGGTTTCATTGTAAGGGCATGGTATATATGTAATAATATAAGTGCATAATATGTCACTTCTGGTCACATGACGTCCTATAACAATATATGAATTTAATGTGGAAGGAAAAACAACGAAAATGTGAAGTGCCATTTCACCCGCAAGCAGGTGCCATATCCATATCATATATGGAAATGAGACTACTGTTTATTAGAATCACATTTGAACTACTTTTTCAGCAATTCAATCTCCTTGGTATGACGTGAGATTGCAAAAAAAGATTATATTTCAGTCTTACCTTTCTTACTGCATGAATTACTTTACCAATATGTAGGTACCTACATAGCTCAAGAAACCAAGGAGAAGACAATATAAATTACCTTGGATCGGACTCGTCGTCCTACCATTGTCAACGTTTTGTTTTGTAGAATCGATTTTGTGATAATGGGACTTCTAACAAATGTCTGAGTTTTTAAGGGATATTTATTAAACAAATAGTCAATTACCACATGTTTAGTTTAGAGTGAATATTATAAGAACAGAGTTATGGTCTTTGGTGAAACTGTTTCTATTTCAATTCGCTAGACTATATACAAACATCCATTTCCATGTTAATAGGTTCAACGTATAACGGATGAAAAAGCATTATCTAAAGCAAACTTTCAAAAGCTTCTTTGGTTCTTTTTTAATGAATGGAAAGAAAAACAAAAAAGTTAAGGTTACACACATACAGGAGGACATCGTTCAATGTTTACTTTCTGCTTTGTGATTCCTTTGACTTTTAAGACCAACAAGACTATAGCCATGGCTTATATTATTCTTGGTCAATTGTGAAAAACCTTGAACTCAAATCCTCAGAGGTTTTAGTTGTTTCACTTATAAGGCATAAGTGGGTTTTTAGCAAAAATGGGTGTCTGGTTATAAGGGATGTTTTTTAAGAGACATGTTAAATTAACTGTCACTTTGCTTGGCGGTGTAGATAACGTCCTTGACTTATTTACATTTTTCATGCGTTCTTCAGCGCTTTCCAATCGATAACCCATTTTTTGTCGGTTTAGTCAATTCTCTTCTTTGGTCTAGCAGAATATATCAATTCTCCATGTGAATAGGTACTTCTAACTTCAGTTAAGGTCTCGAACTCCAAACCTCGAACTCAATACTAATTGAAAAAGTAATAACCAATCAAATGACCGGTAAAACTTATAAAATATTGATAAAATCTACCGAAACACATCTTGTTCACACTGTCATTATTGTTGTTTTATATCTGTCGTCCTCGACTAAGTAAATTCAAATATTAATATTTTGACAGCTATACAGACGTGACGTTTATACCAATGTGTCAATTTTCTGTTAAATCTGAAGAATATCGATGGCATTTCCTTTTTAAAATATTCATATTCAGCATTTACCAGAAAGCAGGAGCCACATTCTGAAACACCATTATCCATGGAATTCCACAAACAATTCAACAATAAGAAAACTGTGCAACACGTATATACCATGAATACATCCAAACTTCGTTTACACTTCGGGCTCGGTTGGTACCTACTTAATAAATTTGCATCCCCATAACACAATAATTCCATAAATGATACTTTTGGGTTGTAACGTAAGTGTGTAACCTTGTACGTTGCCTTATAGTTTGAACACGAGAAAAAATGGAACATGAGAGAAAGGTTGCTTGTTGCCTTGAACTTGAAAAAAAACATAAACAGTTAATGAAATGTTTGGCCAAGGATTATCTTAAGCTTCTAAAATACCAGAAGAGGAAACGCAAGTTTCCTGACTTCAGAATTTGTTTCAAATTTCATGAAAATGTTGATCTTGTCTGTCACTCAAATAAGTTTTGGATAAATTCTTAAAGAAGCCGCAGCGAAACTCTTAAACGATTTTAACAAGATTTTTGTATATATGTTATTCTTGCACCAGTAATGTCTTATACCTATTCAATTGTTTTCAATACGATTTCATTTTCAAGCTCCAAAATTGAATAGTTGACTTTCATACGAAATCCCTTCCGCTTTATTCTCTAATCATATAATTTATATGCCGTTTCATTCGTTATGAGCTATGAAAAACATTCCAAAATAATTTACACAATCTTCACAACCATATGAAATATTCAGCTAATAGACTTCACACTTTGTTTCGTAAGATAGAAGACATAACATTGAACTCATCGTAGTTTCATGGCAACAGCAATTAATTAATTCAAGATTCAAATAAATATCTACTATTTACGAGGGTATTCACTTGATTCATACACATCAGAGTGATGAATATTGTTCTAAGAGAGATGAAGACATGGATCACATATAATGATAATAATGATTTGAGCTCAACCCAATAATTGTCACATGCTTGGATCAAATGTTCTTGGTGATGACTTCAGATGGGGCTCATCTTATCATCTTGAAAATACAAGCGGCTAGAATGAAACTCGAGAACTTAATAACGTGATTGCAGTTGAAGGTTACGGTCTATAAATTATCTGCTTAATTCAAAGGCATTACCGACACGCTAAGGCGATTTGAACAAAGTGCTTTGAATGCAGCTGTTTTGTAGAAAACGATGAAATTTTTTTAGAGTGAGATAATACTGGTCTGTTTGCGAGGAAATAACGAATGATTTTGAAGTTAAGTTATTATAATTAATATTTAACTTAAAAATGTTCAAAAGGTAATATAAAACTCTGTTTAGAGATGATCTTCCAGTTGTATCGCCATTAAAATTTGTCACTTATATGCAATCTAAACAAACTATTGATCTATTCCATTGTTAGCAATGATATTAAGAGATGATCTTCCAGTTGTATCGCCATTAAAATTTGTCACTTGTCTGCAATCTAAACAAACTATTGATCTATATTAACGAATGAGACCCGAAACCCTTAGGCCGTCCAACGCATATTCGAAAGCCGACAGGCACAAAAAAGTCCCTGTTTTTAACATTTCGGACATACAACTGGAGTTAAAATGAACAAACTTGCTCCTTATTCTAATTATAATTCCTCTAGTTTCCCTATAGGTCCTTTTTGTGCTTTATCCAATGTCAATGGAAATAATGAATGAGCAAAACGTTCACTGTGAAACTGCAATTCCAATTAAAAACGAACACAGAGCATGAATCGACGTTATTCCTTGTATAAGTACTCTGTTACCATTTTAGCCTACAATCTACATAGAATTGCTGTGTGATTAGCAGCCGCTTATTTGCGCCTTAATCTTTTTTGTCAAACTAAACTATGTTGCTAGCTCAAAGAGAAAACAACATTACTTCGACAAATTAGCAAAGTAACTGGCATTAATTGGCCTAAAAGCCAATCACCTTACAATCGACTTCCTTTTAACATACACAAATCACAACATACCACACAAAGGGAACGAAACCCTCTCCCATCACTGCCCACACAATGGAAAATCTGTTTGTCGTAATATTCTACTTTTGGCTCAGTTGAACTTTTTGTATTTAAGCTTTAAAACAGTTCTTAGAAGTAAATTGCCCGAGGACAATCAATCAGCAAAAATTTGTGCAAATTGTTACCAATTTTGCAGAGGGTTCTTCATGCTTTTGTAGGCAACATAATGCTCTGCGGAGCTTTAGTGGTTAGAACTTTTTGGTGTCAGGAAATTAATGTGCAAAATAGTTAATGATACTGCGGGGTTCAGTCAGTTCCAGCTATTCACATTTCTGGTTTATATCAAAATATAGGTAGAGTACTAGAAGTTTGATTATTTAGACCCCTTCTTTTCACATAAATTAAGATTTAAAAATCAATAAAGCCAATAAAAGTAAATTGCTCCATGACGGTTTTCGCCTCACGAATTATGAATTAAGTGAATGTTTGAATCTCACTTTTATGGCTACAAATAATTATAATTTTTCGATACTTCATCACATGACGCATGCTACCTGTAATTTGTGTGTGCGTGCGTCGGTCGGTCGGTCGCCTTTTTGGTCGATGGTCATGTTTAGGTCTGGATTCGTTTAATAAATAAACAATTAATTAACATCCAAATTGGTATTGCCTGATGTTTTCGATTCACTGATAATGAAGCTGATAATATGCATAATCAGACGTGCAGTCATGTATATATATTTTATAGTTTACGAGAAGTACAATGTTTACGATGACTTGAACAGCTGGAAATATGTTGTGTTATCAATAAAGTTGAGGATGGCCAAAACAAGAACAAAACACAAGAGGAACCCATTTATGAAAAACTCCAACATCTAGGTGGAATTACTTGCTTGTTAAACAATAAATTCCAAGAATGATATAAAAACAGAATGTCTTTGACAAACAAAATACATAATTATGTACCTCCTCCATTCGGGAATTCAATGAATAAAATTTTCATACAATAGCTATTTTAACTCAACCAACGATTTATAGATCCTGGTTTTGGGATACACAAAGTGCACATCAATTCTACCGGAGATTGATGCACTCGAGAGCCAATTCTGGCCAAATTTATTGCACAAAATTGATGGATGAAGGGATGCATTTCAGGAATTCCTTGAAGAGACGGAGCAATATAACAAAAAAGAAACTTTTGAATTCATTGATATTGATTCGTCTAACAATGCAAGTAGTTCTTGCCATAGAATAAAGAAGATCCTTTTTCCACTTTACATTCCGCAAAAATATCTCTCAACTCTCAATTGCAAATGAATTTCACTTTGGTATTGTGAGAAAAACGAAAAAAAATTTAATCCACCATGTTTTGGCAGAGTTCGAAGAGTTACTTCCTGTACTGTTTTAGAGCTCCTCTATTTTGCTATTGTATTTATTTTTAAAGGCTTATATACACTGTGAGGAATTTTGTGAGCAAGAATACTGGTGATAAGAAAGAAGGTTCTAGGTGACATAAAAGAAGCACTTATTTTCGGAGCTATATGACAACCTTTCTTTCCCATAGTGCAAGTAATTGAATAGCGGCGGACGTTTCAAGTAAGCCAGCTCCTGATATTCTCCTAATTGCGGCTCCCAGATTCAGTGAAAAACTCTCAATACCAATATCTAGTTCGTGATTTTATATAAATAAACGAAAAAAGTCTTTATTCTCCGAAACTAATTAAACATTTTTTATTGCTGACAGACAAACATAAAAACAATGAATTCAAATATGCATGCCGATTTCGTCCTTCAATCATTGATTTGGGTTTCCTTATGCTTGACTTCTGCGGGAGCGTCATTGAGCTTCCTCTCCAAATTGTCCTTTTCTCCTGTGATCTTCGTAATTTTCTCCTCAGTCAGCTCCATTCACCGCTGCGTCAATTTCTTCTCATGCAGAGTAACTTCCATTTGCCGTTCCTGCGGACTGACGTTCGACAATCATTATGCTCATGGGCAGTGGCCAACTTATCCTCCAAAACCATGTCCATGTCCTCGAGTTTTTCGATGACTTTTTGTAAACTAACCGAACGTAGACGCTGACTGTTTTGGCCATCTTTGGCAGCCTGCAAGTCGCCACGCAGTTGCAGTTGAAATAGGAGTGTTTGCGGATTGCAGTATAGCCAATTCGATTGGAAGGGTTTGTGACCGGTAGAGAGAATGATTCTTGAAATTGGTGCTGAATTTTATGGTGTGTCGCGTCGGTATCGGGTTAAACGTTTCTTTCTCATTTTCTTACCGATGAAGTCTTTCCAAAGGCTTTGTTCACCACACGAAATGAAGAACCTATAAAAGAATATTCCGGTGTTGGCTTTGAGACCGTTGCCTTCGCTTCGGTTATTATTTCACTTCCCCATTCTTTTTATTTATTCAGTTAAACTTTTTTCACATTGAAGAGAGGAGGATGAGGAGAAAAATGTAAATTGAAAACTTTTTGTACAATTGTGATGGGCCACCCAATGAACTATCAACTTTCGCAAATTGTCATGTCTGGCCGATAGTCGCAACAAAACACAATCGAAAAGGTTCTTATCCGGCTAAATTACTCCCCCTGTAAACTTCTTACCGCGCTTAATGACAGTTAATAAGAGTTGAAGCCGGCACCGATGCTGATGGATGCAAAGTGATTTTGACAAACGATAAACAAAAAATTATTTTTTTTCTGTTTTTTTGGAAGACATAAACAAAACCGTTATGGCATGGCGTAGCTGCGGAATTTCTGTTGTGAAAAACAATTACAATTATTGTGTTTAACCATGAGCGTGGGAGATATTGTGGCAGTTACAGTTGCTGTTCGGTGCGGTTATTTGCATTCGACGTCGTTATTTGCGTTTGTTTCGTTTGTTGCGTTGCGTTTCGCAGTTGATATTTGCATGCGGTTAGCATCGCGATTTTTAATGCAGATTCCATTATTTCTCCTTTGCCCCTGTACCTATACCAAACGCTATGATGTTGTATTGTGTTAAGAGTGTGTAGTTGGTAGTTCGAAGAAGTTGCCTCTATTTGTTTTTTTCATATCCTTTGAATTATAATTCCAACAATATTCGCTCATCCTAGCCAAACATTGAATTTTTAATCAAAAACCAAAGGAACATGTGACAAAACACACAAATTGAATTTCATTTACATAATTGATATGATGATATGCAAGACCAGAATTTTGAGCAACGGCCAGGAGTAGGAATGAAATATAATTTCATTTCATTCCGAAGGGAAGCATTCTGGAACAATGTTTCTGTCACTTTTGTTTTTCTGATGGTTTGTTAAAATAAAGTTCCCTGCATACGAATGACAAGAAGTGAAGTTGGTTACGTTTAAATTTGGGTTTGAGCAGAAGTGGGAAAACAATTTCCTAAACAAGAAGGACGTTTCCGATGAGGACAACGAACGGATGACTACACGATCATAGGAACAAAACACATTTATGTGCATTTCTGTCTGTCTCTGTGTTTGATTGCTGATTCGGCATAATGTGCAGATTTGGTAGATTTTTAACTTTATTTCTTTCTTGGGAATGTGTCTTCGGATGACACTTGTCAAAAGAAACATGGCCAACACATCAAAGGATTAAGCTTAATTTTAGTTGGAAAATGTTGTCCTTGTTCACAACTGGTTAAGTAAGCAACTTTTAAATCAGAAAGAGAGCTTAGAAATCTCCAACAGGAAAATAATGAAACTCAGTTTACATTTTCAACTCTTGTGTTGAATGAACATGTCTGAAGCAAGTAATCAAGTTCTTTTTTTGTGCAAAGGGTACACACCCCTGCATACCATAGCACACGTTTTAACTAAGTCCATAAGCATATTTGTCATATTTCAAAACACCTTGTTTGATAATTATTGGAAGAGAATTCTTAACTGCTGAGTTCTAAATACCAAACAAGGGCTGGTATCAAACCCCTAAATGGATACCATTAGTTGAGTTGTGAAAGCTAAGCAAAAAGACTTTATGTTATAATCGTTAATAAGCGGTGACTGCGATACATTTTTCATCATCTCGGGAATTTTTCTATCCTTTCGATTTGTCCCGGATTTTTTGTCTTCTTCGGTGTGTTTATATATACAATACAACCCCATGTATTTACTGCAACCGACGACGGGCGGACAAGACTTTTTGTCGTGTCGTGTCTTTTTCGGTGTGTGTTGCCTCATAGTCATAGTCATAGTAGTCATAAGACAAAAAGACGTTTTCTCCGCTTCGTTGTGTGTTTAGCCTTACAAACGAAGCAAACAGCCGAGCAAGGCTATTGTAATATGAAATGTCTTGATGGAAATTAAAACATTTTGAAAATAAGTGAAAAATTAAAATAATCAATTCACGAAATTGAGAAAATCCCATTTAATGGCTGCAAGGTAAAGATGAAATTACAATGCTTTATTTGAAACCTTTTGTTTTGAAAAAGCTTGTGCGACAGAAGCTATTTTCTCCTCCCTGTTTCCTTGAAGATATTTCAAAATGAACTACAGACGTGAAAGAATTACTTTTCATTCAATAGAAGAGCTGAAGACTGAATAGTCAAATTTCATTTCTTAGCATAAAAGGTTAAATGGCTGACAACAAGTACAATATCGTTTCGTATGATTTGAGAAGTGCTTCTAAATCGACTCAAACTTTTATTTCCTCTTCATTTCCAACTTAAAGCACAAACGATTAAGTTTGAATCTGCATCATTCAGTCACTCATTCTGCAACATTCTGTCGACACCAAAACACTTTGACACGAATGTCGAATATCCCCCAACGAAATATCTGCACCTAAAGTCATTAACCCCTAAATGCCAATCAGAAGCACCTAGTACCTACTCATCATCATACCATTTACTCCCATCCATTAAAACCAAGCCAAACGTCACGACAACAGGATTACGCCTTTAATACCTATTCCCTTCTTCGGGTTTCACTCTCATGTCTTTCGCTTGAACGTTAGTATTTGAACAACATTATGACAGGCTAACGCTAAGGTAAACAGAAAAGGCCATCGACTATAGCGTTCAATATTTATTGATATGGATCAATGACGTTTACAGTAGCTCTTGATTTGTCACCTTTTCGTGTCCCTGTCTAATTAGTATCGTTCTATTGAAGTTGAACAAAAGGTGTTGCTGGTTGTTTCCACGAAAATAATTACTTGATCATCTCCCCAAATGGTCCAAACATTCGAATGGAATTTTAAATCAATTGATTTAATCAAACACGTGCTGCTATACGGGTGATTTACTGAACGACACCATCAGTCCCCTCTGATCGAGTCTCATCGTTCTGATGTATTCAAAAGGCAATGGTCGACTCTTCGACTCTGATGCCCTTAAGCATCAATAATGAAAAGTTTTGACTATTTTCATAGACTCAACGATTGTTTTCGATTCGAAACCCTGTAGCGAGTGAAAAGTCATCACCGGATTGAATGTTATATTGACAAACAGGTGCATCGAAAAGGCAGTGCGGTTGGAGGTTGTTATTTAATAAAAGAAACCTTCTCAACTAATTATAATGTAAATTCCGGTAAATGATATTTTTGTTGCTGATTTGAAATGATTGCCTTTATTGGATTTTCAGAATTTCTCTCTTAAAATTTAAGTTGCAATATAATTCTATCAATCAGGCAGATTTATGGACAAATATAAAAAATAATGAGGATTTTTAATTTTCCCTTTTTGCTAGATTATGAATAGTATCATACTTTGCCTTCACTCAGGCTGTATTAAATAATTTTAATATGAACTATTGAATATGGCGATTGTGTTCGACTTTGTGATCAAGTAGATTGTAATAATAGGTAATTGGATTGTATATAATTTCTTTTTTTAAGTTAATATTTACATTTGCAGTTGTTGCCTGGATATTACATTACATATCATATGATTTATTGACTGCAATGCGGTTTCCAGGATTCCAGGGCTTAATATCCATTACAGTTATGAAGAAGTATTATTTATTTGTTGATAAATTAAAAGCATTTCATTGCAAATAAAAATACATACAAAAAAAGTAAACATCAATGTGCGATTACTATTTCTTCCTTAATCCTTATGATTGAACTACTCCACTTCGGGCGAGGATCTCACTGTTGTGCCTTCTACTTTCAGTTTTACATGACAAGTTGGTTGAGATCTTCTACCACTATTATGTTCCAAATGAGACATGAGTCGCAGTCATGCTCTACAGCGCCGGCCGTCTTATAGGGTAAATGGATGCTTTTAGGGCCTGATGGGCTCTGTTTCACTCGTTCTCTATAGATAAAGTTCTATGCTTTTATAGCTAGTTCTTTTTCGCTGCTCTTGGTTAAATCTTTCTTTTCGTTCTCCATGTAGATATACAGAATTCCTAACTAGTTGAGAGAAGATCATCAACAAATTCAAAATCAGGAACAATCATCGCATATCATAACATTAAATGCAGAAAAAAGGAACAACAAAAGGGTTTGAAAGATAAAGAGTAGTTCTTAAGAATGCTGTAGTTACAAGTGTCTTATACAAACTTTCTGTACTCACAAAATTATTTCAAACATCGCCAATAAACCTGTTTTGAGCACTTTGACATAAGCATACCTCGAAATCCTGACTTACTAGAACAATTCTGTGTCCAGATTTAGTTTCAACATCAAAAAATCTACAACAATTGATGTGTCTCATCCTTGTGGCAGTCAGCAATTAAATTTTGTTGACCAACGTAACCCACCCCGTACCTAACACTCAAACGAAAATAATTAAAATTAACATAAATCGAATTTAATCGCACATAATCTAAATGAAGTAGTTCTTATGGTTGAAAAGAACAACACCGCACTATTATAAACAAACTTTATTTCTCTCTTTTATATGCCAAAACATCTACCTCAAAGACGCTCGAGACGCCGCGTGTAATCTAATTACATTAATAAAATTTTAAAATTCCACATTGTTTCCTAGATTAAGACCAGAGATTAATATTCGATGCGAACTTTTTTAATGAAGACAAACTGCTTCTGAGCTCCTTGCGTTCATGCCATACGTTGCAACAGCGAAAAAGTCTCTATACATACAAAAGACTGCAACAGAGTGCGAATTCCTTGAAGCATTTATTAAGCTTCTGCTGAAGGACCGGGTGGTATTCGGCGCTAGCACCGGCATTAGAACTTTTGCTTTTAGCCACCCTGTCCTGTTTTCCTTCTTTACAGGGCTTGTCGTCGACGAAGATGACGTTCTAGCTGTTGGCAATAGTTTGAGTGTATGTAGTTAAAAATTAGCTTTTCAATCTTCCCGCATAACATTACAGCTTCAGTCCAAGCCCTTTCTGACTGGCTGGCTCACACTGTATAGTACAAAATATTTCATTTTGGTTTCATTCATTCTGTCCTCCTTGTTAGGTGGATTCATACTTTAATCTTCTTTATATTTGCATGCATGTGTGGATCCATTTCCGAGGAACAAAACCATTTAAGCTCTGTTCCATCTCCGAACTCTTTACATGCAATTCAGTCATTATTCAGCTAGAAAACGTTATTCATGGCA
This sequence comes from Sphaerophoria rueppellii, assembly GCA_920937365.1. NCBI lineage: Eukaryota > Metazoa > Arthropoda > Insecta > Diptera > Syrphidae > Sphaerophoria > Sphaerophoria rueppellii. Next base: position 1,560,832 of record CAKKXW010000001.1, read on the forward strand.
CGTTTGAAAACGATGTTTGAATGTATAGTAGGAGTTGTTGCCCCACTCTATTCTGTTTCGTTAAGAGAGTCAATAAAGGTCCTTTTGCATACAGCGTACAACGCGGACAAGACAAGCCACATATTTTGTGAGTGGCGTTTTTAATCTTTCCCCAGTCTTTTTACTCTTATTCCTAAACGTTGACGATGTGACGATATGTGCCATGTATGTAGCATCAGCTGTTACAGTAATGGAAAGTATCAAACCCAAAACGAGGACAAGGTCAGAGTCATGGGATGAATTTTTAAAATTCTTCTTTTTAATTGAAAACGACTTGAGTGTGTGACGAAACTCTGGTGGATGGTTTTTCCATTGGTGGATTAAATCGAACGCGACGACGGACGGGGGCGATCTAAAAAAGTAAAGCGAAGTTTCCAAAGTAAGTAGAATTTTTTTTAGGGGCAGAGGAGAAAACTTTGAACGAATCATTGGTATAGATTGCTCAAGAGGACTTTTTTCAAAGTCTGTAACACGGCACGCAAGTACTCAGACCCGGCATTGGTTTTTATTCTGGTAGCACATAGTTTGTCAACCCAATATCGCCCTTTTTATTAGGAAGCTTGATGGGCTTGATCATTTCAGAGGACCTATAGAATATGTGATATCCTGCTCTTACCAAACCAAACCAAACACTAAAAACTATTATAATTCGTTTTTTACATCATATCCAGGAACTAAAAAATAGGAAACTCCGAATAACATGCATACGGCGGCGGACGTTCTGTTACATAGACATACTCCATCAACTGACTTGAAAAAGGCTGATGAATATGATGAACCAAATTACAATCACATAATTGAAGAAACAGTTGATCCTAGAAAATTATGAGCAATTACAGTTGTCTGACTAAGCTGACTTTCTGTTTAATAGTCTTCAATGAGTATTATAGTCTCCTCACGAATTTATCCAAATAAGCAATATTTAGTCACAAATTAGAGTCCACTAACGAAAACTTACGTTTGACTTTTTCAATCACAATTCAATTTCCTTAACAAATCATCCCAGTTCCCAGTGCGGGTGTGTGAAAGCTTTTAGTTTCTTTCTTGTAAAAAAATATCTTACCTTGAAGTCGACAAAGACCTAAGGGAAGTAACCGAGACTAGGGAAAACATTACATTACACATTATGTTTACTACAAACGCAATCTGAAAAGCTTTAGTAACGTTCATAACTAAAGTAACAGTAAGAAGAAGCATAACATCAAAAACCAATAGAAATAACAAAAAGGAAAATAAAAAGAATTTCTTTTTAAATTGTTTCTTTTGGATACTAGTACCTTCACAGTGTGCTGTCCTTCGTTCTATTTCTTCGTCTGCTGCCTGTGCCTTCTTGGCAAAAAAAATCCTTTCTCACTGCTGCATTCAACAGCACTGGTCATTGCCTTTAATGTTTGGAGTTGCCAGGAAAATGAGAAAAAAAACAATGACACACTTTTCCTCTGACGTTCGGTTAGACTGCAGAAAATATTTTCTCAATTCAATGGAGTGCATTTTCCAGAAGAACAAAAATAAACTTAAGTTTTTGTGTTCTTGCCTTAAGACTCTTGGGAGGCAGCATATCAAATTCAATGATGCATAAAACTGGTTTATGAAAACTGCTTTATCCTCCTTCGAATAGAATCATTGTTATTATCACAAATGAAGTCGATGACGTTGCGGCTGAAAAAATGAATGAATAAATAAAAAGTTGAAATTTGGTATTTCTAGATGGAGGAGGTTTCTGTTTATTGGCTGAAGAGATTAATAACATATGATGTGGTGGAAATGCCATGAATCAAAGGACAGCATCAGCTGATAAATGAATGTCTTTGAGCGTTTCAATCTTTGAGGTTTGCAAACAACTTTGATTCAAGCAAACAATAGTCTATGACGGCTTTGAAAGATTGGGGTCACTCTGATAGATTTAATCAACGGAATGCAATGTCTGTTCGAAAAAAATTTTCCAGTAGGAATATCCGCAGAAAACCTTTTGCTAGAACAAGTCAGAATTAAAAACATGCGGACATATTGTATGGTACCTGTTGTTGGTTGTCATCATAACAACCCCAATTTCGATAATTAAACAAACAAAAACGATCATCCCCTGAATTTCACATGAAATTCATTCAAAATCCAATATTAACTGACGATTTAAAACAAAATTCTCACAAAAGAATGTATTAAGCAAACTTTATCCCACAGGATAACCTAACTAAACTCAATGCCATATGCGTCTTCAAACAAAAATATTCATTGTCATGTTTTTTTATTGTTCTTGAAAAAATCGTAAAAAAGGGAAACAACAAGCAGAACAGTTTCCATTCAACCAATCTGCCATTGCGACTGCCTGAGAACGACCAACGACTGGCAGAGATTTCTCCCTCAATCAATTTCAAACAATTTACACTCATCGACCTAAAAAATAATGAGGCCGATTTTGATGACGACCTTGCAACTTTGCATTTATTCAAGCATCAGCAGCAGCAGTCATCCACTTCTCTGGAAATTAAATTCGAACAAAAAATAATTTTATTTTCACGATCAAAGTATGTAAATCTTTGTCTGGCGATAATTCGACGAATTAATTCTGACGATGTCGAAGACGATGAATCCCCAAATGAAATTCAAGATCAAAAGGGAGGAAGCGTAACGACATCCAGATTCTAGAATTCCCTTTTCAATTGACAGTTTACTCGAAATTGAGTAGAGAACAGTGAAATCTGAAATTGGCGTGAACCGTGAAAACATCGGCGTCGGTCGCAGTAAATATATGGGGTTGTAAAGGAGGAACACACACCGAAGCCGACAAAGACAAGAGATTTTGTTTTTGTCGGCCTAGGTGTGGTTTGGCACCCGATAGGATTTTTGGTCGAAAACAAAAAGACATAATGTTGGTTTCGGTCTGTTTTCAGCCTTACGGACGTCATTTGTTTCTCTGATTGTTGATGTTGTTGTTGAATGGGGCTAAAGGAACAACAACGTCAATGCCATTCTTATTTTTCGTATTCATTCCAACTATGAAGTTGTATTCTTGTATTCCCAACATCAAAACATATAAAGCTCCTGTTTTCTCTTCAAAAAAGACGCCAAAGACAATAGGCGGGAAACGTTTAATCTGGTGGTAAAATGTCAATGCTGTCATAGAATGACGGAGCAAGAAGTAGGTGTGCAACGTGACACGCTTGACAATGCATATCGCCATGGGGGTGAAAAGGGGCACTAGTGATTTCTGCTTATAAGGTATTCTGTTGCAGCAATATGGGCGGTTGCAAGCAATTTGTTTGTTTTGAACGTCTTGCCAAACGTTGTTTAACATTAATATTAAGAGATTCTTTTGGTTTGATGGCAACAACTTTTTTTCCTATTTCTGATGGAAAAAAGTGACTAGTAACTAAGGTTATTAAAATTGCTACAAGAGGCTTCATAGGAGGAGGCTCTTATTACAGAAAGCAACTAGCTTAATTTGAAAAGTGGTAAACGTAATCTCTGTTTTCTTATGACCTATGATAATTTCCTTCGACTATTCCACATCCAGCTGAAATGAAGATTATTTGTCTGTATTAAACTGCGAAAGAACAAGTAGTACTTATTTGATTGAAATTTTGAAAGTCAACGGTGCACTATATGACCTATTTCATCTTTGAAATTTCCACTAACATTTTTTGTACTCTTAGCTATGTAAATCCAATAAAAAGGATGAAAAACGCATCGTATTTCACATGCGTCACATTCACATCAACAATACTTAAAACCAACCATAGTGCATAGAAGGTTCATGGTTTTTTTTCTTGCCTACAATAAGCAAATCCATGGTCACTGATTCAAATGCCATTGCCTTCGCATCCGTCTACTCTCCATTACAAAGTTCATGGTAAACTGTCTTCGTCTTTCTTTATCGCTATTAAGTCCAGCCTCCCTGTACCTTTACTACGTCAAGAGATTAATACAACTTTTGCATTGGCCCTAAGCAGATGCAAATCGGATTGGAGAACCTTTTTTATCAACTTTCCTTAGATTGGAGCAAACTAAACTGGTTTAACTTCAATTTCTGTGACTATGCCATTGCAGTGATAGTTTTTAAAAACGGCAGCAATAGAGAACAACAAACAACACACTCTTTTGTGATCATAACGACGGAAAAATAATCTCCTCACAGTGTTGATTTCCGCGTACAAAGTCATGTCATTTAATACCTATTGCGATTGCGGCCATATCATGGTCATGGAGTTTTAGCCATAAGCACTCCAATTCTTCATACTTCAACAGAGGTTGCTTTGTAGCTTCTTGTTGCAGTTGCCACCCGTTTGCATCATAATGGCAAAATATCTTTTTGTGGCAATGCAGCGCGGTGTGACGATAATGATGTTGAATGTTGACGATGATGATGATGCATGGCCGCATGGGAGCATTAATCTGATTAATGCAGGAACATAGCCAAAGGTACTCAAAGTAAATGCGATTGGTATCCAATTAGAGCATTTTTGCTTTTTGTTTGCTTTAATTTGCTTTTGTATGTGAGCCAGAGGAAGCCGCAAAGTTGGTTGTTGTAGTATAGTTGTAAGAAGGGGACCTAAAGTGAGTCAACAGGTATCTTCGATAGAGCGGAGTAAGGCAAAAATGTTTCCTGTAACTCGTACTGGAAGTTATATCAATCACATCACCGGTATATTAATAAATTTGTTCGTGTGTATTCATTCATACTTGAAGTATTTGACAGTGGGACAGGGTTTATTAGAAAATGAATAAAAAGATATGGAGTAATTCACATTATTTCACATCGTTTCCCCATTTGTTTCGATTCCACTCCACTGTATCCATACCATCAAAAATCGTTAACGTTGCGTACTGCGAGTGCGCAATGATCGTACCTACAAACACTATATGAGTGGCACAAACTTATCTCTGATTCCACGTCCAGTTCTGATTCCTCTCTATTGCATAATTAGTACGCATTATGTCAATATAAGAGGCCATTAGAATTAAGGCCACGTACACATCAACTTCAAAATCGCACGTGGTGCTTGTTTTTTCCTGAAAGAAAACAAACAGGTTAACATAAAACCATTCTGCATCGTTTGATAAAATAAACAAAAAGAGGGTCAAAGTATGACGGATGATGGCCGCGCAAAGGCAGTTTAGAAACGTCTAAAACTGCACACAACTCACTTAAGTGAAAAGTGTACAAACACAAGGTGGTGCTCTCTATCTCTACTCGAGTCGTGAATCTCGACGATTCAAACTACAGACGTAAAATAAATGCCTAACAGTTAATTACCTATATTAAAAAGAATTACCTACAAATCGGCTTTAAAGTCTTTCGTGTTGAATTTTTAAAGTCCTTCGTGTTTTTTGTTTGTTGAATTGGAGTCAGTTAAAACTTGGAACTAAAAAGCATGGAGCAAAGAACACGACTTAAAGTCGAACAACTGGCAAAAAGATAAAATTAAATGAGTAAGTTTGGAATGCGCTAAAACTACTGGCTTGGCAGTTTGGCACACATTTCGCTCCCCGCCACTTACAAAACATGCGTGTTTACAGTAGTGTGTGAAAAAAGTTAACAAAAGAGTAAAAAAAACACTTCAAAGTTAAGTTGAATATTATGAATATAAAAAAAAATTGCAGATTAAAATGCAATTTTGGTCCAAAACATCGGAGACTCTTAAATATGTTCCTTAAATGGACAGTTAACCGCAACATCGATCTTTAATTAAACGCCAGTTTAATTTTTCGACTTACTTAACGACATACCATTTAAGCTGTCTCTTCTGCATGATAACCAATTTCATAACACAACGAAATTCTTTACTTGAAACGAATTCTGTCAACAAAGTTTACAGCGTATTTGCATGACTTTAAGGCTATCACGATGTCCTTTATCCAAATAAGTAACAAAACAAAAATACAAACTCAACTCAAGGCTACTCTAGCTTCTCCATTTCTAGATTCTGATGTTGCGAAATTTGCTTTCGAGGATTCCATCGCCGAGAAGATATGCAACACAAAACAAAAAATACAAATGGAAAAAAGATACAAAATTGTAATTCAGCAGAGAAGGAATGTCGCTAGTCATTTGCAGATGCAGTATTTTTTTTTTCGTAAAATGTAGGTAGTGCACCATGATTGCTTCTCAAAGATTAAGATTTTCCATTCATCGAGTCCGAGACAATGTCAAGATTATATTCGAGGTTGGTTGGTTGGATTCTGTTGTTCTGGAAGAGGAGGAATAGGAGAATTTATTAAGTAATCAAAAAAACTGAGGTGAATCGTCGCGAAGACAGTGTTCAGCATTCTCCGTTTCCTAGGTTTATTTTGTTTTTTTGTAAATTGTTTAATTTATTATTTAATTCAATAGCGTTATAGCTGAAAGGTTAAATGAGTTAATTTTTTTTTTTTTGGTTTTAAATCGAAAAAGATTTCAAGGGGTTAACTGGACAAAAATGTGTAATGGCTAATGAGGTATATAAAATACAAAATCACAACTCGTTTAGTATCTACATAATTTGATGAAAGCATCATTTGGGTCCCAAGAAAAAACCTCCGATTTATCCAAGGGAATTGCAAAATAAAGTCCAAGCTATTTGGAATAATTCTTGTTTTAATTGAATATATCTATGTGTATTTTGGAAAGGCTTTTTGCCTTCACCCTAAAAGACTTGTTTGAGGCTGCATAAACAAGGAACCCCTAACAAGTCAAAGATGAAAATACCTTTTATTTGCATTTTTAATTGCTACAAAAAAGGCTCAACTACCCAAACAGCCGAAAAGGGTTGACATAATATTTAGGGATAAATTATACCGCTTTCATTCTTGCGCTGAAAACACATAAATTGGTGAGACACACAGCGAACAGTTTAAAATTTTAACGGCGAATATTTGGTTGAAAGAGAATCCTCTTCAAATGCAAATTCATAAATTGACGACGACATTGATTTAAATTTAAATAAAAATAATTCGAAATAATCTTTTTTAATTGACAAGCAATCTTCTTGTACGAAGACTCACGTTGAATCAAAGCAAATTCTATTCCGGAAGAGTTCACAATTAGATAATTAACTTCAAAGGACTTATGAGGAACAATATATCGGTTCTACAGAGATTTTCTTTATTCTTAATGGATTTTGGCGAATAGGTACCGCTTTCCTTTGATGAATCGTTTTTCATTAAGACCTTAACCTGCAATAAAAACGTTTAATCATTTGTTTGTGTTTGGCGAAGAACTACATAAATCACATTCCTTATAGCCCTCTGCAAATATTTGTTAACCAAAACGGATGTAGTCTAGTCACCATCCCATGAAGATAACAAAGAGAGGACTCGGTGAATCCATGCGTGAATGCACTGCACATTTTGGAATATTCCAGTGAAACACTACCCTATCAGTTGAACAAGTACTGCATTGTTTTTCGTATGATTAGTCGAAACAGGATGCCAGAGCAAGCTTCCTCTTCAGACGATTTTGTCACTTTGTGTATAGGTTCCACTTCATCCCAACTCTTGTCCTGTCTGAAAATACAGGAATGGGCGAGCTGAATTGATGGTGGCAATTTGCATCATTTGATCAAGGGTATACACAACCTTTAAAGAAATTTCAAAGGAAGGTGAGAAGGTTATTCGTGGAAAAGAAAGTATGTTACCATGAGTCGGTTAATTCTGTTCAGTGGAAGAGGAATATGTTAGAGCTGCGTATATAGTGTTCAATCGATACTTTTGCTACCAAAATGAATAAACATGAATTAATATCTGTTAACATAATTTTCTATACAGTTTCAATTTTGAAAGAAGCTTTGGGCTTGGGTCGATGTAGCATGTAAGGAACATACATGAGTTCTGGTCGAGATTAAAGTCTTTAACTTTCAGCTGCAAATATTGCTCTGGTCTTAAGAAAATAAAAGCTTGTGCGAGGTGTTTTTCGATTTTCTTATAAAACGGAAGTAAATTTTCTGCAATCTTTTTCAACTAAAATCTTGGAATCAAATTATCACAAATTTATTAGGGAAAAATGTTCAGTCTTGCTGGTTGTTTTTATGAATAGAAAAATTAGAAAATCTAGTCACGTGCTGTGAATTTACTTCTGCTCAAAAGGAAGACATCTATCAACAATGAAACAATATTATATTGCCTTGTGAAGTTGAAATAATTGTCCATGGAAGAAGGAAACAAAAGTCTGTTTATCCGTTATAGCTGGATACAAAAAGTTCAATTCTCTTGAAACTTTTCAAAAGAGAGAAATCCTACTACCTAAAAAAAAAAAAAACAAATAGAGTTAAACAAAGGAGAAAGTATTCCTTCTCAGTCTTATAACTGCCTCTGCTTTAGAAATACGAAAACTTTTTTGAATGTTTACAATCCTCTTGTTTACGACTCATTTCAAGTTTATTGGACAATTCTAGAAGACTGAGTATTTTGCAATTACTTTATTTCCTCGAGAGTTATGCAATCAAATTCAATATTGTTTTGGCGGGATAGAAATGCAGAAACGGAATGTGGGCTCCTTTTTCTGGTTCTTTGTGATTTTGTTTACTTCACGTAGGAATTGGAGGACGGTTTATGTTCAATACTGTCGATTTGAATTTAATTGCCTGATGATTATTATTTCATTGCTCTGTGGTGCTTTTTCTTTCCATTGTTTGATCTTAGGAAATGATGGTGGATGCAATTTTGCTGAAATTCAAGAAAAGCAAGCGGATATTTAACAAGAGATTATCTTAGCGTTCAAACATTGCCAAAATGTGCGGTAAAAAGTAAATGCCCAAGGAAGACAAAACATTGCTTCAATTCAAGGAACATTCTAAGTACCTGTATACCAACTTCAAACATAATAAAATTCATTTTAACCTTACCGACCTTCATGATTAATTCAGTTGTTTTCCGTAAAATTTCCATTAAAAAACAAAATTTTTCTTCTTCCAATTAAAACTCCATAAACACTCCAAACGACACTTATTATGACTTATGCATGACGTGTGGTCCAAAACTTTTAACCATTAAGGAAGCCAAACAAAAATAAAACTCTCAACAAAACATCCGGAAAATTTACCAAAAATGCAAGGGCGAACAATAATTAAAACGAAAAGGCTTTTAAGTTAGAAAAAAATCATTTTCATAATGAAACTAAAGTAAATATGAAACTTTTTGCGATGATGGAATGGTTTTGGTTAAGCGCCAGTGTCAGAAGTTAGGTCATTAAAAACAATTTCATGACTCGAAAAATCTCATTTAGAAATATTTTTAATGGCAGCCATCGGCTTCTCTCCCAATTTTTGATGGCTTTCCATGCACGATAGATAGTGACGTCCATGAGAAGTTAAATTCAAATCTTAACTTGATGTTTTTTCTGTTTTCTATTTTTCCGGCAATGTTAAAAGCCCCTAAAAATGTCGTTGGCAGGTGAATCAATAAGTGAATTTGAGTTAATAAATTGACTATTTTGTAGTTTAAACAAAGTAATTGAGTTGATCGAAACTTTCTGTTGGATGAAATAACTCTTCAAGAATAAAATTAGTTCATAACACCGTTCTTTGCATGACACTTCATCTTTCCTCGTCTGTTTATTACGCCCGCCGCGCCCCGATGTAGTTTATGAAACACTCACCTATGAAATATCAGACTCGTTAAGGTATTCCCTTCCCAGGGCCAGAAGCTGTCAACGCAGCACATTTCGCTTCAAAGATGCGATTTAACGAGGTCCTTTGCTAAGTTGATTTACCTAGGTTTAGAAAATGCCACTCATGTTACTCCTCGAGGAGCTCGTAGCAACAAGCTAGCTGATATCTACCGCAACACTCACAAGTCACAACAGCAACTATACAGTTTGCAGTGTATCACATTATATGTAATATATATAAAAGACCAATGATGCTTCACTCTGCAAAACACACTCTTGGGTGTTATTTGTTTATTCTTTTTTGTTTTGTTTCATTCCACCACAAAAATGGTCGTCACTATAGGGACATGTTGTAATTCTTCAATGTTCTGGGGATTATTACCGAAGACCGAACAGGAGGGAAAATGCTACATCAACATTAACCCCACATGAGGGTCTTCAATCCGATTTGACTATCAACTGGACTTAACCGCCATAATTTTTGTTAAATTATTCATCAAAACACTGTTGGAAAAAACTCAGTATTAGTTGTGATAATATGTGGTTATAAGTGAAATTAAAGAGGAACGGGTGCTATTATGCTAATGATAAGAGATAAAATATGAAAGATTACGTGACTCTTGCTTTCTGACAGTTGTACAAAATTGCAATTAAATTAAATTAGGATCATGTGAAGAGCCCTGGTCTTTGGAGACATCATGTATTCATGTATATCTTCCTCTTCCGTTTCAAAATTTCTCAAATAAGCAATTTCGCACGGATGAAATAATAAATCAATAGCCAATCTCAAATACAATTTCAGGGATTTCTTGCATGATTTATTGATCTTATGCTTATTTGTAAATGTTCATGCTTGTCACTTGAAGTAACGAATATTTCCCTAAGGATTACTTGTAGATATACAATTTCCCTTGATCTTTACGAACTTTTATTGATTCTCAGAAAAAGTTTGTTCAAAACACAAATTTATTGACACAATAAACTCCTTCAGTTCAACAGAGTTCTGCTTCAAGTTCGCTTTCAGTGGAGCAAATGCTCCTCCTTCAACCAAATCGATTTAAATGAAAAACTTTGAATTATTAAAGTTCTTCTATTGCGATTCTATTTAATGGATATCGCGTGTCGTCGCGTTCTGTCATCGTCCTTGGTCGACACTTACAACACATTGAGAACTTCCACGAAAACCTCTTCAGCATCAGCATATTATCATTTCTCAAGGAGATAATAAAATTGAAAATCTAGTCTCCACCCTAGGTCCGACAACACAACCATTTGACAATTACGAGTACCTATCATGGATGAGAGTGATTAATGTCTTACGAATTATGATTCTGAATACACTTAATGAGAATGACAAATGTCAACTTTTTTTGTAATTACGTAAAAATACTATCTTTACCTCCTTCCCGAATTTACATACATCAGTCCTTGAAGCGACTTGACAGCTCATTTGCTTAAGTGCAGGTTATTGAATATGAACAGCCTTCATACCAATGAACTGTTATACTAAAGGCAACATCACCTTCGTGGAAAATTTCAAATTATTTGTATATTTTTTCAATAATGAAAGGCTTCCATCACTTATTGAAAAGTAAGAAAATATTTTTTATTATTTTTTTGTTTTAAATAAAAACATTTCTTGTGTAAGCATCAATCCGCCAAGCTAGCTTTTTACCGGGGCTGGACCAAACGCTGCTGCAGATGACAAATGAACAATGGTAAAAAAAAAGTGAAACATGGTTTCTTACTCTCGTTGCAATTTACGAGTTGTTCTTTTCAGATGATCTGCTCGGGAAGAAGAAAGGGGATTGCTGTCTCCAGAATACCAGAGATGTGTTTTAACACGTTATTATTCAACATACTTCCAGCCTCCGAGCTCCGACCTACGAGACTATAATAGCGGACGCTCATGGTAAGGCCATGACATGCCCTGTTTCATGTTCGAGATAATGGATGAAGGCTAGTTAGCGAATTTAAACAGAAAGTGCACAAATGACAGACCTTCATGCCCTTTTTTTTTTTTTTTGAAGAAATAGGAGTAGGTAGTGTTTGAGTGGATATGAATCTGAAATGCTTTCGGAATGCGACATGTAATTCCTTTATTTAAGTAAAATTGTTGCAATCCTTGATTTTAAGGATAATGATGATAAGCAGTAAAATACGCTGTACGGGGAACATAGTCTGGTAACAAGTGGGAGAGACAAAACTTGTCCAGATAATGCTTAAAATGAAGAGGTTTTTTTTTGGGCCAGCCATCATTGACGGACACCAAAAATGCCGTGTTTCTTTATGCAGGCAGTAGATACATTATCTGCATTTCGTTGCCAACAAATTCACAAGTATCTTATTTATGAGCCAGCTTAAAGGAGGGAACACAGAAAGAAAGGTTGTAATCCTGTCATTTCATTTGGATTAAAGATATTGTCTTTAGCCTGGTGGAAATTTGTATCCAATGAAGACATGAGAGAAGATATTAAGCTTAAAAAGCAAACAGGTATCAAGGTACTTTTATACCTTTTAAAAGTTGACACTTCTGGAATTGGTTTTTAAGGTAATGCTACGTTTGCTTAAGTAAACCCTGTTTTTTAATAAGATGAATATTGTTGAAAGTGTGATTATCTGTTTCTTATTTCTGCAATATATTTTCATTAAAATCAAATTATGGACGAAGAAAAAAAATATAAATATTATTCTTTATTTCCTTTATTCAAGATGTGAATCTTCTTACATTCGTAATAATCGAGCTCTTGGAAGTGTATCGCTTAAAAGAGTTGGGGTCAATATGACATGCTGTTTGAAGCTGTCACATTTTCATTCTGTTGGATTAAAATGTCGATTTAGCAAACAGCCTTAAGTATTTTTTTTTTTAATTTAAGCATTTTCTGTTTATTGAAGCTTAAACAGATGTATGTTTTAAAGATCTATTTGATCTAATTAGAATTAAAGCCAAAACACCATGATAGCTCCAGAAATTATAACCTTAATTAAAAAAAAAAACCGTTCTTTCATGCCTTTTTTAAATTCACATGAAGCCACAAACTTTTCTTTTCAACTTTCCATCATCGTTCCCCGTAAAATTGTGATGCATTTGAAATTGTATTAAAACTTTATTTCCCATGTGCATGAACATCCTTCCTAACAAGAGAGAACAAACAATACAAAAGCCTCGTATTTCAAAACTTTGTGCGTCTTGCTACAAAGAAGCTGAAAACAATAAACCAGCAGCAGGTGGTAACAACCAATTAAACTTGAAACACTCTTAACCAGCTAAATTTTTCAAATTCTGTCATTAAATTCAAATGATAAACAGAACACATATCACAAACTTAAGGCCCACAATGCTGTTATTTTACACATAAAAAGAAATAAAGGTTTTGTTTGAGAAAGTTTAATCGAAGTTGGATTACTATGTAATTAATATACATTTTATCAAGTGTATACTCATGATAGAGTAGTTTCCATAGCTCAGTGGTTAGGTGCGATGGCTGCTAAGCAGAACGTCATGGATTCGAGTCCTACTCGTGCCCATAGTTTTTATTTCATCTTTCACGGGCACTACCTCTTGCGGAGAAGTGACAAAACTTCCAGAGTATCAATCTGTTATGAAAAAGTGCTTCTCAACTTTGCCGTTTGGGATCGGCGTTAAATTGTAGGTCCCCTCAATTCTTCACACGCACCCAGAGAATTGTTGAAGAGAGTAAGCCACTTAGGCCTAAGCTCTTCAAGAGCTGTCGTGCCACTCTATATTTATACTCATGATAGAAACAAATGAATACGTAGATTTACGAAAGGATACAACAACGTTATCATCGCTCTTCGAATAAGGAAATTTGAATATTTATTAAACTTGTATTTCCGATCCCGACGAACAATAAAAATTACAATCTTTCCATTCAAGTAATTGGTCGTTTAAGATAAAAAGACCTTTTACTTAAATCACACAGTGTAGGCTCCTGTGTAAAAATGACAAATCGAAAAAATTTTATTTTTCCTTTTTTTGGAGGCACTCCATTCACCCTTCAGTTGGTTTTGGTAATAAACTGTTTTCCAATAAAATCGATTATGTTCATCAATTTCAGTTCCATAAAAATATTCCCTCCAACAAGATAAGGGAACATCAAGAACTCTTGCCGCCGCCGGGACCGCCAAATGAAGGCCGATGAAAGAATTTAGAAAATGTAATAGATAAGTCTTTATCCTCTGGCGGCTGGGCTATTTGTATTTTTTTTTTTTTTTTTTATTAAACTTATCCTTTTTGTTCTGAAGGATTGTGAAGATTCTGAGGATACAGGTGGGTAGGTAAGGTACCAATGGCAGGTTGAATGGACTTATGATCGAAGAAAAGGTTGACGTGCAATAAAGATTTATGGTTTCTGTTTTCATCATAAAATGAACCGATGGAAATTGAGCTTTGCAGTTTGTGAAGAACTTTTTTAAACCATAAACCGAATATAAACTCTTTAAAACCAGACCACCAGATCTCTATTGTAAGTCCGCACTTGAAACTTTTTAGAGTCAAATAGAAACATGTGCCCTACATTTGTTGGCGAAAAACACATTCTTTACAATCTTAGCGAAAACACGTCAAGGCAATACGTACTCTCAATTCTCAAACAGAATATTGTAGTAAGAGCGTTCATAAATGATGGTGAAAATACTTTCCTTTGAGGAGTATTTATTTCCTCAATATACAAGGCATCAGTTTTCACCCACTGCACTTATTAAAATGAGTAATGAATGTTGGAAAGGAAATTCTTAAAAATAACGACTGAGGAAAATATAAAAAAAGAAGTGATGCTGAAACATCTGAGAAGCTGCTTATCGAATACCAAAATAAATTAAAGATAGTCAACACGACCTTGAGATCGTTGTGTCGTTGGATTTCTACTTTTCTATACTTTGGAAAATTTACTGTTTGTAAACATCTTGATGACAGGTTCCAAAATAAATTTAAAGCGTTGCAATAAAACTTCATTCTTGATTTTATTTTTGAGAGTCGTATAATAGTGACACAGACTCCTTGTTGGAGCTTCCTCACAGAAATAGTATAAAAACGGCAAAGTAATGAAAAATTCAAGATGCAATATAAAATAAGGTTGGTTAATACACCACGTTTTTTTATCATCATTTCTTATAATCACAATCATCATCGGGTGTGATATGAAAATTAAGACCGGAGCTAGCACCACTACGACTTTTCATTGCCACAAAGAATTACCTACCGTCTGCAATGAAAAACTTTACACTACGAATTTGTTTTGCTGTTGTTATTACACCCTAAGATGCAGAGCGAACGTGTTTAAGATTTCCCGTTCATATTCCAAAACGTGAAACACAATGCTTCTGCGAATAGTTGCATCGTTCCGGCGTTATTTGATAACTTCTGGTTGTGGATATTGAATTGGCTAAAACAACCAGCAGAGTGAACGAGAATTCTATATGACTAAACAGATAAAAGCATTCTTGCAAATGTAAGCATAAATTGTATGGACAGCCCCGAACAAAACTGTTGGAAGATTGACTACCCTGGAGTAAGACAAGTTCTTCCAAATTTCATTTGAAGCATCCATGTTGATTTAAAATTCAAAGATAAATAAGCAAGATAAACTAGAGCGAGTTCCAATTGTAGTTGCTGTCTGATCCATAATATTCACTGTTCATCTAAAGATGGATGTTTTTCTGTTACTTTTGTTTTTCTGAAGTTCTCAAGTCTTTCAAATTGGTTTTCGAATGCTTATTTTACCGGTAATATCATCATACGGAAAACATGCACACTTAATATGATATATGGGCTGGAGAGTGACTACTTAGGCTAATAACAAAGGCTGCTGTGATCTTGGTAAGCGATGATGACGAATGAGGCGTAGCAAAAAAGTGTAAGTGATTGATTGGGACCATTTAACTGTCCTTTCAATGTATCAGAAGTCATATAAATGTGTAAACATTACAACTTCAAATCAAATGGAAAGTAGGCTTGAGGTAATTATTTTTTTTTTTTTGAATAAACTAAGCCTGTAACAAAGCATTTGCACTTTACTTTACTGGTATTCATTTCAGTAACAGAAACCCAAATGTAACTCAGATATACCAAATCAATACTCAATGTGTAAAATGTACTCAATATTTATACGAAATGGACAGTGCTTAGCGGTGAAATATAATATAGACCACAATTCATTCGAAGGTTCATCATTGAAGACATGCAAAAGTTTTCTAATCTGTCAACATCGAAATGATCTTTTGAACGAAAAAAACAACGTTGCTTTGAGCATCTCCCTAAAGGACACAAACTTTGTTCTCAATGATACTATACACGCGTACTCCTTTATTTCTTTTTATATCGAAAAAATAAACACATACAAAATATTCCAACAACCTCTTCCTCCAAAAATTGTTCCTTTTCAGCCTAACGTTGATTCCCTTTGTCTTCTTTAAAGGAATTCCTATCTCTCCCATTGCATCGTTTGTTCTGCGCTTTGTTCTTTTGCATATTGTTTCTTTGGTTTTTGCTGTTGTCAAAGTTTATATTTTCTTTGGTTTTTGCACTAAACCTTTTAGGGCTATCAGACATCAAGAATCAAGAAGTCGCGTAAAAAGTATTATCTTGTTTTCTTGTTATGGGACTATAATCATCTTGATAAACCCGAGGGCACAAAAATATTTTTTAAGCTTTGTCGACAGGTCTTGTGCGGCATTCGAGAAAAAATTGGAGGCCGTGGCAGGAGGGAAGGTTTACCTGTGCGTCGTAAGTAGATATGTGTACCATTAAGATTTTGTGTATCGAAATTTTGCATCTCTCTTTTCGAATTCAATCGAAATCAGGTCATCTCATCACTAACTCGGATCGATTTAATTACATCCAGGCACGTAACGAAACCTTGTAGACTCTTTAATTACTTTCGTACATCCGAAGGGTATTCCCAATAAATCTCCCCGGGAGGCATGGAGAAATCCCGCATTTGACTTTTTATGTCCATTAGATATAAATTATTCATTTAAAGCTTAGAAATAAAAACTCCTTCGCTGAAAGTCATTACATTACAAAACAGGGCTTCCATATATTTTATCTGTCAGATTACATATGAGTTGGGATAACTTTGATTTCAATCTCTTGATGTTTTTTTTTTTTCTGCAAAACGCTATGATTCCCAAGTCGCAATACGTTAAGTCAACAGATCTAAGATAACATGAACTAACATTTCTTTTTGAATCTTAAATAGGTACAAAGAGCATGTCAACTCAGCATGTGATCTAAGTCTTGAACCAATGTGTTTTTTTGTAGCAGGATTTTGCAGGTTTTTATTCAAGTTCCTCACTCAAAAAGTATGCTCTTGTTGTTTCAAGAAGTGTGGTTTTCTTCGTCTTTGATTCAACACAAACAAAAACAACTGTCAAACAACGATTTTTGTCTGCATTTAAAATTAATGTGGATTTCATACAGTCATCTCGTAGATGACACATTTGAATACCTAACCTATATGTGGAAAAATATGTTAGTGGATTGTTTTTGGTTTTGAATGTTATTGAGATAACTCCTTTGTTCTTGAACCACTTTTTCATATTTTATTTACAATACTTAATAAGCATTTCCTATTTGAAACCAAATAATGTTCTCTGTAAGCCGTATCGTAAGCCGTAAGGAAATTTAAATTTTTATTCGGTTTAAGTTTTCTTTGGTTATTCGTCTAAAAGACTGTTTAGCTTTTTGACAAAATTGTTATATCGCTTGAAGGTTAATTGGATATTTTGCTTTTGGAAAAGAAAATGCGTTTTGCTTGTAAGCTTAAGACAGCTTAATGAAAAATTTGATGCATGGGATGCCTTAGTCCAGGGTCTCGCATTTACTCGTAATGAGATCAGAGAATGAAACTTGTAAACTAATGTAAATAAGTTAAGTTTTTTTCTTGGCAGGTTTTCTCTTAAAAAAGTTGGAAAACCTGCAAAGCAAAAAAAAAAAAAATTACTAATTTACATCAGTTCCCAAGTTTCATTCAAAACTTATAGTTGATTCGATGTAAGTCCACTTAAAACATTTGCAATGCACCTACGAGTACTTGCTGAATCTTAGAACTTGGCGTTCTTTTAGATCTCATTACTTTTTGTGGCTGATTTGCAGAATTTTTGTACGGAAGAACTTGGCTCTTTTTTTACCTTCATAAAGAACTACGCCTCAAGCATTGGGTTTGTGCATGATAAGGAAATCACCCTTTTAAATCATACTTTTAAAAGGACTGCGTAATCCTTTTAAAAGTATGATATATCAACAGACAAGTCCATAGGATTTGAATCCTTAAAAATCAAATAAAAACTAAAATTAAGACCTCAGGGCAAAAGTAAGCATTGCAAGCAGGAATTATATGTGTTCAAAAGATTTTTATTGCAAAGTTGAAAGGAATCGATATTGGATATGTGATTTTGAAACATATATAAGAGCTTAGAGCATTTATTACCAATTAAAAGAGATTTGCAGCCAAAGGTTACAATCAAACTACATTCTGAAGAATTTTGTTTTTATGTACGTAGCAGAATGTTTCTTTTTTCAAACTAGGATAAGGAACTCCAGGTTTATTTTTGGTCATTTTATAAATAACTTCTTAGACTGACTATCGATAAGTTATAGGAAACTTCAACTTATCCATTCCATAAATGAGTTGAAAACAGACGTTGTGCCTGCGATCTCATTGCTATGTGCATATCCTGTAAAGAGGTGGAATAATGGAACAAAGGTAAGCACTTGAGGCTAAAAGCACAAGCAGTCGCTGGTTTTTGTATTAAGGTACCTATGTGATAAAATTAGCTATATGCTCGAGGTAGATAAGTGTATCACAAGGTAGGTAATGTTATAAGCACTTCCAAAAGTTGTTTTATTGTGTTTAAATTACTCAACCAGACCTTTTTCGGACTATGTATAGAACAAAAATGCAGCTTTGTGAATCTTAGTTTTAAAACTACACCATCAAGAAAAGCAAGCAATGTTTACCCCTGCTCAAAGTTGCACTTCAATTTTTGTCATTTTTTGAACAAGAAAGTATAAAATCCTTAATCTACAACTCACCCCTGCTTAATCCTTTATTTATAACCCCTAAACAGCAATGATACATTCCCAAATTGAACTCTCATTGTCAAACTTAATATGAAAATTGAATTTATGTGAAAGATTTTATAAAGTCAGAGTCACCTTCAGTCTGGCAGATTTTTGTATATGAAGTTATTATATAGAAAGAGGAATAAATAAATACCTGCACACAGTTTTTCAAAATATATCATTCGATTCAATGGAACCCACGTTCTTATTTATCACATTCAGGCGACAATGAATCTCAAAATGAATTCGTTTTTCGTTTAAAATATTCATGAAACGTAACCTGAAAATGCCACATAATAAATTCCCTCTAAAAAGAGACAACAAAATCGTATTCTTTGAAAGTGAACAACAAGGAGCAAAAACACCTCCAAACCTTTTTCCACCTTCCAACATTTTTTTTACCTTTGAATTTCAATTTGTTTCACTAAACAAGATAACAAGAGCAAAAGTTGAATAACGTAAATGGCCCAAGAGAGAGATGTTGGAATAGCTTTGTTGGCCTTGCGAGTCTTTTATTGGCAATCATGTTCATATATTCACAACCAATAGAGCGATTTAATTTTATTCAGCTAGAATGTACCATGCTACCTCCTTCAGGTAACAAAATGTTTTAAATAAATAAAGCACATCATATGTGTAAGTGCTCCATATTCTGACGGCTTTAAGAACGCCAAAGAATTTGGTATCGGGAGACTCGAAATAGCTTGTTTAAACATAATTATAATAATATGGAATATAGCCGCGAACGACACAAAAGAATCTCTGGAAAAACATCTAAAGCGTGCGAGAATACTCATCATATTCAATAAAGCCACGAACAAACGAAAAACATTTTTTTCCATTCATGCACACGATTTCTGTTATAGAACTCACTCAAAAGTTAAGATAAAATTGATATATTAACTCTTATGTCAGTAACGTACTTTTCTAGATGGATTAACAATGAGTCAAATTACCAAAAATCAAAACAAACAAATGCTATTCATCAATTTGTTCATTAGTAAATTAAGTTTTCGATTTGCATTATTATTGGATTTACTTGAATAGATTTCGTACCTCTGGTCATTTGTTACAACAGAAATGACTTACAAAGAACAAATTTCACAAGTAGTAAGCAAAAGTAGTATCCATTCATTCTTTCTGGCTAAAGTTGACATTTACACTGCATGAAGTCAATTTAAAAAGAAAGCAAGTATACGCCCTAGTGAACGACTGAATAAATTGTTTTTTTTTTTTCAAAATTTGTGGGCAAACCGACATAAAAAATTTTTTCTCCTTTTTCTCTAAAGTATTAATATAACTTCTTACTTTTCTCGGTTTAAGCCCTATTACACTGTAATTTGAATTTCCATTTCATTGACTGTCTTTAAGCAGATGCAATAAAAATAATCAATTCTAATGTAATATACATCTACAGTTACCGGATCCAAACAAATGGGATTTTAAGCGACTGAGCGAGAAATACAAAACAGATTGTTTGGCAAATATATTTTTAACCGAAACACAACACTCACTCACTGAACTATCCTAATCGAAATCTTGTTCCTACATATATATATCGCCTAATTGTCAATGTTTGTTGCCCTTCCGCTCACGAAAAATGACCCACCGTGGTCATCAAACAAACCTCCTACTTCGATTTCCTGTTCAATTTGTTTGGCATACCTCGCTTTTTGATTTTTGCGCACAACTTTCGACATTTGAGTGAGAAGCATCAGATTCTAAATAATGAACTTAACTTATGCGTCAGTTAAATTTACCCTAGGGCATTCACCTTTAACTGGATAAGATTGCGAGAAGAAGCACGTAGAGCGAGAGAG
>CAKKXW010000001.1:1594668-1609732 GCA_920937365.1 Sphaerophoria rueppellii
ATAAAACTCCCGTCTGTAGGTTGGTCGTAATACTAACTTTATTTTTCCCTTTTTCTTCTTTATATACAATTTAAAAGTCTTATCTATCTAATTACTTATGTTATCTCTATTTGTAATTACTTATCTTATCTCTATTTGTTATTACTTGTGGTGTTCCTTTTGCTTATCTATATAATATAACCGTCAGTGTATGCTGAGGTTGATTTCCTTATCTCTGTTTCACATACATATTTTGTTATCTATAGATGCGTGTACCTATGTTCATGTTTGAACAACACATGAAGGATTGGAACCATAAATCATCCGGTTAATAATTAGGTATAGGTAGAAGGACTCTACACTGAACTATTTATTTGAATTTTAAGAACATCAAGCAAGAGAAGTGTATCCGAAGTCTGGACCCTGAACATTCTATAATCTGAAGGCTTTCACCGAATATTAAAAAATATATAAGTCGTTGCAGTCAGCAAATTCAAACATTTAATTTGTAGGTGAGTATTACGTTTGCGAAAGTTCTCTTGAAAGTCGACAATTTTGTTTTTCATTTTGTTTGTTTGTTGCTGCTTGCTGCAGGTTCATGTTTTGGGTTTGGGAATCATCCAAATGAATTTTAATTTTAATAAAACATTGCCTATGATGTTATTATATGACATTTTTCTTTTCCAAGCTCGATGAAAATTGGTCACAACTTACTATTCATTGTTATAATTTTCAAGTCTTAACATCATATTCACGTTCGTCATCCATCTAACCTAGATTAATGTCATTACTTTGCTGAACCGAAAAATACAGGGACAACTATTTTTGCAAAAGATAGATTGCAAAACTTGGTTGACGTAAATTTCCTTAGACAAGCGTAGATTTCTAATATAAATATATCACTGGTTATAAGCAGTGAAAGCAAGGCATCTTAGCGCCGATAGCGGATAGAATGGACTACACGGCCGCCGGGCGTTAATGGTTAACTTTTGCAAATCCAGATCCGATAATGACAGTTTTCAAAAGTTTGTGCCGTAGTTGTCGTTTTGATTTGAACAAAGTTCTTGGAAAAAAGATTTGCCTTGCCGCCAGTGAACAAAAGTTTTCCTGCTTTCTGTTCTTTTTGTGCGCGTTATAGATTTGTCTCAAACTAAAGTCAAATAATTTTCATTTGATTGGAGAAAGTCAAGGCATGAAATACGTAGGATCTGTAAATAGCCTTTTCCATAGAAGAAATCATAATACTTAATAATACTGAACTTGTCTGCCCATGAAGCAATATTAAAACTATAAAAATAAAATGTTTATTATGTCTATTGTTTTATCAATTGATAAATAATTTCAAATTTGAATCGCAACATTCCAGGTTTATTTAAAATCCCAAAAGAAGCGAGCGTTGGAATTTAATAACAATGTAAACTATAATTTATCACAAAGTCCACAGGCAAAGTTTCAGTTCATATATTTCTGAAAAGCGTCAGCCCCCGAAAAATATTGCTACTTGAAACAACACCATGACTTTACTCCCGTCTTGACATAGAATATTTAAATTCTTTGTGAGCCATGAGAAGGGACCAGTATAAAACTTCCTATTTGTGTATTAGGTTACAGGAAGTTCATTGTTGTCGATTGGCCTTTGTTTCTATTAATTGCCAGTTGTTGACTTATTTGTATCTTTTGCCAACACAAAATTAGTGTAGACGATTTTCGCATTGGGAATTTCTAACACAATGTTTGCCACACGGCTCGTTAGGTTTAGGTATCAGGGGACTATGGAAAGCGTTAGCGGATGTTAATCACACACCAGCTTCCAATTAAACCAAATTGCTATAATGATTTGCTTCTTCTACACGGTAATTGCGTTACAGACGCAGAATTTGTTTGGTGGTTTTAGAAAATCCCCAATGCTTTGCTGACTAACTTTTTGTCCTTTCATTTACATTTGCAATCAAAATGGCATAGGAAGTGTAATTAGTGGACTCGTATTTGTGAAATTAAAGTCTCCACCGGTTTTGTTTTGTGTGTTTGACCGCCTTAAAACAAAAACTGTACATGAATACCATTAGGAGAATTATTTCAAAATTCTGACAGTGAGTCTTGGAGTTTTGGCCGTGTATGAAATAGCCAGATGGTCACATTATATCAATCAACTCCACAACATTCTCTAGCTACAAACATTTCTCTTTAAAGAAGTTGACAAGAAAGTTGTTTTGAACCAACTTTTGAATGAATGACAAACACTTTCCAAAGTAATTTAACTGAAGCTTTTAAGACTAAGAAATCCATAATGCATGTAGATCATAGGATTAAAATAAAAATCTTTGCGGCCGACCGAAAATGCCTTTAATTTCAAGCACAATGGATGTTTTGGTGTGTAATAAGGATGATGCTGGAAATAATAAAATCTTAAAAGAACCCTGTTGTCTGTTGTTGTGCAGCGCTTCAACGTAGCGTTTGTCATTTTCTTTGCACCATGAAATAAATTCGTAGCTTACAACATCAGTAACACTTTTAACAAAGTTGGGGTTTTTAAGATGAGAAACGGATTCATCTTCTTGTATTTTTGTCTGAAGGATGTGCTGTGATTAATCTTCTTGTCTTGTTATTTTTTCTTGGCTATCGTAGAAAATAAAATGGCATAGGTAGTTAGCTACTGTTCCATTTTCAATATAACGATTCTACTCCCCAATTATAAATGCTACGTTCTTCATGATTCTCATTCAATTGAGTGTATCTTATTAGAAAATAAGTTTGTTCCTATGACAGAGTTCCCATATCAGAAATCAAACAATCCAATTTTGCTGTACTCAAATATTTGACATTTTTTGTGATTGAACCTTATTCATTGTAAATTCAAATGACCTCTTCAAATATGAGCGTCAATCTCAATATTCATTAACGATACTGTTTTCATTTTTTTTGTTCATAATTGGAAAGGACCACAGCTACAACAATCATTAATCGTAACCCAACAAAAACAAAGTAGGTAGGCACTCTAAACCCCAGCCTGATAACATTTGAACGAAATAAAACGTTTTCAAAGTGCTTTGTTTTTATCATGATGATTATATTTCAGGACATGAAAGCTTAAAAACAGCAATGACACTTTTTTCGCTAGAATTGTTTATCATTTGAAAATTCAGAGCGCAAACAGAAAGAAACTCTAATGGTGAGTAAAAGGGGGAGTTCGCTACAGACAATGTACCATTTCTGCCTTTAAACAAATTCAAACAAAACTCAAAAAGCAAAAAAGAAAATGGAAAATAAAAGGCATCTCGCAGCCGCAGCAGAAACGGAAAGCATTTACTCTCTCCATTTTAATTTCAGTGTCGATGGATGTGCTCCAAGTGGAATATGATAGAACTGACTCAAAATATACCATTTCCATTTAGATATTACAAAAAAAAACTGCTCCCCAAGATCACATCTTTTGCCAACATGCACGACCTAACCCACATATGAGCTTTTTTGTAAACGAACTTCTTGCGGCTCTCTATGACTGCTTCCCATTGTTGTTCTAATACCGCAACAGATGTTATGTGAAAACTGAAAAGTTTGTGAACCTACATTGAAATGTATGATATCTTTTTAAAGGATCAAAGCGCAGAGTTATTACTACACAATTTAATTCCCACGCAAGAGGAAAGTTAACATTTTCATGCTGACCAGCTAACCAACTGACCGTGCATACCACTGCCCTAATTCCTCTATAATGTAGGTTGGTTTGCTGAAAATATTACAGCGTTGTAAGTTTGTTTATCTATTTAATGGACTTCCGGATATTTTTCAGGATTACAGGTTTTTCGCTTGTGTTTGAAATTAATACCAACTGCGGTGGCTAGAAACACTGCGCTTGTGTTTGAAATTAATACCAACTGCGGTTGGTATTCAATGTTATTAAATTCACTTTATTTTTTATAGTGTGTAATTAAAACTACAAAACAAGTAATGTTTCTTTTTTTCATTTAATCAAATTACAACTAATACGCTCAATCGAAAGCTCATGAATATTTAACCAAGTTCTCAAACAAATACTGTCCAACCTTCCATTTTCCTATAGAGTGAAGGTTCTCTGCGGTGTTGGTCTTGGTAGACATAGAACTCAATTTTAACTCTGTTTGTTCATAATTCATAAATCATTTCAGCAAACGAGAAATCCAGCCAAGTAAACGTGTGTCTCTGTCTATAGATGACAATACAATTTCTCAACCCATCGGCGTTGCCGTAGTTGGTATCGTCGTTGTCAAATAGTTTGGAGTACACACCAAGTTGGTCCTCTATGGGTTCGTTCTAATACCCTCATCAAGTACAGCTGTTCAATGCGAGTCGCAGCTGTGGGAAGTGTCCAACAATGATTGATTTAATTTAAAACAATTTCTCATTATTCGTTCGTCAGCCAGTCTTTGTTTCTTCCTTGTTTTTGTTCAACCATTGTTTGTCGTTCTTCTCTGACAATAATTCTTCTGTATAAACGCTAGCGGTCATAATATGGAAATAATATCCTTGTCATTGGAAAAGTATGTCAAACAGTTGCACGATATAACGCTTTGAAAAAAGTTTGACGGAAAAGAAGCTTATGGCTTAGTTTTGAATTTTGAACACATCTGAAATCCTAAAGTTTATTAGGTACTTCGCACGTACTTACTTTCTCTTCAGAGAAGACTAATTCCGATTTGATTTCGTATCATTTTCAGATTTGATGTTTAACGGTTTCATGTAACTTTTTTCATAGCTAATGTTAGTTTTCAAAGTTGTACCTGGATATCAGGCTTAACAACTTTCTGATTGGAGTAACCTGCCACTACCAGCCGAATACAGTGGTCCTTGTCTCGGTTTGATAACAAATCATTTTGGCTCCCTATAGTGGATGATAACAGCGTTCTGTTTAAAATAAAGTGTTATTTGAAATGATTTACTTCAGTCAGTGGTACGAGGAAGAAACACCATAAAGAATAGGTTTCATTTCACTTCTGTAACAAATTCTAATCAAGAATATTCATTTGCAGAACGACTGTCCTAGGCTAAAGACGTGTGAGGTGTGACGTGTGCCTTAATAATCCAATTTACCTTAAAATTATTATCGTTTCAAAAGGAAAAAGAAAAGGAGAAAGAATAAAAAAAGAGATACCTGTTATCTGTAAGTTTATTTCTTTTCACTTTGAAAAATCAGAGCCTGTGTAATCTGTATGCACGTAATTTAAGGATAGTTCAATAGATTTGTGAAAACAAATTAATCTGTAAATAGCAGTCGAACCCTGTGTTCAAGAATGCACAACTTGAATGCAGCTCTTAGAATGAGGGAAACAACTTTCACACTCCTGGCCCTTATTGTGCCTTGTTGCCACCACTTAAAGATCTATACAACAAGAGGTACCATCTACAATCTTCTGTATTCTCGTTTTTAATAGCGATAAAAGAGGGCATCGGTATCAAGACACCAAAGTTGTGATAATAAACTCAGTTAACGAGGCACAAGGAAGGCACAGGTACCATTAGGCTGAAAACAGACCGAAGCTAACAAAACGTTTGTTTGTCGCTAGACAAGAAATCGTTTGGGTTGTTTTATTTTTGTCGGGTTCGGTGTGTGTTGCTTCTAAACAATTTATACAACTGTACACGTTTTTTTGTCGATTTATGTGACATCATACACGAGTTTGTCTTTTGTGTGCTCAGAGGTCAGATGTCTTATATTTGTCTTTTGCATGTTTTACCATCCCCAATTGAGTGAGTGGGGACGACACACAATAAAATAAAAAATAGAATTAAAAAGTCTTAAGCTTATCATAAATTGAACAGCACTTAAAAGCTGAACAAATGTAGTTTGCCGAACAGGTAGTGCCGGGAATTTTGATTGAATTACGTGCATTACGTGATATTAACATTAACATAACATTAACATTTTAATTTAACAATAGTAACATATTAACATATAAAAAAATCGTTATGACATGGCATTTGCCGTCTGCCAGATTGGATTAGTATATTGTATCCGAGGAATAGTTTACAATATTGTTGCAGATGAGATGCAGATTTTCAGGTATTTAAGTGCAGTATAGTTACATCAGAAGTCTTAAGAGAAACACTTTGTTACAATTTTTAATAGCCCAATAACATGCGATCCTATAATCGAACGACTTAACATGATTCTTATTGCCCCGACACTGATATGAAGTAGTATAAAATTATGGCTGTGAATAACTAAGGTTATGAAAAAGTCCTTAATTGTATAGGGTACATATTACTTATTTTCCCCAATTTCTGTATAAAGTCTGACGCTTGACTCTTGGTGTCATAGTGTTGAAGGGAAAGTAATCATGTAATCATTATAAAATGATAATATCTGTCAGTTAACCAACCACGTTCTGTGCAACCAAGTGCATATTGTTTCTTCCATTGATTGAGCAGTGATAAAAATAAATGATGCGTGAATACTGAATGTCACTTTAGTCAAGTTCCCTACAAGAAGTTGTTTCAGAAACAATCCCTGTTATTTACTTGCCCAATTTCTTCATCAATTTTACTACCGTGACATTTTCGGTCATATTTTGTATGCCTTTCTGTATTGTTAACTGATTCTCGATTAAATTTACTATCGACACGTTTGCAAGCTGAATGCTACTACCGACAAGGATCGAAGGACCCAAAACGCTTTCCTTATGTCGGTCAGCATGCATGAAAAATTTTGCATGCTGAATGCATTCATTTATGCAAAAAAGGATCAAAATTTCGATATTGCAAGAAGATAGCTGTGAAAAGAGGTCAATGAGGAATAAGGTGCCACAGTCCTGTTCGGTTGTGAAAAAGAATATTCTAGGTGGCCGTAAAGCCTATGCCAAAATTAATCGATATGAGATTTCTACAGATTGAGAGATGCCCAGATGAGCTGTAATCGATTTGCTGTCCAAAACCAGAATGATTGGTCTATGGTCAATTAATTTCAGAGTCTGTTAGTGCACTGGTTCATTAGTACCTGGTTTTTGTTCCTTTCCAATGAATGAAATATATGAAAGTAGAACTTGTTTCTTCGTTTACGAAATCAATTTGCTATCAATGTGCCTAAACAAGAGAAAGCATACCAGCAAACCAACTTCGGCATGAATTAGAAATGTATTTACGGCATAAAAATGTTTCAATTAGTTGGAAACAATGGTATTTCGTGATGATAGTTGGTAATTGGAATGCGTTTTACTTTTGATAAGAATGGAAATGGCTTGCCAAAAGTTTTGCCAATCAATTGGACTTAAACCGGGTTACTTTCCCGGTTGTGGCTTAATTGGTTTGCTTTTGAGTTAGTTGATGAAAATTATATTTAAATGGGCAGGAACAACATATTTGGGTATTTCATTAGCAATATCAATGAATGATGTTCGGCAACTGCTTGTAAATAGATTGATTAGATCACAAAATTTGCACACATCCTTAATCTATGAATCCATTTCAATTTTGATTGATTTTTCCCAAGAGCTCTATTGAATATAAACAAAGCATTTATTCGAATACTTCGAATGAAATAAGGAAGAGACGTTTGCCTCACTTGCAGTTCTTTTAAAATTAAAAACCCTGGGATTTACACTGCAAATCGATTTTATTAATTACTCCCTCCTTCCAATGTAAGGTCTTCAGAGGAGCGAAATGTGTTCACAATGATGACAAATGCGCGATGAAAATCTTTAAATTATTTAAGTTCTTGTTCTTGACAACAAAAGAACATTTTTCACAATAATGTCTAAGAATGGGTTGTAAAAAAGAACTAGAAAGTCTCACTTTAAATTTAAGAATAACAACGACCAACTTCATTGGAAATTTTGTCTCCTTCGAAAGAGTTTCCTGAACGTTATCTCAACAAAACCCTTGAAATTAAAATTCTTTTACTTTGCATCGTAAAAGCAATTAACATGAAAGATTATTGACGGTTTTGTTTGCTTAAGAAAAAATAAACATTTCAAACAATTAACTTTGAACTATGAGCTGCTATCTGCATTTAGACCTGGTAATAACCTTTGAATGGATTACTAATGAGAAAACAGTGAACAAAGTTCTTGCATATACTTAAACCGATTTGTGAAGGAGCTTTTTCTTTTCATGCTGACTTGAAGATAATATGTACTAGAAATCCAAGAAATAGGTACTTTAATGAGGTTCAAGGATGATTTTGACGAACAGAAAACTGTTTAAAAGAATAAAAGGGATAAACGAAAATGTACTTGTTTAGTTTTGAACACCAAACAATAAAATATGCTTAAACTTCACAACTATCCTGGGACTTAAATGGAATGTTTGTGACTATCTATTTTGAAATTTTATAGCAAACAAATAGACATTCTTCTTTCAATAACTAATAACAAAAGGTTGTCCTTTTTATAGAGGCTTAAAATCGCAAAAACAACACATAAAAAACAATATAAGTTCCAACAAGTTTTGCAGCCGCTTAACTTTTTTTATTAGTGAAACGCCAATTGACTACAAGCACTTGTTACAAACGTCAATTTGTGATGTGATATAATGTGCGTAAGGCAATTAACGTTATTTGAGATGTGAAACTGTTTAGGTGAATAGACTGCCCTAAGAAACACTAGCTCCTTAATTGATGCTTGGCGAAGAAAATAAAGTTTTTTACATTTCATTTCTTTTTTCTGTCTGATTTTAAATTAATTTTAATGACCTCATTTCTGATTTTATGAAGTGGTTGTTCATCACAGCTTTTTTGTTTTGTTCCTATTGATTTCAACAGGCTCGCATTGTGGGATCGAAGAATATGAAAAAAAAATTATAGAGGCGTGGATAGCTTTTCCGGTACTAAAACGCAGCAGCGAAAGAATAATTTAAAATAGCTAATTGCTGTGCTGAAATGTTGTTGCTTCAGCGTTAGGCGTCATCGAAGCACTGGATATAAATAATAAATTGTATAAAGTTCCTGTTTTTAAAAAGCAATACGAAAATAACGACTTTGGTGAAAAATTCGTATGCATTTGATTTTCAAAAGTGCATACAATTTTTCGCTTTTTCTTTGAAGTGTTGAAACTTAAAACAAAAAGAAACTAAATAATGCAAATCATGATTAATCGAGACAATGTAGTATGCAGATGAGAATATCAAAGTCATGAGAAGAATGCTTAGACTGCAGAAGGGTTACATATTTATTCATAGGAAATTTATTTTAGCATACGAACTTTCATATATCGGGGTATATATACAGGTTTTGGATAAGCGTAAGACGGCAAGCTTGTGTTCATTGAAAAGTTTCAGTGCACCGAAAGAAAGGAACAAGTGTGCTTACGATAGGAGTAAGGCAGTTTCTTTTACTTTCTAAAACCGATTTCAGTTTATTCAAATTAAAAACAGAAGCTATGAGATAAGAAAACTGATTGAACATTGTGAGAGGTTCTCAGTTTTTTGCTTAGGAGAAAGTGGGCACTTGCAATATTGAGACTTTAAAAGCTTTTGTCCTTTATTATAGCAAAATAAACGATGTCATTATTAATGGAATTGAATTAGAAAAATCAAGACACACCATTTCATTAATATTCTTCTTCTTCTCTTGTTTCATTTTAATCGAAATTGATACGAACGAAAGAAAAGACAGTTAGAAAAGGTAGCTTTGAACCTACAGTTCGTCTTAATTAAAAAGTACAGGATGCACTTCGCCATCCTTAGGTCTCCAGAAGATGTCGGTTTTCCAGCTGAATCAAAAGGTTTATACGTATACAGATTTATAGTCATTGCCTTTACCTTAATCGCAAAACCGATAGATAGATATAACCGTTCCAACCTTAGCAACCAAACTTTCAAATCAATAAGCAGACATAAGACCAGAATATGAAATTTTTTAGTGTCAATAAAATGTGACCCACACTTTGTGTCAAGTGTCACCACGAAAGTTCCATTCCGGAAGTTGTTCAGTTTTGCTTAAGTAGATTGACGTGCGGTTTGAAATTTTTAATGTTGAAGATTGAAAATAACCTTTCTCAGAAAGATAAAATCTAAATTAAAATAGACGTTTCGTAAACTGTAAGGCATTTAAATATTTTAAGTATCCTTGAATGCCCTTCCCCAGAAACTTGGTGCGTAAGCGGAAAATGTTACCTGTTTTTAATTCTATCACAAGTAGCACAAAATTACTTAAAGAAGGCCTTAAGAAGTATTATAAGCTCTTATCCCGCTTCTTTAAGACTTCTTTAAGTACCTTTTAAGTACATAAAAGGCGAAAGTGGGCGGTCCGATAGAATGAATTAAGAAGATAATTCGGTTCTTATTTAGGTTTTAAAACGGAATATATTCCTTCTTATATACTTCTAAGCGTCTTCTTAAACACTTCTTTTCGCACTCTTAACTCCTTCTTACAAAATTCTCAGACAAAAAAGAAATTATCAGTGAATTCTGTATCTAGTTTTTGTTTCTCTTATGCTCATCTATTTTAATAGTATTTGTTTTGATTTTTTGTCTTCTGCAAGCGGTTTGGCTTGTTGTTGGTGTATTTTCTCAATTTACAAAGTCCCTCCAATTCTGTAATGCGGCGCCTCGCCTTCACTTTTGCTTGGTTATATAATAACTGGGCCTTCTACCAGTTACTTTAATGTCTTTTAAGACAGCAAATCAATTTGTATTTACACGAGCACAGTTGCGAAAAATTTTCTGTGAACTCTAAGAATGAAATGAAAATGGACTACTGGATATAGTTATCTTAAAGAAGGATTTAAGGAGCTCTAAACAAACCCTTATAAAAAATACCGATTTAAGAACCTTTTAAGAATTCTTTAAGAAGGAACAAGCAGAACGAATTAAGAACTCAAAGAAATAGACGATTTAAGTAGGAAAAAATACCGAATTAAGAAGTTAAGAAGCGGTGAGACCCATTAAAGAACAAAATAAGAATGAATTAAGAAGTGTGCAACCGAATTAATACCATTTTGTGCTACTTGTATAGCTATAGATATATACCTTTTTAAATCGTTATTGTTATTGAAACGGCCGTTTTTGTTGCTCTTTCATCAAAAATTGTGTTTAAATGAATACAGGGAGTATATAGTTTGGTTTCATTTACATACTTAGGTTCAATGCCTGTACTCCAAACTGTTTCATACAAATTCCCCGTTAAAGAAACCTTTTATAGCTGTTCACTTTTTTGGAGTTCAACTTCAACAAACAGCTATCCATCTCATCTCAGCCATCAAAAAAATACTAAACAACTATACAATTTGTGATATTGAAATGCTGTTCCTCTAGCTTGGGCTGCTACTGGCAATATCATGCTTCACGTAAAAGAATTTCAATAACAACTTCTTACAACCATAGAGATAGGTAATAATATAATATAGCACGGGAGCGGTAGGGCAAGGGGAGTCGTCACAACCGCGACGTCACGTCAAATTTTGAGAAAGATGGGTTTCTTTCTCTCTTTGGGAAAGGACAGAGTAAAAAAATAACAAAAAAAAAGAAATGGCAAAATGAAAATTAGTGTGGTCCATTGACAAAGAAGTACAGGAAGCGGTGTTAGCTACATGTACAGTGTACGTGAATGAAGCAACAAAAATGTCTGATGTCCATTTTTGGGGTATTAAGCACTATTCACATGAGCACGAACAACGAACGACGAATAAATGAAGAAAGGTGTATTTAGACACGTTTGAAGCCGTATTTCCTTACAAATTCTAAACAAAACGATGGAAGTATAGTTTATGTTTGATTTATGATGCATTAATTTACTTTTTAATCTAAAATGTTAACAAAATTGAGAAAACAAATTCATTCGTCGCGAAAAGAATTCTAGTTGATACGCGTCTGACCTCAAAAATCATTCTTGCCTTGTGTTTTGGTCGTTTATTCGCGACGAATTAAAAACCCTCATGTGAAAGAAATGTCAAAATCGACGAATTATCGTTTATTCGTTGGTCGTTGGTCGTGCTCATGTGAATAGTGCTTAAGCTGTCAATTTTTGGGGTCTGTGTTGTCAAACTTTGACTGTGTTGTAAGGAGTGTATTATTTCTGTTCGTGATGATAAGGCGCTGCAATTAGTTGAGTTCCCGTAGTGTGCACGGTTGTTTTGAATAGTTCTTCCATCGTGTTTCGAAACGCTTTTATTTGTTCGTTGTAATACAATAGGCGTAATAAACGTGATGAATTACGGATGAAAAATCAAGAAAATGTACTGGAAAATAAAAAATATTAAACATTAAAAACCGTGCAGTGCACCTTTAGTGTTAAAACACCATGCTTCCTAAAAAAAGAATTGAGATTGAAAAAAAGTTGAAGCAAAATCGATAAAATCTTGATTCAATCAAATTTCGCTTGGCGCCACTGAGATTAACCATTCAACTGCAGACCAGCCCTGTTGTAATGCGTTTGTGTTTGTGAAACTCATACTACTTAGAAAAATGCTTCAATTCTTTTTCATAAGACCGCTTCCTGTACTTCTTATTCAATGGTGTGGTCCTACATAGGAGCTCAGAGAGAGAAAGCGCACCCTATTAGGTCTTCTTTCTCAAAATTTTATGAAACACGTTTTAGGCTAACTTCCGTGCTTTACTATTATTATCTCTATGCTCACAACACGCTTGGTTCTGGTGTTCCTGAGATGTGCCCGTCAGTTAAGGAAGTAAAAGACAACAACAAAGCGGAAAAAAAAACTTCCTTTAGTGTTGATTTCAGAATTTCAAAGTCATGTCATTTATTGTAGCAGACAGTTGTCCGTAGTTCCATACTAGCCTTTGGCTACTAAATGAATGACGATGAGGATGATGAAGCATGAGTTCATCAATTTGATTTAAAATCATACCAAATAGAGTTTAAATTGTATCGACAGAATGAGGAAGGAAATTGAAGTACACGAGCCCAATTATTTAACTGAAAACGAAGACAAAGAGAAAGGTATTGACATTTTTCAATTCAAGATTGGCACGTTGAAATAAGTTGATTGATGAGTTTTTTGATTTGATAAATGGTAGTGTTTTTCTTTGCACCTCGTTTCATAGTTAACTGTTTTTGATGATGGAATTTATGAAGCACTTATTAAGCAGTACCCTTTCGTGCTTAACGATAATTAAATCGTTGTGTAATGACCTGGTTTCGATTAAAATCAAAATCAATTCAGATAGGGTTACTTTTCAGATATTAAACACATGCGTCGACGTTCGATGGATACAATATTCAAAGAGATAAACTGAAATCAGAGATAGCCTTTTCCACCTTCTTAGGAGTTGAGACTTGCCATTCCAAATGCTAAACAAAGTTCCTGTTAACGAACCTGAAAAAGAATTTGCATGCCCTCGGGGTCTCGGGGCTATCAAGATGGTGAGGTTCATTTATAATATGAAAACAAGATCATACCTTTCACGCTCCGTTTGGACTCTCGATGTTTGATAACCTCGAATGCTTTCAAGTGCAAAAAAAGGGAATGGAAAGAGCAACAAATGGTTGAGTATACATTCATTTCTCTGCTGAACAGTTTTTTTTTATTTTTGGAAATAAGACAAAAGAAAATTTGTTATCGAGGAGATAAAAGATTAAAATATTTAAAGATTCAAGAGCCAAGGGATGCCAATTTAGATTCAGAACATTGTCTTTACCAGTAGGACAAGCGTTTGTCCCTTGGGGAATTCTTAAATGCTTTTACTTATATACCTTGTTTTGCTTTGTTTATATTTTTACATATTTCATGGTTTGATTTATTTTCATGTAATGAAGTAAATGAAACGTAATTTATTGATCTGCTTCCTGATTAATGTGAACTCAAATAAAAAGGTTACGGTTTAGTATGCAATATGCAAGCACTTGGGAAGTTCCGCCGTATGATGAAACTGTGACTGAAATTTGAAGGATATTTGATCTTAAATGGATGCTAGAAAAATTTTCGAGATTTTCAATTCTTTGACACATTTCCATGTGGTTCGGAGAGCACATAACCATGACATCCATTCAAAAAATTTAATAAAACCTACATTAATAATTGCATAAGATTTGTATTTTTTTTTTTATCAGCATTAAATGAACCTCAATATAGGTAAATATTCATATCCTTTGACTTTGTCCAGAAATTCACTAATTAATTAAAACAAAATGCATCAAATAATTAGGGAGCCTACAGAATCTTCCGAAGTACTTTTATATTTTATTATCCTACTATATGGAACGAATAAATATGACTATTCACTGCAAAAGCTCTTAACGTCAATAAAAGTCGTAGACTCATAGCGCTGTCATCAATCCAAAATGACATATCAAATAATACGGAGTGATATATCAAGCTAGCACTGAAATTTCAATAACAAAGCCATAGATTCAAAAACGGATTTCCGTTTCGGAGGAAGTTGTTCATGGTGTAAAATATAGGTAGGTACGTATAGGTACATACATTCTCGTTGAAAAACTGTTATGATAAACAAAGTCCGACGAAAAGCAAATATACACTTTTTAATTGGAATATTAAAAAAAAAAAACAAACATTCAATTTCAAATTTGCATTGATTTTTCAAATATGCAAACATTGTTGAGGTGCTTTAATATACTTACCTAAGTGTGACAACAGACCGGCCTTAATTAATAACTTGTTCAATCTCTTCATTGCACATTTTCAACGACCACAGCACCGAAAGAGAAAAAGCTTATTAAATTAATAAACCCAATGACACTGGCCTCTTAATAGAGGTTGCAGTATATCAAAGAGAATAAGCTGGCTGGTTTCGCCACCGTAAGCCAGATAGCAGAACTGCTACCAACATCCACTCTAGTGATGAGTGGTTGGCTTAAGAACATTGACCAACCGCTCATCTATTAAGAAATTTGCAGGAGAAAATGTAGGTATTTTAAGCGTTTTTGCTTTGAAAATGAAAAATGAGAAGAACTCTGAGCTCAGAACCATAGAGAATATATAATACCTAGAGTCACGACTTCGGGTGTTCGCTCTCTTTTTGCCTACAAGCTGCAATTTGGTCGTTTTGTACTAACCCAGTGAGAATGTGTTAGTTTTCCAATGGGTGAGTAGTGATCTCACCTACAACCATCGTCAAGACGATAGACCGAATGCCACCGCTTTGGTCGGTCGAATAAGAGAAACTATATGACGTTGGAGATAATTCTCCGGTCACAGTA
>CAKKXW010000001.1:1631555-1650534 GCA_920937365.1 Sphaerophoria rueppellii
TCACGAAGAGTTGAGACGGCAAGCCTTAGCCGCAATTTAAAATCCAGCGGGGTTAAGAAGTGTGCGTGGATCCCTTAACAAATACTCTCATTCGGTGAATCCTGTCCTCGGAAAGTAGCCTGTGCTACTATCGGTTGTTAAGGCACTTGGGCTGGATCTTCTTCACTTTTGGCGTTATAGTGCCGACTTTAGGTTGTTTCGGCGACCTCGTCTACCTGATCATCGACGACTCAACAAGTTTGGGCAAACAATGCTGAGGTTCCATTCATCGGGCATGCATTCCTCTGACCATATCTTACAGATGATTTGGTGCATGCTCCTATCTAGCTCGTCGCCTGCTGCTTTGAACAACTCAGCAGCTACTAGTCCATCTGCTCCAGCGGCTTTGTTGGATTTCAGCCGTGATATTGCGGTTTTCACTTCTTCTAGGTCGGGTTCACGGAATTGTTGGCTATCATCGTGTCCGATGAAAGGCTCCTGTCCTAAGTGGCTTACTCTCATAAACAATTCCCTAGGTGCGTGTGAAGAATTGGGGCGACCTAAAATTTAACGCCGATTCCGAACGGCAGAGTTGAGAAGCACTTTTTCATGACAGATTGATAGGTTTACTCTTGGAAGTTTTGTCATTTCTTCGCAGGAGGCAGTGCCCGTGAAAGATGAAATAAAAACTATGGGCATGAGTAGGACTCGAACTCACGACGTTCTGCATAGCAGCCAACGTCCTGCATAAATAAATATTATTTAATAATTTTAACATTCATTCAAAACATGTGGAACAAGAGTCCGACAAACAACTTTCGCTTCAACAGAAGAAAAAAATTAATTCCACAGAAAGTTGATGGTAACTTTGTATTTTTATATATTTTTCCGTGCTTTGATTGAATTAACCAAGAAGGACATTCAATACAAATCCTTACAGTCAGTAGCGGGTAGAAACAGCAGCAGAAGGAAGTATCCATGAATGTGTTGGTAGGTATATTGAAAAGCAACAAGAAGTAAAACCTGATGCACGTGATATCTGATATTCACGCTGTTTAAGATACCAGAGGAAACTCGCCTACAGTCGAGCAAAAAGTGCCTATGCCTTTGTGTGTCTATTAAAGTTCGGTTCTCTTGAATAATGCGGTTATTGGAATACATTTTGTTAGTCATGTTCCATCGTGAGAAAATCGATCGTAACTACTTAAGGAAAACGTGCATTAATGAAACTGAAAGATTATGGATTCCACTTGAAATGATTAATTAATTTGAGACAAACAACTAGTCGAATTTTGGAGGAGTTTCAATTCAATTTCAATAACAACCCTAGTACGTACTACACTACTTGATTTTGAATAATGGTCTTTTGAACTCAATATTTATATTCTTAAGTGAATGAATACATATTCTTTTTGATCCTTACTTATGGGACACAATTTTATACTGAAATGAAGAATATGCACGATTGTGCCGTTAAAACTTGTGTACTCTTCTTGTGTTCAAGGATTTAATGCGAGAGTTCTTTTTCAATAAATAAATTAACACTGGATTCATATATAGCTATAATGTTTCCTTTGGGAAGTGCAACATATATTGTGAAGTTATAAACTACTTAAAATTTCCAGTAACGATTTTGATGAAACAATTTATGGCATGAGAGATAGAGATGCCATCTGAGAGCTAAGCCCACTAATATAAACATTTCAATAATTTGTATATACAACAGGCGCAACATTTCACAGTGTCAGAAAAGTTGAATGTTGAACATTGAGACTATAAAGCCCAGACTTCTGTAATTAAAAGGCAAACATAGGTTGCATGCAATTTTTAATAATGTATCCAGATTCAACCCAAACATACTGTTTAAACAGAATAAAATTTTACTGAAATGTATGTATAGAAATGTGTCTACAGAATTTTTTACAGCAGCATGCATCTCAATCTTGTTCCTGATACTAGTGTATGTGTGTCCAACAAAATCAAACACATTATTTTGTTTCCGGATCTTGTATTTCCTCAGATTTAAGTTGCATTCAATTTCAGTGTGTTCCGAACTTCGAACCAACGAAAGTGGTTTTGTGTTCGTATTCCTATTCTAACGACAAATTGACGGCGGAAATTGTGACTTTACCGTGTAAACACGAATCAAAGTCAGTATGATGACAGTTTCCAACGAAACGATTTGAAAACAAACATACGAAATATTAAAAATTTCGGTGATAAGCAAAAATACACACCACGAAATCATAGTGTTCGTTGTCATTTTACTGATGACTCTTGGAGTGAAATTATCTCTACAAATAATTCGGTTCTAGTTTGCATTAGCTAGTTACAAAAATATACCAAAATTCGTGAAATCTTCTCACGTCTGTGTACGAAGTTTTAAGGCAAGTCAAAACCCTTCCAAATTGTTGCATTCTATAAAATTAAAAAAAAAGATAAATTATAATAATAATTGATAAAAATAATTTACGGAACGGTACCAAATTTTGAACGAGTTTCCAATATTGTAACTCTAAAAATAAAAGCTAGCCACTGCAAAAAATACACACAAATATTATTTATTTGTTTTTTATGTTTTCGCATAAAATAAGTGCATGCGAAATGTCTAATTTACATTTTTTGTGAAATTAAATAATTTTTGTTGCAAGTAAACCAAATCGTCTATACTTGACCTTTGCTCAAGTGTATCATCATCATCCAATCCATCATTTTACTGAGCATCGACCTCATCATCAATTCTAGCAGCAAACGGGAAATTAAAAATATTTAAATATACTTTTTGTACACAGGGGTAAATTAAAACTACAACAACATCATCAGCGCTTAACTCGGATTAGCTGAACTAAAAACGAAGACGACGGACGACGAAGACACTGGGAACGGTCGTAACTCGTGTTATTTTAAACATTCGTTCTATCTGGCACTTGTTGCGCCGAAGGGTAAGCTCATTTGATTGTTGTTGTTTTTTTTTTTCTTTTGTTCACCTTGAAAGTATCTCGCATTCCTTCGGCTAGCCATGAGCTATGGCGATGCCAACAATGTGTTGCAAACGGAACAGGATGGTATCTGCGTTCAGGGCTATTTGGATGGTCGGTGTTCGGTGTTGGTGCCTTTTTAATTCAAATCAATTTTTTTTTGGTGTCATGCTCGGGTACACAACGTCTGTTACTTCGCCAAAGTTTTGTTTGAATACTCTAATTAGGTATATGTTGTAAGAGCAGTTTTTCGCACAAGACATTTCAACTTTTAGACCAAAAATAAAGGAAGGTTTAAGGGGGGAACTGTTGATACTCATTCAATTTGCAGTTCGTGACAACATTTGCATAGTAAACATCTACAACGTCAACATTCAAAACTCAAAACCAGAGGACAGAAATGCGAGTTTTTGTTTATTTATCTGACACTTCGGCTCATAGTCGTATTGGTATCTATTTTTTTTTTTAATAAAAAATGTATCTCATTTGAATTTCATTTTCGTCTGTTTTCCCAGTGAGTTGAGTGGAATGAGTTTTATTACGAGTCTTACAATGTTTCTTTCTTCTTTGAAAAAGGTAAACAAACGAAACAAACGAAAATCGATATGCATAAATAAAAATTTAAATGAGAGTACGGGGTTAAGTTAATAGAACATGATCTTTAAAAACAAATAAATGTTTATTTTTTTTTTTGAATTGGGATCTGTGTTTTGAAGTGGATATTAAAATAATAAAAGAGACTATGCGGGTATAGCTTAGCATTTAAACCGTCGTTGTAGGAGTTTAATGGAAACTTAAATTTTTTGGCGTACCTAATGGTGGGATTTCAAAGTGTTTTGTAAAGAGGTATGACAGAAGGCGAGGAGGGAGTTAAGACATTGGGTTTGAAATTAAAGGTTGGGTGGTAAATTGAGAAAGATGTTGTTCGATTTCGGTTAAAGAAAATGGATTTCAATATCGAGATTTTAATTTTGAGTTTAATATAGCAGTTTTGATTCCCTTTTTTTCAAATTCCAAGATATCATATTGGCATAAAATTGTAGGTCCCTATGATTCCTTACACGCAGTCAAGGAACTGTTGAAAAGGGTAAGCTACCCTTTCATTGGCTTTTTGGCCTTCGATTCTGTCAATCACTTTGTGCTGCTGACAAAGTTACGTTATGAGTTTATCCTTTAACCAGAAGCTATCAAGCTGATATCTTCGTATCTTATTGAAATAAAACAAGATGTATCTACAGGAAACTAACTTTCCGAGTTCTTGCCGCTCAAACGGGGAGTCCCTCAGGGATCAATCTTAGCTCCCCTTTTGTTCGCGCTGTACCTCAATGAAATAGCCTCCATCATATGTATCAGCATTTCTATGCTATGATATACAAATTTATAAAAGCTATCCTCCTGGTCCTATAAAAAATGTGTTCACACTATAAACAAAGGGCTTGAACGTTTGTCTAGGCACAAAATAATGGTTTGACTCATAATGTAATATCAAAAAGTTGTCATATCTATCTTATTTTCCATCGGTACTTATTCTCATATCTGCTCTCTTAGAATTCCAACTACTTCAAAAATTCTTGGAATATTGTTCAACAGAACATTAACGTGGAACTATCACGTTAATTCTTGTGTAGGAAAAACCGTTGCGGTCGTGAGATTTTTATGGACAGTTCAGTAGTTCTCCCCACTGAAAACGAGAACTGTTCTTGTCAAAACCCTTGTCACCTCAGTACTAACAGTATGTGAGTGAAATATAAAGCAATTGTGATTCTAATAGCAGGAAAAAGTTGAAGGTAGCCTTTAACAATACGATTCGTTACAAATTCGGCTTAAGAAAATACGATCATGTCTTACATTTATCTTTGAATCTCCCTAATAAGTCTACGTTTTAAAATTGTATCACATTTATATTTATGCTAAATACTTTGATTTTCAGCTTCAATTAGATCCCATAGTTTAATACTTCCAATTTTTTCGTGTCTCACATCAGAAAGACAATTTTTCATCGCTGCGGTCCCTGTATGGAATTCACTCCTGCAGCACTTGAAATATTTGAGCAGAACACATCATACACGGAATAAAGTCAGATCTTACTTTATTTTTCAAAGCAACTAGCTTCCTCACCTTTTTTCTATTTTCTTGTTTTTCTTTTTTTTCTCCATCCTTAAAACTGTTTTCATATCGCTTTTCGACCTTACTTTCATCTTGTGTTAATAATTGCTTCACATTCGGGTTGGTTACGATGGCCTATAAAGCTGTTCACAGCATTTAATTCCTTACAGGAAAATGTTCCAGTTTCCCTATGAAAACGGCCCTGGTCACTAGAATCCATGAAAATCCACTCAGTTTTCTTATTGTTAAAATTGTTTTTTTTTTTAATAGTGCGTCGTGCATTAATTTTTTAAGCAAATAAGGTAAAAAAAAATATGCAAAATATTCTCAAATTTTAAAATTTAACTTTTAGTTTATTTGGTTTATGTATTAAAGGGTTCGTGTGTATTCGCTGGTTTACTAGAGCGTGCTTGCGTGAGCAAAATTGTATTATAGTTCAGTCTTTGCCTAAAGTTAAAATAAGATAGAGATAAAGTTCTATCCAATCTTTTCCAGAATGTTTGTCCGCCAAACACCAAAATAGTGATTTAAACTTGTTTTCCTCATTTCCTTTGCACTTTGAAGCACGTTTTACTTTTATTCTACTGATGCTTAAAATTGATATAAGTATACCTCTGCAAAAAATCGAACATTTGAACTTTTGGCAATGTCCAGTCCGCAAAGTCCAGAATAAAAGAAAGAAAACAATGAAAGTTTAAAAATTAAAAAAAAAACATAACTTCTTCTTAAAATATCAGTTACACAATCAACCACGATTCAATTATTTATTTTATTTTTCATCATAACTTCATCCAAATACTTATTACTTTTTTTTTTATTTCCTTCCTTTTCCCGATAACAAAATGAAAAATTAAATTCCCCGCCCCAGCATCTTCACAAATTGCTCAAGTTAAAATGATTTGCTTCAAGTGGAATTTAATATCCTTGAACCTTTGAATCATTTTTGGTCATTGACGTATTTTCTTTTTTCTCCCTCTCAATCTCCCTCTTTGAAGGACTTTCGCTTTGAAGAGGTTAAGTTTTATTGAAGGAAGAAAGAGGCAGATTATTTAAAGATACTTAAAGTGAATGATAACTTTTTTCTCAACAGTAATGAGCTTATTACTCCGAGATGTTGTATTTACGAGCTGACCCTACATTAAATATTTATTATTATTATTATTATTATTATTATTATTATTATTATTATTATTATTTATTACAATATAAAATTAATTTACAAGGTAATATAGGAAAAACAGCACTAGCTACCAGAGGCTTTCGGCTGGATTAAATATTTAAAAATAGTTAGATCGATATAAATAAATTTCTTTGTCCTTAAGACTTGGAATTTTATAATTTTTAAAGAGGAAGTTGGACCAGTACGAATATTATTGACTAAGGAGTGACGAGTGAACGATGCCAATCGCATTCTTCGAAAACCTACTTCAAACAAAAGCTGAAAAACAAATTCAAATAGATAACTTTTATTTGAATCCTCCAATTTTTCTTATTGGTCTTCAAATGCGCTTAGAACATCTAAGTTTGTAAGGAATGACCTTAAGAGCGGGGAAAGAAAAAGCTGTAATTGGCTATTGTATTAGCAAATTTATGTAAGGATACGGAGTCATTTCAATTATGTTCAAAGTTAAAGTCAAACAAATAACAAAAAATGCATATTTTAAGAACGAACATAAGAACAAAACACAATTTCAACGAATTTTCATGAATAGGTAATTGATTCAATTAAAACGCGTCTCATAACAAACACTAACAAATAAAACCACTTCACAAAAGTTCTAGTTCTATCTGTGATCACACAATTGGATTACGATATACGAGCTGTCCCTATCATATATTTCCGGTCCTCCTCGTCATTCTGTTTGCTTCAATTTAGCTGATACCAATTTGTTAGAAAATAAAAATAAAATTAAATTCTCTTAAGTGAAAACATTTATCACCAGTACGAATATGTTTTTTGATCGAGACAAAACCCATCCACAACACTACACTAGCAGACCCTTGTGGTTGATTATTAACTTTTTTTCGGGTATCAGGTTTACCGAGCGGCTGAATCGCTGTAGAGAAAAAAAAACCAAACCCTTAAATATCAATTTATTAATTTTTTTTTTGGTATTTTGTGGACTAAGGCAATTAAATTGATTCCTTGTTTCGTTTTCTTCGGAAAACAAACATATCCTTAGGCGGACGGATACAGTGTCGGGCTTATCTTCAACTACTTTCAACAATTTCAATGATTTTAATGACCTTAATGTTCTTTTATCGGAGCACCCATCGGAGATTGAGATTAAATTTTCGAAATTTTTTTATGAGTTATTTAATATTTTGTAATGTCTTGGTACTTGGTTCCCTCTTTGGAAGACGGCCATTTTATGCTGTATCTTTTAAAGTGTCATTGCGGTTGATGGTAGATTTATTATGACAGAAAAAAAACCAATGGCCTTGTGATAAGCTTACCTACTGCTACTGCTGAAACGCAAGACACGACGACGCCTAAAGAGCGATGGTAACGGCGACAGTATCAATGTTGACTTTTTCCATTGTGATGTTAATGAGGGGATTACATCATAAGATTTCTTGTCGCAGACACAATGATGCCTGAGCTTTTGTTTCACCAATTTAATCATAAGTTTCACCGACTGTAAAACATTTTAAATTTTAAGTTATTGTTTGCTTTTTAAATGAGTTTTTGCTGTCATCTGATCTTATGGATTATGGTACCTGTTGTTAAAGTTTTATGAAAATGTAAGGTATTTGGTATAAGACCTAGTATTAGTATTAGTATGTGTATATTATGCCTTCCTTCATGATTTACTTTTCCAATTCCAACAATCCTCAAGA
Source organism: Sphaerophoria rueppellii (assembly GCA_920937365.1). Lineage (NCBI taxonomy): Eukaryota > Metazoa > Arthropoda > Insecta > Diptera > Syrphidae > Sphaerophoria > Sphaerophoria rueppellii. Next base: position 1,639,460 of record CAKKXW010000001.1, read on the forward strand.
AAACGAGGAGCCTGCAAATAAATTGAATCGAATCCAAAATAAATTACCTTTGATCGTACTCGTCTTCCTATCAATATCTATCAACAAACAAAATGTAAAATGGATTTTGTGGGAATGGAACTTCAATAATTGATTTACGAATATGTATAAGGAACAGAAGTATTTTAATCTTTCTTTGGTACACCTTTTATATTAAAAAGAGTTTGATCAACAATTGTCAGCAAAATTCTTCCAATTTGATAAACTAGACAAACATCCACAGCAAGGACTGCAAAGCATTAAATCTTATGCAAACTTTCAAAAGCTTCTATATATGAATCGTTTTAATTAAAGGAAAGTAAAACAAAATGTTGAGGTTATACGCACTGGAGGACATTGTTTAATGTTTACTTTCTGCTTTGTGATTCCTTTGGCTTTGAGTCCAGCAAGATTATACAGCGATTCGATGGTTTACTGCGAAAACCTTGAACCCAAAACCTAGGATGTCTGAGTGTTTTCAATTCTAAGGCAGACAATCACCAACTTTTAGCAAACTCTTTTTTGTAATAGGAAGATTTTTGTCTGCATTCTATGAAGAATTAAGGCAATGTCTCCATTTACTTGGCTTGAATGCATTCGACCATATTGTGTCTGGTCATAAGGGATACACTTTTTATGTTAAATTTTTTGGCTTGGTGGTTGAGAACACCCTTGAATAATTTAAGTTTCCAATCGAAAACAGACCAATTCCAAAGACCATAACCTAAGCCTCGAACTCAATATTAATTGAAAAACTTTTTTAGCAACCAATTGACCGTTGGTCGAAAAAGAAATCCATCGGATAGAATTTACTTGCACACTTTGTTCAAAAAAAATATAATGACACTCCTTGGTATTATCTATAGATTGCAAACCATGTCGTCCTCGACTAAATATTAATGCTATATTGACGTGACGTTCATACCAAAGTTTCAATTTTCTGTCAAATTGTTTTAAAATATTAATATGTAGCATTAACCAGCAGAAGCCACATTCTCAAACACCTTTTTCTGTAGAATTCCACAAACCATTCAACAAGAAGTAAAAGTAAATGGTGATCACGTTCCATGAATACACTCGAACTTCGTTCATACCAATAACTCTTTTGTTCGAGATTTGTATAGCCCCTTTCCGTTGGTACCTAATAAATTTGTATCCCCTTAACACAATAATTCCATAAATGACACATTTGGGTTGAAACGTGAGTGTGTAACCTTGTAACTTGTAAAAAAAAAACTGAGGTACAAAAATCAATAACATTTTCAAGGATACAAAAACAAACATTTTTCCTTGTTCATTTTTTCCAATATTCTGATGAATGACAAATGAACAAAAAATATGACTTGATTGTTGTTTTAACTGCACTCCGGCTCGAATGGAGTTGGTTGGCAGGAATGGCAGGTACCTATATAGCAACAATGACCACTACGACAAGGATAGGTATGGAGAAATAAAAGGTGGTGTCTCAAAACAGTTTGTTACTTTTTACGGGTCACGGACCGTCAAAGAAGCAGAGCCGACGCTGAGATGGACAAAGCTTCTTCAGATGGTATTCTTGTGTGTTTCGGTTTCCATCGGATCGATAAAAGGGTTCAATTTGAATAAAAATTACATCTTTTTGTGGTTTTTTTCTCGCAGGGATGCTGTGTTGAGTCCACAAAAAATGAAGAAGTGGAGTTTTTTCCCTTCCTTAGAATTTGTGTGCACGGGAAGCAGTTTTCAGTTTTGTATATGCATTTCTTTATGGACTCCGTGAACTTGCCCACAAGTGTGGTGTTGAATGAAGGTGTTAGAAGAAGACAGAGACATATACTTTGTTGTTTGGATTCTTTTAGCACGTGCGATTGTTTCTGGCAGTCACGTTTCACGCCGTATGATGAAAAATCATTAACAGTTAATGAAATGTTTGCTAAGGATTATCTTTAGCTTCTTAAAAGTATCGTTACTCGTTTCAATCATCTCATACATATGAGAAAGAATCATAAAACGTTGTTTGGGAACCTTAGCTCCATTCCGTAAATTAAACACAACACACAAGAGCAATCTTCTACATTCAATTATTTTCAATATGATTTCCATTTCTAGCTCCAAAATTGAATAATTGACTTCCATACGAAATCCTCTTCGCTTTATTCTATAATCACATAATTTATGTGCCAATTCGTTCGTTATGACAGACAATCAAAAATAATTTAGGCAATCCAAGGTGCCTAGGACGCCATCGCAAGTGTTCACCCCAAGAGGGTGAAATGATCACTTCCAAAAGATAAAAACACTTGCGGGTCTTGATATACTAATTAAAAATGGCATTATCACTCGCGGGAGTTAGTTCTTTTTTAAGGTAAGCTTTATTGCGAATTCAAAAGGAATTAACACCCGCGGGCGTTAATGCCATGGACGTTGATGCACTGCACCTCGCCATTGGTCTTTTTAACTTGTCTGCATTTTAACTTTTTTCCTAATTACAAGCTGCTTATTATTCCAAGAGCAACAAGATTCACGAATGAGACCCAAAACCGCCTAGCCATGCAACGCATATTCGAAAATCGAAAGGCACCCAAAAATTCCTGTTTTAAATTGTCGGACACACAACTGGAGTTAAAATTAACAAACTCGCTTCTCTAATTATATCTATAGGTAATTCCTACTTTTCGTGCCTTGTCCAATGTCCACGGCAATAATGAATTAGCAAAACGGTCACTGTGAAACTGTAACTCCAATTAAAAACGAATACAGCCCATTGAATCGACGTTGTTTTATATGGTATATATGTGTACATTCTCGAAATCGAATTCTGTTACTGTTCCGGCCTACATGGAATTGCTGTGTGATTAGCAGCCGCTTACTTGCCCATAGTCCTTTTTATTAAACTGAACTGTGTTTGGGACTTTTCTAGTTCAAAAAGAAAACAACGTTACTTCGACAAATTAGCATAGCAACTGGTATTAATTGGCCTAAAAGCCAATCACCCAACAATCGACTTCCTGGTACCATACGAAAAACCCTTCCCTGCTCTAACAATAGAAGTTCTGTTTGTTGTAATAGGGATACAAATTACTTTCGCCTCTGTTTAACTTTTCGCATTTGAGCTTTGAAACAGTTTTTAGAAAAGTAAATTGCCCGAGGACAATCAATCAGCAAAAAATTGTTCAAATTGTTACCAATTTTGGAGAGGGTTTTCAACATAATGCTCAGCGGAGCTTGAGTGGTTAGAACTTTTTGGTGTCAGGAAATTAATGCACAAACTGCAAAATGCGGGGTTCTTTTCAGATTTCAGTCGAGGTTCAGTCAGTTCCGTAGTTGTTCACATTTTTGTTACGAAAAATAAGTAGAGTAAATTAGAGTTAATAATCAGTAATGTTAATAAGAGTGAAGGGTTTTGGCATTGGCCTCATCAGTTATAAATTCTGTGAATGTTTTCGACTCCCTTTTATGGCATCAAATTGTTGATACTTCTTCGCATGGTGCTTGCATGTTCTGTTTACGTGGCGTGCGTCGCGTCGGTCGGCTGCCTTTTTTTAATAAATAAACAATTAATTAGCATCCCAACTGGTACTGCCTGATGTTTTCGTTACATTGATAATGAAGCTGATAATAATGAGACAGACGTTCAGTTCACCATTCATAATGGATTGTTGCCTCGTCGTAGTTTACAGAAAGCACAATCTTCACGACGCATGTCGTGAACGGCTGGAGATATGATGTGTTCAATAAAGTGTTTGATATGAACAACCCACAACAATAATATATTAATGAAAAATTCCAATATCTAAGTCGAATTATTTTCTTGTTCTAAAACAAATTCCAAGAACGATACAAAAACAGAATGTCTTTGACAATGAAAATATCTCCTTCATTTGGGAATTCAATGAATAAAATTTTCATACAGTCGCTATAGATCCTTGGTCTTGGGATGCACAAAGTGCACATCAATTCCACCGGCGATTGATGTACCCGAGAGCCAATTCTGGCCAAATTTATTGCACAATGCTGATGGATGAAGAGGAGCATTACAGACATTCTTTGAGCAGAAGGAGCAATATAGCAAAAAAATAAACTTTTGAATTCTTTTGGATATTCATTCGTCAATGGAAGTAGTTCTTGCTATGAATAAAGTAGATCCTTTACCCACTTAACATTCCTTAAAAAATATCTCTCAACTCTCAATTGCAAATTTATTTCACTTTGGGATTGTGAGGATTCTGGGAAGAAAAATAAAAGTGTTAGCCATGTTTAAGAATATTTCAAAGACGATATACGATATTTGAGCTTTTCTTTGTTTTCAAGTGCCTAGCTATAGTATTGCGAAATGTAAGTACGTCGTTTTTTCCATTTCAACAAATTCTTGTAAATGAAAAATTTTTCTGAAAGCCATATACTAGGAAAGTACACTGCACTGTAAAAAATTTTTTGAGTGAGAAAAGAGGAGATAAGAAAGAAGGTCCCAGGTGAAATCTATTTGGAAAAGAGAAAAACTTTTTTTTTTTGTGAAGCAACATAATAGTTGGATTTTCAAAGACAAACTTTCTCTCAGTGTAGAAGGTAATTGAAAAGCGGCGGCGCGGTGGCGCGTCGGTTTCGGTAGCGCGGCTTAATCTATTCTTATTTCCTTACCAATGAATTTAAACTCCTTGCAAAGTTTTTGTTCACCTCATGAACCTATAAAAATCTTATTGTCGGTGTTGGCTTTGAGTGAGACCGTTGCCTTCGCTTCGATTATTATTTCACTTCCCTTGCAGACGTTCTCTGTTCCTTTTTCATTTAGTTGTTGAACGTTCTTTGAAATTGAAGAGAGGAGGATGAAAGGAAATGTTAATTGTAGACCGTAGTACATTTGCGCTGCTTCACCGAATGAACTATCGCCAATTGTCATCTTTGGCCGATAGTCGCGACACAACACTGTCGAAAAGGTAATTACCCAGCAAAATTACTCCTTGTAAACTTCATACTGCCCGCCCTAAGTAACACTTAATGAGAGTTGATGCGACCGCCGATGCTGATGGACGAAAAAGATGTGGTTCGACTTGAAGTACGAAGTGACTGTTATGATTATATGACTTATGGGATATCTTTCATCACTTTTGACAAAGATGGGAAAAAAATTATTTTTTTTTCTTTAGTTCGTTTGGGAGACTGCTGATGTGAAAAACAATGAGGTACTTCCCTTATCTGCCAGCGTGCTTGATATTGCTGCGGTTACAGTTGCTGTTCGGTGAGGATATTTGCATTCGACATTGTTATTTGTGCTCGTTTCGCTTGTTGCGCTGCGCTTATCAGTCGTGATTTGTATTGTAGATTCCATTCTTTCTCCTTAGCCCCTCACAGCCATGCCAAACGCCATTTCCCTGTGCTGTGTTAAGAGTGTACAGTTAGTAGTTCGAAGAAGTTGCCATTATTTGTTTTTAATATCTCAAGCCTCATGATTCCAATAACAACATTTGCTCACCTCAACCCAGCCACACATTGAATTACCAGTCAAAAAGCAAACACTATGCGAAAAAACACACAAAATGTTTTAGAATTGAATTTCATTTCGTTGACTTGAAACGAGGATGTGCAAGACCAGAAGTTCGAGCTGAGCCCTGGAGTTGGAGCGAAATTTAATTTCATTTCGAAGGGAAGCATACTCGAACAATGTTTCTGTCACTTTTGTATATCTGGTCGTTTGTTCAAATAAAGTTCCTTGCATGCGAATGATAAGAAGTGAGGTTGGTTACGTTTACATTTACATTTGATCAGGAGTGGGAACGGAACAACGAACGGATGACATCGATAGGAACAAAAAATTCTGTCTGATTATGTGACATATTTGCAGATGTAGTAGATTATGAACTTTATTTGTTCTTTCGTTGGAAATTTATCTCTCGATAACAAGGTTGCTTAACAGCTCAAAAGTGAGCTTAGCTCAGCTCACAGCTCAGCTGAAATTTTGAGCTAGCTCACATTTGAGCTTGTTACAATAGGTCAGCTCACTTGAGCTGAGCTGAAAGTGAGCTGAGCTGAAAGTAGCTGAGCTGAAAGTGAGCTGAGCTGAAAGTGAGCTGAGCTAAAAGTGAGCTGAGCTGATGGTTGAGCTGAGCTATTGGTGAGCTGAGCTGTTGGGTGAGCTGAGCTGCCGGTGGTTTTGTAAAATATAATGAAATATATAGTTATTTGAAGGTTTGTAAAACACCATAGCCTTAGATGTTTGGTTCTATGTCAGTTAGGGTTGAAATATTAACAAAATTAATATAATGCATCTTACATGATGTAAACCAAATCATAGCTGTGACGGTTACATCTATGATTTTGTTTGATGAATCGGAGTTTGATATTGATTTGTTGCTGGAGACATAACAATGAGGAAGATATGCAAAGTAAAGGCTAGTGTTTTGTGCATTTATGCAATGGATTAAAAATGTAAGTTTCGTTGAAAGGGTGTTAAATTATTATGCTTTGTAATTAACAGGCATTTATTTTCAATGGATTGGGTTTTTATTTTTTAACTGAGGAAAAAAATTATTTGGTTTGTGGATATTTTGAAGATAATTTTTTTATTAGGTTGAAAATTTGGTAAAATGTTTATGACGCGTTTGCGGTCAATGAGGAAGATTGCAATGTGTAGGTAAGTGTGTCGTGCAATATGGAGAGGATGGGATAGTAAAGAGTATGAATTTATTTTTTTCTTATTTTTTTGCTGTCACGCGTTTATTTTTGAATGCGTGCTGTTTCTCAATCAGGTAGTTTTTTATAACAAAATAAATATTTGGTTTGGTACTGTTTTGTAGATTACGTTTTATTAGGGGTCAAAATGAGCTGAGCTATTGTACCTAGCTCAAAATTTGAACTGTGAGCTGAGCTGAAATGTGAGCTTTTTGCAACCCTGCTCGATAAAACTTGTCAACAGGAACACGACCACGAACAACAATTGAAAGGATTAAGCTTCGTTTTAGTTTGCTTAAGTAAACAACTTTTATATCAGGAGAAAGTTAACTACTTGGTCTACTGAACAAGTCTAGCGCCTTTGTCATCAAGACTTGTGTGTAGAACATAGAACGTAGAACATATATCAATCATAAGTAACGACATTGACATATTCGATAAAAAAAAAATCAAAACAGGCACTTGTTGTACCAATTCAATTCATCAAACGCTATAGAGAAATAAAAAGATGTCAAGCATCAAAGATCTTTCATTTTCTCTTCAAAAACTAACTTTTTTTGAGAATTCCTAGGGACAGGCGGAAGAGATGACTAACGCAAGGATTTCTCTTTGAATGAATGTGATTTGGCATCAATTCAATTCATGCGAATCTTATGAATGGTGAAAAGTTCTGCAAAGAAATTAAAATCGAAGTTTCTAAACAGAGAGCTTAGAAATCTCCAGCAGGAAAATAATGTAACTCAATTTACATTTTCAATTCCTGTGTTGAACTAGCATGTCTCCACTCCAGCAGTTAAACAAGTTCTGTTTTTTTTTTTTTTTGTAAAGGGTTCACTGTCTCCCGCATCCATAACTAACTTTAAAACCTTAAGACCATCGAATTAAAGCTCAACAAAATTCCATAAGCATGGCCCACTTGACATATTTCATAAAACCTTGTTTGATAATAAATTAAAGAAAATTCTTCGCTATCCGAATACCAAACTAAGGGCTTGGAGCAAACCCCTGAATGGATGCTATTGGTTGCGTTGTGAAAACTAAGCAAAAAGATTTTATGTTATAATCGTTAATTAGCCTGCGGGAGCTTTATTTTTCATCCTCTCGGTCGTTAGACGGTCTGTCGGCAAAGCACCTTCTCAAATTCTCATCTCTTCGTTTCCGGTGGCAATTTTTTACATTTTCCTCTTTGGGTATCAAATCCAAGAAGTCGAATTCCAACCCAAACCGAACGGAGAAGACCTGACCACTTGTTTACATTGCCATTCGAAAAATGCCAACTCTCCTCTGTGTGGCATGGGGCTTACATTTCATCATCTTCATTCTCTGCGGCTGAACGAAAACGACGACTACTCGGAATCCGCAAGAACCACCGCCCGAAAATTCTTCTCCAGCATTGTGTGGGGAGCAAAAATAGCCATGTCCGCACCATGACATAAAACAAAAAAAAACTTAGGCTATCAGCATCAGTATCAACAACGGCATCAGGTTATAGGAACACAAACAACGAATTCATGCTCCACTTCATAACATACACAGGCACATACACACGCTCTTGAATATTATTTATCTATTTAATGGTCCCAATGGCAATGGAACACTGGGGGACATGATAAATCTTCGAGTTGGGTTTTGCTTCTATGCTATTGAGTTGCTCTTGCTGTTTGTTTATGTGTGGGATTGGGGTGCATTTTACGCTCCCCATTTCGGGCATCCGCCACCATCCGACATTACACACTACCAACGATGACTACGACGATCGACTATGTGACGATACAACAGCCGGACAGAGCCGTCATCAATTCAGTTACATAATTCATAAAAAAAAGTTTTCTCTTCTATTTTGGTTAAGTTAGGCGGATTTAGTTGTTTATTTGCTTTGATTTCATTGTTTGGTTATAAATTTTATAAAAACATTTTATTGTTTCTTTCAATTAATGGCAATACATAAAGATTTTTTGTTGACGCTCCGTGTTCTTGTTTAATTTTAAAGGACTTTCTGACGTTGCTTGTCAAAAGTTGAACAACACATGCAACATATTGCTTGGCAATGGCACTTAGATGACATGAAAAAGAAACAAAGAAGAAGGATTAAATATCTTTTTTGGTAATAAATGGAAATATAAAAAAAGAGCTAATTACTCAAAAAATAAAAATAAGAAACACTGAAAGAAATCGCTGAACCGTTTTTGACTTAATATCGTTAATGAGTTGGAAAAGATTTTGTATCATAATATTATGGCCATGTCTCATTGAGAAAATCCCATTCAATGACAAAGATGAAAATAAGCAGTAACAATTCTAAAGCGTATGTGACTGAAGTCATTTTTTGCTTCCCATTACTTTGAACATATTTCAAAATAAATTATACAGACGTGAAAGAATTATGTAGGTACTTCCTTCCAATAGAATAGTTGATGAGTAGGTTGTCAAAATTGAATTGGACTCACCGAAAAATATGTCTTAGGGTTTGCGTAAGGCCACCTTATTTTCGAAGTTGAACCACACGTTAACAAGATAGTGTTTTCTATGATGTGAGAAGTTCCGGAGCTGAGTGGGATGATTCGCCGAGCTCCTTGATCGAATAAATAAATTATGGATTAATTCACTCATTCTGCAACATTGTTGACCAAAGCACTTTGACACGACGACGATCGAATATTCCGCAACGAATTATATGCAACTAAAGTCATAAACCCATAACCAATCACAAGCACCTGTAGTACCTCACATCATCAAACAATTTACTTCCAAGAAACCAAGACAAGCTTCACGACAACAACGATGATTCAATTCTCACATCTTTCACGTAAGCATTTGAACAACATTATGACAGGCTAAGGTAAAATAGAGAGCGTCATCACCTATCGCGTTCAATATTTATTGATATATGGAAGAGTGGCGTTTACGTTAGCTCTTGATTTGTCACCTGTTTGTGTCCCAGTCCAATAGGAAAGTATCGTTCTATTGATATTGAACGAAACGTGTTGCTGATTGTTTCCACGAAAGTTATAACTAGATCATAGGTAGCGATAGGTAGCGATAGGTAGCGATGATTTAATGAATAGGTCTCATCATTCTGATGTATTCATTAAAAGCAAAGGTTGGCTTTAGCGCCATTAAGCGTCAATAACCAAACGTTTTGACTTTATTCTTTGTTTTCGGATCGAAATCGAAACCCTGTAGAGAGAGAAAAATCATCACCGGATTAAAAGTCATATCGATTTAACCTTACAAAGTGATTTATTGACAAACAGGTGCATCGAAAAGGTCTCGGTGGGGCGGTGTTGTTATTTATAAAAAAAAAACGATGGTTTCACAAAACAAGCTTTCTGGCCTTCTCTGCTTTCAGTTTTACAACCCAAATTGGTTGAGAATTGAGATCATCCACCACATCTACCATTCTGTTCGATGTGAGTCCCGGTCGTGCTCCACAACACCGTCTTTCGTGATTAGTGGAGGCTTTTGGACCTGGGCATTCTGTTACATTTTAGTTCTCTTTTGCTGTTCTTTGTTTTTCGTCGTTGCGATTATCAAAAAATTCAAACCAGCCCAAACTTCCATGTATCAATCAGGTACCAAAAATCAGGCACAAATTAACGAATGCCAAGTAAAAAGTACATATGAAGTCCAAAAAAACACAACTCTAAGGGCTGCCCAACGAATAAGATCTCAGACTATTTTGCAAATTAAAGGTCCCCAAAAGTATTTTAATGTTTGACTAACTATTCTTCTCATCCTCACGAAAATCATCCGTTGAGTTACATATTCAATTTTTATTTCGATATTGATGATACCCCTTCCTGGAAGGTCGGTGGTGAATATACCAAACATCTATTGTGTCGCTTCAGATACATTTCCCAAATGCACCCATTAGCCCATTAAATTAACCCTGCCCAACGCAGAGTTACACATTCTCGTGTATATTTCTTTTGTGCTGTATGTTATCATTAAGGCGGTTGGAAGCTCCTAATTGTTGCACATACCACAGCAATAAATGTACCTAACGAATAAATGGGGGAAATTTTCATTGAAATTTATGGATCCCACTTTAAAACTTGAATAAGCGCGAAATTATTGTTCGCAAGTATGAAAAAAACACTTGAGCAGAAGAGTGGAATGAGCGTGCTTGCAAGCATCGCGATCGCGAAGTTTACTGGTACGCTTGCGGAGATAGATATAAGCATTCAAATCTATCTATTTACTAGTTTAGAATGTGGTTTGTGTGTTTTCACCACGAGCTCGCTCGACTTGTACTCGTAATGTTTGTTGGTTTTTATTTTACAGAGACGACGTGTTCAAGTAGATATAAACTAAACCTTACCGTCGCGTCGCCCCATTCTGTTAACACCCTTAAGGTGACAACTTATGAGAATTGATCGGCTTACGGCTTATTTCTGCCGGCGGCTTCTCAACAC
>CAKKXW010000001.1:1684949-1696641 GCA_920937365.1 Sphaerophoria rueppellii
TATTCCACTTCCAATGTCCAATAATTGCTTAGGAAATTCTGCTGCAGATACATCGTTCAGTAACTGCACACGAACATTTTTGGCAAATGTAAGTTTCCTAAAATACCTCCATAAAATAGATGGTTTTAAACAACTCAATTCGTCTGCAGCAGTTGACCGTGGTATAATCGGCAAAGTTTGTCCTCAGCAGCCACAAGATATAGGGCTCCAAATTTTTTAAGTTGTGGGATTAAAGGCTTAAAGTACCGGGTTCATCTCAAAAATATTTACCAATACTTTGATTGACCACATCTTGCATAATGGTGTAATACACATATATACTTTTGTTGATCATGTTACTTCATCTCAATAGTTTGCGCAGTTAACGAAGTAGTGCTTGATCAAGTACATCTTACGCTGCACAACTTCGAGCAACCAATTCAATTGTGGCAATGCTTTGTGCCAGTTGCATTTGAAAGCATTCAGTTTTCTATCAGATTGGCACTTGCAATGACAATAACCATTGACTCGAGGTCAAAAAATGTCTGTTTGTGGATTAGAATTGAGTACACCATGTTATCAAACTATATTAATGACATATTCCATCAACGTTCACAAGATTATAAATATGCCTCTGTCTCTCACATACTCATATACCAGAAACGCACTCACTAAAAACAATAGGATATACATATGTATTTTCATACTCTAGAAATTTCATACATCAAAACAATGCTTGCCGGGTCAGCTAGTTCAAATATAATTTCATATCATCACTGACATTTTTTTTTTCGATCGAATAAAAATATTTTTTGTCACAATTCTCAGACGAAATTGAGTATTCGTATATTGATCTTTTTTTTTTTGGAGTGCGGAAAATACATTTTTTTTTAGCATTTTAAACATTTGAACCATTTGTAATTTGAAAAGTATACATTTTATTGTTGCTAAACCTTCTACCCTAAAACCTCTTGCATTTAGAGAAAAAATTAGGAAAATCGGTCAATCAGTGTGGCCGGTTAGCGAACGAACACAAAAATTAGGTTGTTCTTTTATATATATAGATTAAAAATAAATATGCATTTACCTACAAGGCAAATAGTTTTTTTCATTTCGTAATTAATGAATTCCTTTTATTATGAAATTATTGATTTACTAGCTGTACCCTGCCACCCTTCGCAGTTGCACATTGTGATTGAATGGTTGAGAAATGAGAAACAAAACAAAGAACATATTTCATATAAGTTTCATTTTGCAATACTTGTGGATACATATACAATATTTTTTTCGATGACTGCGTAGATATAAGGACGATCTTGTTTACCGACTCGGGAACACGCAACATACAGTTGTACATGTGAAAAGCAATCCGCATCTAAATCTAAACCAATTCTAAAGATTGACCTTGAGCTTTATTGATTGTGATTGCAAATGCCATACCCACAACTCCTTTACTCGCTATCCTACCCTACACGCTAACTGCTAGCCCTATGCCCTCTACATGCTCCTTTTTCCTGTCACCCCACTACCCCGTTACTCCACTACCCTGCTCATGTGTCACTATCGACTTGGTCGATTTTTCACAAAATACTTAAGAACCCATTCACGCCACTACCCGAACATTCTCTCAAAATTTGGTGCAGAACACTCCACTGGTACAAAATAAGTGAGTCGAACTCAATACCACAGATACAGAAACAATCAAAAATACATGTGCATCACATAATCCGGTAAAAATTTGAAATAAACTATATAGTACGAACAATTGAAACCTTTATGACACACGATATGAAATGATCTAAAATATTCAGTATTATTATATTTTAATGACATGTATCAAACCACATTGACGTTGTTGAATGAAATTTAACATTTTCAGTAATTTTCCAAACAAAAATAATCTTACATTTTCAGAGAATTTCACAAATTAACCAGTCTATTCCTTGCAGCAAGCAGTTCAACAAATCAAAAGCAACAAATCTAAAAAATCAAACCTAGAAGACCTCGAATTTTCACGTTTGATAAAAGTAAGACCGTAACTTTTTGCACCTCGCTATCACACTACCCGCTAAACTCTATCCACGGCCCTACTACCCTCTACCTGTTATCCGCTACCCGCTACTTGCTTCCTCCGACTCGGTACCCCGTTACCCACAACTTCTGCACGCTACCCGTCACCCCACTACCTCGCTACTCCACTACCAGCTTTCCTAGTCGTATCTCATAAACGGCTTGGTCGATCTTATATACAAAATACTTAAAACTCATTTACGCCACTACCCAAACGTTCCCTCAAAATACGATGACAAACGCTACACTGTTACAAAAGTAGTGAGTCGAACTAAGCAACAAATCTTAAAAAGATAGAAAAATTGACAACGAAAAATGTCAAGTGTATAGATTTTTTTATTGTCGATGAAAAACAATATTTGACGAATAATATTTTTCTTTACTAAATTTTTTTTTTTTTTTTTGATACTGAAATCTGATATATTGATATATTTTCCTTAAATGAGAAAAGCATTATTTGTTGACATTTGCACCGTTTTTGATTGCAAAAGTTTATATTTTGTTTGTTAACAATCTTCTACCCTTATTCCTCTTAAGTTTAAAACAAAAATTAAGAAAATCGGTCAAAAGGTTGTTGAGCTTTTCAAGCGTACACAAACCAACATAACATTTTTATATATATAGATTCAGAATTGGGTTTTGCATTCTGTTTGCTGTACGCTGTTATTTTCGTACCTGTGCTACTACTTTTCTACAATTCCTTATTTTCAGGTTAGTTTGTGGTTGGTCATTAGTCACTCTTCTAAAACTGTTAAAACATTTCACCATCAAAGTAGCATTGGTATTACTTACTTCAAAGACAATACGCTTGCAGATTCACTGAGACTAGGGGCATTGTATTTACCAGGCAACGAACAGTGCCTACGTTTGTCTGAGGATCGATGCAGATCGCCAAAAGACCAACCACCAGACTACCAAAGTTGTACGAAATATAAGTTGCTGGACAGTTGTATTTTCTTCTGAAAAATGTTTACATTAATTTAAGATTAACTATGTAATACCATAGTATTTCCATTTTTCATGAAAGAGAGAGCAATTATTTTTTTCTTCCTTTTTTTCCTATCTTTTGTTACATTGCTCCGCTAATTTGCATATAAAATAAGAAAATAAAGGCGAAATTAAAAAGTTCATATAACACCTTATTATTCTTCATATTATAATTTGAAGTGGCGGAATAATGGAACATACTTGAGACTAAGAGCAGCAGCAGTTGCTGGGTTTTCTACGAAGTATCTGGTAATTAGCTGGATGCTCGAGGTAGATAAGTTGATTCAGCACCAAATGTTGTAAGCAGTTCAAAAAGCTGTTTAATTGTGTTTTAAAGACGTATAAATTAAGTACTCAACAAGACCAGGAAATATTTTTTGTCTTAAACACGAACAGCTACTTTTTTTTTTGTGTACAGAACAAGACTTCTGGTTTGAAATTTTAGTTTTAAAAGTACAACTTCAAAAAAAGAAGCTTTTTTTCAATCCTGTCCAAAATATTGTGCGTTTTTTTTCCAATATCTAAATTTAACTTTAATTTATTTCATAATTTGGACAAGAAATATAAAATTCTAAATCTTTAACTCACCTCTGTTTAGTCCTTTATTTATAGTCCCTAAGCGAAGCTCCTAACCAGCAACGAAATATTCCCAAATTGTATTCTCATTGTAAGGCTAAATATGAAAATTGAATTTATGTGAAAGATCTTGAACAGTAAAAAATATCTTCAGTCTGGCAGATTTTTGTGCGTATATAAATATAGAAGGTAAGATAAATACACACAATTCTTCAAAATATAAATATAACCGACATACATGGAAATATAATTAGATTCAATAGAACCCTCGTTTTAATTTATCACTTTCACACAAAAATGAATTTCAAAATGGATTCGTTTTTGGTTTAAAATATTCACGAAATGTCACATAAAAATGTCATAATAACATTTTCTTTAAAACGAGAGAAAAAACTCATATGCCTTGAAAGTGAACAGCAAGGAGTCAAAACTTTCAATTCAATTGACCCTCAAGGTTTCAAAAACATTTTCTTTTCGCCTTTAAATTCCAAGTTTGTTACTAAATAAGAAAGCAAGAGGAAAAGCTGAAAAAGTCTTCTTGTGTAGGTAGAGCGAAAATGTTTCAGCACGTTTCATGTGTCGCCTCGTGGTGTTATTGGAAGAAGCGAGTGATGTTGAGTCTTTTATTGCCAATATTTTCATCATGTTCATATTCACAATCTAAGAGAGTGATACAGTATTTGGTCTGAAGGTAACAAAAATTTTGAATATTCTTTGAGCGTAATTCATACAAAATATTTTCAATAAAAACTCATACTTTTAGCGCTCCATATTCAAATGAACGTAAAAACCTAAACAATTGATTTATTTACTTATAAGGACACTCCATAGATAATGGCCACGAATGGCAAAGTAGTACTTCTGGTCTAATACTGAATATTTAATGCCTGCTAACTTACATACGAAGCTGCTGTATGAACACTCATCTTTTAAGGCCCCAATCAAACAATTTTTTTTTCATTTCTGATTTGTATAACTCCCTGAAAAGTTTTCTCGTTCTTAGGCTAGGCGCATATTGGGACGCGTTCCACACGAGTGACGCTACACAGCACAGCACTTGTTTTTGTAAACAATATTATTAAACAGGACAACGCATATTAATAGAACGACATGACATGACTTGACGAGCGTTTTCCGAAAATCGCGTGACACAGTGATTGAAACACAGTTTTTCTTGCGAGACTGCTATGAGTTTGTTTTTTTATGTCAATACTAAAATAATATTCAAAGAAAAATGGAATTTTTTAAAATAAATGATCGTTTATTTCATTATAAGGAGGAAGGTATGCAGTTAATGAACACAGCATCAGCCAAACGGCCGCCACGACCACGCTCACAGGATCATATCCTTTTCATGAATTTTTCCATAACCAAATCGCAAGGTGGCTGCCCTATGTCCTCGGTAGCCTCACGAATTCCATCTTTGAGATCTTGAATCGACGCAGGGCTGTTGGCGTAGATCTTATCTTTTACGTGGTCCCAAAGGAAGAAGTCGCCAGGTGTTAAACCACAAGATCTCGGTGGCCAATTTTGATCACCTCTTCGAGAGATAACACGGTCCGGAAACTTTTCCAGTTCTACGAACCGTCTATGCTAAATTTTCACCATTTTTGTAGTGAGTTTTAATAATTTTATTAATTTTAATTTATGGTGTAGTTTCTACTTGTGAAACGTCAAAAAATGACAGCTTCAAAAGTGACAGCTACCGAAATAGCGGGCTATTCAAAATAACATCTCTTATTGAAAACCCTTTAAATTGCCGTTGGCTTTTTCTTTTTGAAAGATATTTTGCATTCTGGGATTTTAAATTGTTGGTCTTCAATGAAATCAGCAAAAGTTTTTCCTCCTCGTATTCCTCCTCAGAATCAGAACTCAAAAAATTAAAAAAAATAGTTAACTTTTGACAAATTCATTGCGATGTTCTTGCCCTGCTCTACAATTTGTGATTTGATTAATATTGATATGTATTTTGACACGAGACAAGCGAATCAATTTGCGGAGGACGGCATGACATGTTTCTATAATCATGTCGTGCGATCGTTGTCAGGTCACGTCACACACTTTAGACGCGTCCCAATATGCGCCTAGCCTAAAGGAAGGATTTTGAATAATCATAAAAGGTTTTAATTATGACTATCAAAAACTGATGATTTTGATGTAAACAATAATCAAACTCTATCTAGGGTTTGAGTGAATAGAAACTTGTAATAATTGTTTTTGAAACTTGTGTTCCCTTCTAGGGCAGACAGAAACAAATGATTTTGAAAAGATGAAGTCTCGAGTCAGGTTTTGCTTTTTGAAAAAGAAAGAGTAACTCAAAAAAGATGAATGTTGAGTAGCTGGACGTCAGAAAATATTAAAAATGTGTGAAACTGATATAATTTTCAACGTTTGTCCTTTCACTCTTCTTAAAATTTACCAGAAATCAAACTAGTGTTTTTCATTAATTTATTCATGTTGAATTTGAAAACAAATTAAATTTACTCTTGTAACTCATTAACCCAATTCATTGGTATGATGATGAAAAAAAGTTTTCAATTATGATTGCATTTGCTGGGATAGATGTCGCAGCTCTAATCATTTAATTAATTTAATCAATTTGAAAAAAAAGTAGGTAAGTATACGCCCTAGTGAACGACTGATTTTATTTTCTTCAAAATTTGTGACAAAAAGACAAATATATTGTACTCCATATTCTCTTAAGTATTAACATATGTAACTTCTTATTTTTTCGGTGAAAATACTATCAACTTCGGCATATACAGATAACACTCTAATTCCCATTTCATTGACTCTCAGTAAGCAGATGTAATAACAACAATTAATTCTAATGAGATGTACATCTACACGTTCTGGTAGGTGTAAATGGGATTTCAATGTACCATTTGCCACTGCTAATGAATCTTATTGTAAATGACTGAGTGAGATATACAAAACAGATTGGCTGGTAAAAATGTTTCTAACCAAAACACAACGCTAATCCCTCACTCTCTGAATTCCACATCGAAATCTTGTACCTATATATATTGCCTAGTTAGCAATGGTATTGCCTTTCAGCACAATAATATTCGCTCGCCTCGGCTTTTAAAACAAACCTCCTATTTCGATGTCCTGTTCGATTTGTCAGGTAAGCCTCGCTTTGGTTTAGTGTACAGAGCAATTACACAATTGAGTGCGAAGCAGGAACTAAATAATGCACTTAACTAATTACGTCAGTTAAATTGGCCACAGGGCCAGTCACCTTTGACTGGGAAAGATTAAATTAAAGTGTGACAACATGCACTACTAAAGAGGGCTTCAGACTTTTTAAATTCCCCCTTGTTTGTACTATTTCCATAAACCTCCGATCAGTATTAAATCATCATAAATTCATTTACTTTGGTCGACTGAAATAGATGTTATTTAAAGTCAATTGTCAATTCTGTCTTTAAAAAGCAGGACAGAATTCTGCCTGAGGAAGATGACATTTACCTTCAAATGTAAGATCTTTTCAAAGTGCAGAAAGCAAATAATAAGACATCCTTTATTACCTTTGCCTTTTACTTGAAATACCTTTTATTTTCTATATTGTTAACTAGTTTCGAAGTGTCCTTTAGCCATTACAATAAGAAAAGTTAATTGAGACAAAAACAATAGATTCTAATCATCAGCTCGAACAACTCACTAAAAGACACCTTTAACAGTCATATTCGCACGTGTATACAGAACCACAAGCCAATTCCAACCTGCAATTAAAACTCGAGGGACTTTGTTCTTTTTATGTACATATATATGGTCTGTTGAATAAATAGCATGAGCATTGATGCTAACAAGGTTTACTTTCTTTTGCAAAGTTAGATATCATATGAAAACTTTGTCTTTAATTATTCCTCGATGATAAGAATCTCTTGTTTGACTTAATACAATACAAAAAGTTTGAAGGGCTTTCGTAACACCAAACTTTCTTATCTACGTGGATAAAGTATTGCGTCTTCTGGCGTTTTTATTTATTTTGAGAAAGTGGTGGTAGAAGTCAGTTCTAAAAAATATTAAAGGGTAGAAAAAGATATGATTACTATTTTTTTTACCAAATAAATCAAGCCTGTTTGTATGGCTGACATGTGTTGGCAGATTGCAAGCAATTTGAATGCGAATTCCAGGGCTTTAAGAGTAATGACAAATGTGCGAGAAAAACAGTCTATTTCAGAGACGTATTCGTTTGTATAGAAAAGCCAAAAAAATATTCATACTATCAGACCTTTTTTGTCTTACATTTTAAATTCCACTTTTCCGACAAGGACACTCAGTGGGGTAGATTCAACTTCACTTTGTTCAACTCAAGAAATGGTCGGGATAGCAGAGTTAGGTTCTTTCATGCATAACAAATGAATTTTGATTGAAAACCACTCGGGTATGTGACAAGTTTCTAAAGGTTCTTGTCTTCATTCTTCATTATTAGCATAGTTTATAATTATACTCATCGTTTCCAAGCCTCACCACCGCACCGTGAGTTTTCCCAAATTTTTGTTTTTGTCTGATATGGAAACCAGCGTGTTTTTTTTTAATCCGCCCCACACGACACACAGGAGAACAAAAAAAACAAAACCTTTTCGCATATACCATTCCTAATTTGTGTCTTTTTTATTAGGTGTTTTTTTTTATTCCTACTCCACTCTCCTTTCTTCTTTCCGGGAAGGGAGTGGTGTGGAATAGATCTGTGGAAGAGAATAAAGAGTTCAGAGGGTAAAGGGACATGAACCATATTGAAGCCCCTGAACAAGCCACAATATGATGCTTGCCTTAGTAGAGTGGATGAGTGTGGCACATCTCATTATTTATAATTCCAGAAGTACTTCGGGAAGAGTGAGGATGGCTATTGGGGGATGAGGCCATGGGGGTCACACAACTATGACAATGTCCAGAGGCCAACATTAGCATTGCTTGAGTGAATACATGAATGCATACTCTTTGTTGTAACATGGTTGCCAGCTTTGTTCATATTTTAGGTGGCTTCGTCATTGAAATTGCATGCATCCTACTGCGCTTGTTGTTGTAACAAAAAATCTGTCACCATTTCTAAAATATCTTAAGTATAAATCTAAATCACCCCTATTGTGAGTTTCGCTTTCACAGAATGATGACGATTGAACAGTCAGTTTTCCTTTTTGTTGAAAGTCCCCGAGTCCATTTATTCGCATTCTACCTAGTTGAAAGCACATTATTGTTTTTTTTTTTATTACAGGCCAACAGTTTTTTACACTATAACCGCAATTAAGCCCGTCTGCGGGAAAGGGAAAAAATTAAATTAAAATGTTTTCTGTGCACTCTCCTCTCAAACGATAGCTAGTAGGGTGATACACAACCCAACAACCAAATTAAATTATTCTGGTTATATCTTAAGCCAAGACCGAAGTTAAAGTTTAGACAAAAATAAAGCTGAGTTCTCTGAGACGGCCTTAATTAGGTTACAGTTTCTTTGGCAATGTTCTGACAGAGAATACAAAGCTTTTCGGAGATTCTCCACTTAAAAAATTTGTATTGTTTTTAATGCGAGGTTACATGAATTGACATATTTTCTCTCATTTATTTAGGAATAAACCTTTTTCCGATCCCATAGGATACAAGTGCCACAATCTTGTTTTTTTTTTCCTGAAAGGATACCCAAGAGGACGAGACCCGAAACTAGTTCATGTGCGGATAATGAAAGACTCTTTAATTGCCAGAATTATTGTGCGAATGCCAGCTGAGTTTGAAGATTGACTACAATTATAAGAAAGGATATATATTTTTGGGCATCCTTTTTCATGTGCTTTTCCTTGCTCCATTTCCGTTATTGGATACTTAGTTCTTTTCATAACAAAAGGCATTTGCAATACTATTCCATCCATTTTTGTGGTTAGCAAAAAAACAAGATACCGAATCAGTTATTTGGAAAAGAATTTGAAATTGTTTGTTTCCATAAAGCCTGAAGCTACGAATGGAAACAGTATACGAAAGAAAGGGTCAATATCTATCAACGTTTTGTTGATATTTTAACAGCACTTCAATTATTCTGACATTGGGGCAGTAATTTTTTGGCGTCGGAAAGGAGCCAGAATAATTTAAGTTTGAATAATCTCTTAACAGACTTCTTTTTTTCTTGAATCTTGAACTGTTTTCAATAGTTAAAGGTATATTGAATCAATCCTTCAAATTTTCAAACAAGCCCTTGCACCCATTTACTAGGGTCTTAATACTTCAATTCTTTAAGAATTTAATTCCTTTCTTTTTTGTTGTTGATTTACTGCCGAAGAAGTTATCTCAGTAAAATTCTTCAAACAAACATTGTCATAAAACTACGAAGGTGACAGTACATAAATAAAACTAATTTTCATAATCCAATTAATATACTAGATGAAGTTTCTATAAATGCTAGTCAGTCAGAATAAAATATCTTATTTGGATTAGGGTCATGACTGGTTATATTGTCAACTTTCCAATAATCCTTTTATGAGAATAATAGGTAAAAATAGAAAACATAAATCTCGTCTTTTAAGTAAGAAGTCTTCTGAGTCTTGTTATCGCTAACCTCACTTATGATCATCGATTGATGAAGTCTTACTTCCCACGAATGACAGAAAATGGGCCTCTTTTGTTTTCAATCATGTATACAGGGGCATTCGATTAAATGAACCGAATGGCTTTTTTTTCGTCAAAATAACGATTTAAGCTCATACCTCATTTCTGTTTATTGTTATTATTTAAATGGACTGTCTATACAGAAAGAGCTGTTCATTCCCATATTTTATCATATTGTAAAATTCGGCTTGGTCCGACAATTAAAACTTATTCACTTTTCAAATAAAACACAAATTCACTTTATTCAAATCACTCACAATCTTATTTATTCAACACTTTCAATTATTACTTTCAAACTCAGTGTCTTTACTTTATAGCAGTTTACAAACATTTAATGCATTTTCGACACCAAGCGGGTATTTATATAACTCAAATAAGTTCGAGAAACTACTAGATTCTAGTAGGCACTGAAACTTCTCGATGCTTAACGAAGTTCTCCTCTTAACCACTAGAGTGTAATACACTCTTTTATATATATATACACAGTTTTATTTGTAGTTGTAAGTAATTGTGTATACTATACACAATTACTTACAACTACAAATAAAACTTTTGCTACATAACTATTCAGCAATTAGACAATATTAGAGTGACAGAGATAGATAGTGTTTACACATTTAAGTATAGAGATATAAAGAGGCGGGGTTACAAAGTGTGTACACATTACATTAGATTGACATATAGATATATAGAGGTGTATACATATTACAATATTAATGGTGATGTTTGTTCATTGCACTGGAATAGAAATGTGTATCGAAATTATTATCTCCGGCGCCAGATTTTGAAGAAATTATTATTTTAAGTGGATTGGCGTTGGATTTAATCTCTCGCTTACCACCGTGAGTGTAATCAATTTGTTAGAGGTGATAGATTTTGATTTTCAATGTTTACACCTCACCTCTCATCTATTTCAACAAACTTCATATATATCAATTTCAATATCAGAATTTCTGCACAGTTTTTCTGTGAATTAATATGTAATTCCGAATAATGAGATTGCAATTACCGCTTCTAAAAATACTAAAAATAAAACTTGGTTCATTTTCCAGAAATGCAATAATCCTTGCAATTTTGTAATACAATTATGTTTAAAACCCTAAAATCATTTTATTCCATTTGAATGATGTTGGAGATGTCAATAAGTGGTTTACCAACTAAGAGCCAATTAAATTATTCCGCTGCAAGCATAGGTAAATAAATCATTTTTCAATGGAAAATTTCTGATCATTATATGATTTTTAAAATTCTTTTTATATTTTTTCTACCTAGATAAGCTGAGGGCTATTTTGTCAAACCCCACGCGCTACGGTTGATATTTAAATACTCAGGTCTGTGGTTTCTAAAATCGCGGTCTTACGTTCGATTTTTCACCTTTCACCTCCTCTTCAATTTTGTTTTTGGAAAACAAATTAAATCCTATTTGATTTTGCCAATAAAATTACCATTTCGTTTGTGGGGCTTATTTGTTTCAAAATTCATT
>CAKKXW010000001.1:1743781-1759572 GCA_920937365.1 Sphaerophoria rueppellii
AATGTATGTAAATGAAACTCAATACCTATAGCTTAATATTTCTATCCTTTGACTTTGCCCAGAAATGCACTAATAAGGGAGCCTAGAACATCTACTGAAGGAATTTCATTTTTAATTATCCTACTAGATGGAACGACAGCCATAAACGTCATTAGAAGCCGTAGCTCTGCCATCAATCCAAAAAAACATAAATAAAACGAAGTGATGTTTGAAGCATGAACTGAAATTCTAATAAGAAAGCCATCGGAGCAAAAATGGTTTTGTGACTCTGAGGAAGTTGCTTTCAAATAACATTTTAATTGGGATATTTTGAAAAATAAAAATTCAACCTTAAATTTTCCTTTGATTTTTCAAATGTGCGAGGTGCATTACCAAACCAGCTTTAATATAAAAGTGACAGCAGACCGGCCTTAATTAATAACTCGCACAATCTTATTCTTTGCACATTTTCAACGTCCACAGCATAAAAAGAGCTTATTAAAAACCCAATGACAATTGCCTCTTAATAGAGGTTGCAGTATATCATAGGGAATAATCTGGTTGGTTTCCGTTTCACTACCGCAATCAAATTCAACTGCCTTTACTCCTGTGATAAGCAAGCAAGAACGGCGCGATATGACCAAACGCACATCAAATAAAAATGTGGAGGAAAAATGAAGGTACGTCCAGAATAAATTTATTTTAAGCGTTTTTGCTTCATAGATTGAAAATTTATAAGAAATCAAGTTTTATGAACTCCTGCAATCTTTTTCGTATTTTTCGCAAAGCCTCATCTCTTTTACTTGTTTATTGGTACTGTGTACGTAGGCCATCACTTTTTGTTTTTTACCCTCGTCAATCACCTTGATCGCCTCTCGATTTTAACGATTCCTTGAGGATGGATTTATCACCGTGATTGAAAAAGTAAGAGCTGAGGAAGTTCAATGAATTCAGTGTGTTCACTTTAAGAGTACCAGGCGAGTAAAGTCTTCATCAATCTTATGCCAGAAAATCTATACGTGTAAAGGAAGTTTTTGGGTTTGATACTTTGACAACACGGGTAATTCTTAATTCTATCTAACAAAAAAAGCAAAAAACAGTTGCATTGATGTTGTCTATACAAAGAAAATGGACTTTCTTTTGTCAAATGTCATGCTTTACAGTCCATTATAAATCAATTTAGGTTGGTTACTCTAACAACAGACACAAGAGAAAAACAAATAAAAATCAAATAACAATATTAAACGAACAAGGCAAGAGGAGATAAAAGGTGAGGTTACCGAAATGTTTGACAACGATGTGGTGTGAAATATGCGGGATTGATTATCATATTCCCAATAGACAATAGTAAACAAGAACAAAAGAACAATCGTCGGTCGTAGCATTTGATGCACTAAAAAGGCCACAAAATTGTATGACGTATGAGGCTACCTGTCTCCTTAAGAGGTAAGTAAATAAGATTTTAAAAAAACAAGAATATTATATTTTCAACAGAGTGAGTAATAATTACACATATCTCCAAATTAAATTTGACATACAGAAGTCAGAACTTCAAAAATCGAAACTGAAGAAAGTCTTGAAGTTTGACAAAATGGACTGAAGTTGATGTTTGTGGTGTTCATATTTTGTCCAAGGCACAATCGTTCATTTTGGTATGAGATACTGATACTCGAACACACACATAGCAAGATTTTACTAGGTATTGTTGTTTAACTAAAGGCATTTTTGTAACAGCTCAATATGAATTAAATGAGTTCATCAAAACTAACAAAATACTTCCTACCTTAGCTTTCAGTTAAATTTTAAATTACCTCTTTTTTCAGAGCCCAAAAATCCAGATTGGAGAAATTACTTTTCTGAATGGACCAATGAACATTTATTCGACAAGTTTGTCGGTAAAAATTTCGACTGCAAAAACTGTGCTTACGCGTTCTACTGTTTATACTTTAGCGCCGCCACCAATATATTTCCATTTCTTCCTCTCCAAATGATACATTTTTTTGTCTTTATTTTTTAACTGATTTAAGTAATGAACTCGGCACTCTATATCATGTATACTCATTGCATACATAATCATATTTGTACCAAACATTGCAAAAGGTAATATAAATGAGACTGATGTCATTGTAAACATTAACACTTGTCCGAGAATGGCTTGATTATCGATAGTGGCATAGTGAATGACGTCCACATGCATTCGGCGGGCGCCGCCGGATGCAAGTAAATATCACTCAGACCACGCCGCTCGTTTTTGTGCGACGGTACATGGGATTCGCATAGTCTGAATATTTTGGTCTTACTTGCCTGGCCCTAGTATAACTTTTGATTGAAAGAAAGGAAATATAACGTAGAGGTCATCAATATAGTGATATAATAATTATAAGGAAACATGAACTGTTGTGACCTTCATTCTGATACAACAATCCTACTCTCGAACAAATTTGAAATCCTTGCTATGAATTTCAGTGAAAAAACTTTCAGCAAACTTAAATTATTAGTTAAGGCCCAATCTCTAAAAAGGGGATTTACTATATATCTTGTCTTACTCTAGAGCTTTTATGAAAGACGTATGTATTACCTCAAAATCAAATCACCTGAAGTCCACATAATTGATCACTTCAACTCTAACATATTTGTATTACCT
The DNA here is from genome assembly GCA_920937365.1 of Sphaerophoria rueppellii. Taxonomy (NCBI): domain Eukaryota; kingdom Metazoa; phylum Arthropoda; class Insecta; order Diptera; family Syrphidae; genus Sphaerophoria; species Sphaerophoria rueppellii. The sequence continues at coordinate 1,746,405 of CAKKXW010000001.1, forward strand.
TCCGATGCTTAACACCACATAACCACAACAAAAACATTACAAAAACATTTTGTTTTTTAAACTTGTTTTTGTTTCCTTGAAACTCAATATTTCAGAAATTTCACTTGGAATTTAATCATTAATGTGAGACATTTCCAGGTTCTAATCTCTTGCGAAAATATTGAATAAAGCATACAACCACATTCATTCCTGACAAGTCATTTGAACATTTTCTATTTTGTTGATTTGTTGGTTGCTTGTAAATTGGAAATTTATCTTAGGAAATTGTTTCCAGTTGCCACCAATTGACAGTGAGGTATGTGAAATATTGAAAGATTGAAATAGAGATACTAACAGATAAACTTAAACAACACCAGAAAAGAACGAAAAGAACAAGACAAAAAATGTCTTCACTACCAAATATAGTACATATAAGGAAGGTTTCAATTATGGTAATACATATATGATTTAAAATTTCAGCTAGCTATAGTAAAACGCAACTTACTTCAAAGATGAAAATTATTTCTAAGGAAAATAATTTCCCAATCTGTGTCTGAACTCCAAGTACAAGAATACCTTTCCGATACAACCCTACACTTAGCAGATAGATAATGGCATGACGCATAGTATACCTCAACTTCCAAGTATAATCATAATCAGTATGATTGTCTTACGAAATCATAATACTGTTTCGTAAATTGCATGCTTGTGAATATCTTACGATCCCGAAATACTCAAGTTTTCATTGCCCGCGACCCCTGCTCTTCCTTGAACCCTTACATGTGTTGTCGTCTTCATCTTCATATTCTTCGTCGTTCATACAGATAACAGAAATCTGTACCTATTATTATGTTTCATGCACGCATTTCTGAATGTAAACTGGGATTAGGTGGAAGATGAAATTGAATGAAATTCACATATAAATGCAATGAAATTACATTTCTCTCAACTCTAGTTTTGCAGCTTACAATGTGAAATGAAATAAAATGAAATAAAATGGGAGTGAAGATTCAACAATTTATTTTCTTCAATTTGATTGAATGAACATTCTTTTAATTTTGATTATTTTGGCTGATTTTTTTCAGCAAACGACTTTAAAATTCTTTATCAGACCTTAACTCTAAACTCATTCTTAAAACTTCCCTGAATTTGAAAGACATCAATCGATGCTTGACATGTTCATTAATTCTTTTTAATTGCTTATCCTTTAGAATTCCCCCACGTTACGTCTAGCTAAAGAGCAGAGGTAAGGTGTTTTCTTTTCCAGAAATTCTTGGGACGCACATATTTGTTTGTCTATCGAACAATCTGGTACCAATCAAAGTATATTTTGCTTTAAATACCTTATAATGGCATTTACATCTTTTTCACCCACATGAGTTTCAGTCTTTCATAGTAGAAAAAAAAAATAAACTTGTATATTAGAGGAGACAATATATTATTATCTTCGCACGTATATCAAGAAATGTTGTGCCTTGAGCTTTGTTTGTTTGTTTCTGTATTCAAAATCGAACTGTATTGGATTTGAACTTTTATTCAACTTTAACATTGTTCCTATGTGACAAGTATGGGATTCGTAGAAAAATGTTTGAGGGTTATGATCAGTAGAAGATTAGAGCAGGAACTTCCCAAGTCGTTTAATGATTTAAGAGCAGGGTAATTCAATTGCATACCTATAACCAGGAGAGTTAGATCTATTGAAGTTTTTTGGTCTAACAAAGACAAGGTGAATTTCAAAATTGGTTTTTCAAAACTCGTCACCTTTATATTTTCAACCATATTCATGCAACCAACATTTTCATTAAATTTCTATACTGTAACAATAAGCTTCTAAAAGGGAAAGTGAATAAGGATTTTATCATTGTAGAATTATAGACAAAGTTTGACGTTGGACCGCATCAAAGATATAAACCTTGTTATAGCAGTTTAGCTCATGCTTCAAAAGTAAGTACATACATTTAGTCAACCACAAAAGGGATAGAACTCCGTTTGGGGGATAATTGTGGATTTTGAATTTCGTTTGTGGTTCACATGATTGTCTTCTGTGTTTTTTGTCACCAAATGTAATAGTTTTTAATGAATATTTAAGATTTAGGGTGTTCTTTAGAATGTTTTAATGAGGAAATTAAAGCTTTCAATTTTCACCAAGTCCTCTAATTGCCCTGAAATGGGTTATGACTCCCACAAGAGCATTGTGAACTTCATACTTTGAATGATATCAAAAATCGCAAAGTTGCTTAAGAAAGGTGCTTGCAAATTATTGAGGTGTGTCATGTAACTTCTTAAGTATTTTTTTTCTGTTCTTTTCTGTCACGTGAATACTTGTCACAGACTTTAACGAGAAGCTTTTATATTCAGAGTGACAATGAAACATCGTTTAATGCTGTATATTGTCTCTCTGTCTCCTACGTGTTTAAGTGGTTTCTTGCTTGTCATTAATGACAATTTGTTTCTTGTTTGCTGACAGATTGACTGATGATTTTTGTTTAAGCTTTCAAATGACTTTGAATGATACATCTTTCTTTGCTTTCCAAAAGTTTGCTCGCATTGAAACAACTCACAGCGTCGCAACGTGCTAAGATTGATGTTAAAAAAAAAAAAAAAAAAAAAATACAGGACTGTCCACTGTATTTGTTGCGCGGAACATAAACTTAACTCTTCTTCTTTCTCTGACATAATCACAAATCCAAACTCTTCGAATTGAATATATTTTTGAAGTTTTGTTTAACAATTGAACCAGAAAGCGGATGGAATGTGAACGGTTCTTAATATTGGAAGAATTTACTTCCAATCAGCTGGAAGAATATATGTATCATTAGCCAAAATTATTTGTAAACGTTGGTCTTCTTCATTAGCAGTTATATCGCCTGCAACAAAGACCATTCCATACCTGATGAGTGGGTTAACAGAAAGCAAAACTAATTTTCATTTGATTTCTACATACCATTTCTACCTACAACGCAACGGTATTAAGTAGTCGTTGCCATTCTATTCATTTCAAATGATAAAGGTTTCATGATAGTCACATCAAATGTCTGCATAGTTCTACGAAAGAGGAAGCACAATTTTAAACCAATGAACAATGTACAATACAGGTTACACCATATCGTGTTGCTGATGGATGTTTGGCATGCGCTTATTATGATGCAGACTCAAAATCAGCTCCTTCATCTGGCTTCTTCTTCTCCACTGAAAGGACGTCAGTAGTTGTCGGCCAAAGAGATAAAATCATGAAAGCAACAAAACACTTCCTCTTTTTGTGTAAGACTTCCTTATCGCGTTTTCAATTTTCTCATACAATCTGTGCTCTTAATTTTGTTATAGCACACTGAACGACTGAACCACTTTTGAATATGACATGAGATGTGGGGAATTTTTTGGTGGAAAATGTTAGTCAAAAGTTTTTGATCAACTAGATGCAAAGTCAAGGTTGATGAAATGCTTAAAATGTCGGCTTATATTTAAAAGCCATAGACCGATATTTCATCTACTATAATCCACTTTCTTTAAAAATATGTCATGAGATTAGCTCCATTGCTTCCTCTTCATAAATTTTCTCTTACAAGCTTCGTGGATAATACGTTAGATGCAGCACACAGCTCCTGAACTATACTCTTGACTTAAGCTAAATAGCGCAAAAATTAAGTTGCAATTGTGGCAGCATGTAATGTCGGTTCATTGCTTTACTAGTTCGCAGGGTGAGTAAATGGATGGGTGTTGCAGTTGCCAAATGAAGGATTGGTCTTCTTTCTTATGGGGATTGTGGTAAGAGGACTTTTTTATGAGCTATAAGACTGGTTCTCTTTATGATGTTGCTGCTGAAGATAAAGTTTACATACTCAGAGGTATTGTGGGTAAAATAAAAGGTAAAATTGAATATTTGCCTTGGTGGTGGATGAATGAATGAGGTGGAAGGATATCCGCTACCAAACTCAACGAAATGAAACTTAAGAAATAATAATTATGCTCTCGAATGGTGTATTTTAACTTTGGCTTCACGTCTTAGTTGTTAGAAGTATAAATTTTAATTGTTTTCAAAGTCGGTGAAGTTGCGAGCATTCATGAAACTAGGATTGTTTTATGACGTGAGTTAGTCGTTAACTGTAAGATTGTAGATTAAAATTAAGGATGAGAAACATAGAAACATTGCTTAAAGGTTTTAATTGGCTTAAGTTCAATTAGGGTGTTTGAACCTAACTTGAAAAGTTAAAGGCCTTAATTAAGCACTGTTTGGGCTCTAAGACATACGTTCACTCTTATTTCGTAATTTAAGCCCAACGCGATTGTTGTAAGTCAAAACATCAACATAAACGGATACGCACCCAGATGAATAAATCCCCACCACTTTCATATTCCCTGGAAAACATGTTTGGGTAAATAGAGTTTCAATGTACAATTCGCCGCAATTCCACAATGAATCATAGAGATTATCGCTACTCGCTGGCACTGGTGAATTGAACAGAAACGCACTAAAACCCATCAATTAACCTGCGGAATATTGTGTTTCAGGCTTAATTGGTTAAGTTTTATATTAAACCCCCCAACACACGATTACGCGCCCTGGATTCGTTGGGGGTCCCATTACAATCTAACAATGTCCTCGTTTGGCTAACCAGACTGCAGTAACGTGAAATAAGAGAATAGGGGTGGAAATAAATTGTTTGATAATAAAGAAATAATTATGATTCGAACAATGAACTTTCATTATTACTGCTTCTACTTGGCCGTAGGTCGTGTGCTCAAATTTGATGTCACAACTGGTAAGCAATTACTTTATTAAGTTAAAAAGCTGAGGGTTTAAGTCTTTTTTGACAATTTCACAAAATTTTTCAGAAGCAGCAACCCCAATATTTTTCCGTTTATAACGAGTTACTCCTAGATATATCCACTGACACTAGCGACTGCACTGAAAGACGCACTGGCGATAGCAAAAAGTGGGCCACTGCCACTACTACTACTTTATTTTTCCCACAGATAGCCCTGTTGGTGGTCTTTTACAACAAAATGAATTAATATGCACCAAGCATAATGACTGCGGGACTTTTTACTTAAATTTCCAAACGTCGTTGATACTTTCATGAACTGGGTCTCCATTCATTCACGTGTCTCGACAACAAAAGGGAATGACATTTCATGTTTTCCGATCCGTTAGCCGTCACAACACAATAATCCGATGAATAAATATTGTATCGAATGCAGACACGACAAAAGGCCCATTTTTTATGCATGGACTATACGACAGTAATATTTTGGTCATTATCATGTCAGGTCGGTTATTTGATTAGCAATTAATTAACAAAATCGATTCAATTCAGTGTTCGTGGTTGTGTTATAAAAATCTGATAATGGACTTAATTTGAATACAGAATTAAATGTGGACGGAACCCACTAACGCTTGGATTGGTTAGTGTAGTGAATTAGAAAATATGAAACGTGTGTCATAACAGCTCAAGGCATTATTACCAAGCACGAATTTTGAAAGAATATTATTATTGGAGTATTGCAGTAGATGTTGTTGTGACTTACGACTCAATTTGGAATTATGAATTTCACTTTCTATCGTTATTTAGAGTTTATTAGGTCGATTACACTTCAGTTAAAATGTCAACATTTCGTTTGCAAACAACGCTTCCACCACTGTTATTTCTGTATGTAGAAAAAGTAAACTCCTTTTTTATTATTTTCGTTGTTAAGCTTTACAACCCAAATAACCAAAATCCATCCAGGCTCAAGTCATTTAATGAAGAAAACAAAAATGAAAATAATCATAATATTGACAATAAAAGGCTTTAAAGGTACTTTACCAGCTCATGCGCCTCCTCTTCTAACTAGTTCTTTTTTTTTTCGTTTCAAGGAACATGGAGCTTTATATATTTTTTGATTTTTTTAGGTTGAAAGTTTTTTGTATAAAATAACATCTTCATATGACAGCCCATGAATATTGTTGTAATTGAAAAGAAAAGAAAGAAAACGAAAACGAGGAATTTGAATGTGATTTAAAAAGGCAGAACGGTTGAATAAATAGAAATTTCCCAGTTTGAGATAACTTCATTCACCGTTCTAGGTTGAAATTTGGTCGACATCGAAATCAAACTTTCATCCCCTATTTTCAACCCCTCTGGGCGTTAATTTTTTTTAAACCTTGAATGTCGTATTTATTTATTTCTAACCAAAAGCCATAAACATAATTTTTAAGCTTCTAACCTGTGTGAAACAGATTAAACCAGCAATAGCACCAGCGCCGTCAACAGCAAACAGCACGCAGGCCAGCAAATATTTTTCAAACACATTAGGCGTGTTTTTTTGGCATCGCAATCTGCAGCCAAATTCGATTTCCCAAAAAAAAACGTATCCGCAGTTGCCCATCCGCAGCAGTTTTATTTTATTTTTAAGTTGGTAGACTTCTCTAGCTGCTGCATAATAAAACAAAAACAAAGAAAAACCGAAATTTATTCAAGATTATTTTTGAGTTGTTTTAACGTAGGTATATAAACCAAAATAAATTGCTTAAAATGGAAGATTAACCTTCTTTCCTTATTTCGGATTTGTGAATCCATCTGCATTTGTTCAAAGTTTGATTTGTTATTTTGGTTTTACTTTCGGATAAGTTTTTGACATGTTGGGGTATGTTCGTATAGATTTCTTCAATCGTCGTTCAATAAACAAATAAATAAAACAATAACAAATGTCAAACAGAGAAGTGTGTTTGAAAGTGCGTGTGCTTGTATATATGTGTGAATTTCGATACAAAACAAGATTCAGATTTTTGAATCTCGAATCCATTTTTTATTAATCTCAAGTCTAAATAGATCATGAAATCAGAGATTTTTCCACTTTTTCTTCACTTCCACCACCTCTTGTTAGCTGTCAGATTCACAAATTTGACTCGACTCTAAAGGTATGTTTTCAACGAGCAGTTTTTGCAAAATGTTAAAAATTGAAAATTTTCAAACTCATTTTGTGACAGTTTTTTTCACGCCAAAAATAAAAGAAATGATGCAGAAAGTTTTTCTTTTATGTCAAAAACAATTTTTGTAGTTTTTTTCCAAATTCAAACGGCGCTACAAAAAAACAAAAACTTTAATTTTGTAAATTTCGCACTTTTTGCAAAAGGTGACCGTTGTAGTTAAACCTTAAATCTCGCAAATAGAAAGCGACATTACAGCAGAAAAATATTAAACACCATAAGGCAACTATGTGTGACTCGTTCCTTGATTTGTGCGTTCCAATTTTAATTCAAAATTAACTTTAATAAAAGAACGCACTTAATGTGTTTTGCATTCTGTGAACACAGCCTTAGAGACTCTTTGAGTTATCCGATTATCCGAGTTACCAACCTAAGAAATTCAATTTTACTCCGATCGAGTATCGATGCTCGAAAAAATTTCAATTTTTTATCCGCAGCCAGATTTAAGTTTAAGTTTTATCCGCAACTGAGTGTTGTATTTGTAATACATGGAAGCTCCAACTGCAGATGCGGATAGCTGTGCCAAAAAAACACGTCTATTGCCACCAATGGTGCTGGCTTAATCTGTGTCAAAAGATTAAAATACATGGGCTCTAAAACAATGGTCACCACTGTTGCTGTTGCTGTTCCAGGATCAATCTGTTTTTCGCTTTATCAACCTTCATACAAACTTTGACCTAATATTTCAACCCCTTGCTTTGCAATCCTTTCAACCCTTTTCAATGTTTGATCTTCCTATCCATATTTTTTTTCAAAGCGATGTCTATGTTCGAATCAATTCTAAAGGAGTTAATCCAAAAAAAAAACAAATTGTTCTATCCAATTGGAATAAGTCAACGATGCACAATAAAACAACTAAAACGGAAAATAACTTTTTATGAGTTCATGGTTAAATTGTAGAATTTTTTGTTTTTCATATGAACTTGTCTGTTGACACGAAGTGACATCGCTGAGGGATGGTCAAAGTTTTGAGACACTCTCGTGAAAAAAGCATCTTCAGCTACCTAAGCAATTTACACCGAACTGACACGGAAAAAGGGAGGGACTTTCACGTTCCCAGAAAAAAAAACTTGGTATTTCTTGAATGTATGTTTGAATTTTGAAATGAAATGTTTGTATCCGGCTGAGAATTGAATTGTTAGATAGGAACAGTAAGGTTACCGTTTACCCTCAAAAGCAACCACAGTGTTCGCTGTTTAAACATAATATTGCACCAAAAACCAACAGATGGCCACCCTATATGTTTTGAAATGACACTGGGGCATCTATAAGTTCAGTTTGGTTACACAAATATGCACCCCCATTGACGTGCGTCGTGCTCGTGGTCATGGTGTGACTGTCATTTTTTGTATAGGTGGGCAGACTGTATTATGTTGAAGAAGGTGGATACTCTTCCAGCCGGTATATCGAATAGCAATGCAAACAGGTGGCAATATGATACTTCAAACTTGAAGATTTATATGAGGTCTTTCAATTTTTTTGTATTCCTTAAAACCAAAAAACAAACCCAAGAAAATATAAAATGATGGTCGTGGTCAGTCATTTAGTTTCGATTAGTTTGTTAAGTATTTTCGCTCCATTCAACCTTATCTCCCATCACCTGATCGAGGTTTATGTTGCTCTTTCGATAGCATAATCCATTGCAAACATATGTGCTCAAATGACATATGTAACTAAACTTTTATGGCAAATTATTATATAAGAAGCATACAAACAAAACTGAAAATATAATGACCAGGACGAAGAGGACGGATGTAGTGAAGTAAGAATAACACAAATATTTGTCAAATGGATGAGAATCATGTTCAGTTTTTGATGAAAAAATAAATGAGGTACATTGACAATAATTGGCTAAAGAATTGAGCAAACACAGTTTTAGCTTCATTTAGGTTATGATGAGACTATAAGACAGAGGTAAGGCCAATTCTATTTTATAGTTGATGGTTGTAGACGTAGATAGTGGTCAGCCAAGGTTCCCTGTTTTTGTTTGAATAATTTATGTGATCTCCTTGTATAGGACGATGACGAAAGCTGATGCAATTTAAATCGGTCTTTTGAATTTCTACTGTCATGACAAGTTTCTAAACAACTTTTAAATGTAGATTCGAACCGTCTTAAGAACAAGTGAAAATAACGCTGACGCTGTTCGCTTCAAAAAAGAAGTTTATGAATGCAAAAAATTTATAGTTCTTAAGTAGGCAGATAAGGGAAAACCTTGGTTTGGGAATTATTGACGAAGATAAATTCCAATCTCATTCGTTTTTGTCTTTTCTTGACCATGAAATAAGAAACAAATGAATGCATTATTTATTTACTTAAGTCTTACATTTTGAATTTTTGTATTGTTTCAAAAATATTGACATATCAAGTCTTTGTCTATGGAATAACTAAATATTCCTGATTAGAAATATTTTTAAAAGGCATTTCAAACTTCCATTCAACGACCGAATGCGTTAACCTCCTCATGAACAAAAGTAACACAACTCAATTGACAGCGACAGGACATTCTGATCAGCTCCAGCATGCAGCAGCTAGCAAAAAAATTCAAAAACTTACACAAATTTTAATTTGAATTTTCCCCAAACCAAATTAAACATAGCCTCCCGGGTCAGAGCTCTGAAACTGTTTGCAGTTGTTTTGGATAAACAAATAATGTTTTCATTTTTCGCACTTACTCCAACTAAGTACAATCCATAAACTTCAATGAAAGTTTTCCTAAATATAATTCTGGACCACACAGCAATCGGTAGGTTGTTCAACGGCAGCAATGTAACAATTATTTTATATAGAAGCTGTTCAACAGATGTGCACGTTCCTCCATATACCTAAATGAGTCTATGAACTTTGATTGTGAGGAATGTGGATTTCATTTTCGGGTGAAAGTGAAGGAGAGTATTGTACCCCTACACATATCGTTAGTTCAACTTGTGGGCACATCACTTGCCTTGCCTCTCTTGATTGATTTCATTGATACCGAAATTAAAATGGAATGAAATAGTTTGGTCACCGTGACTGGGCGCAGGGCGGTGAAGTGGTGATCTGGTGAATGCAAGAGAAGAATGCTTCCTGCTTTGCTGTTTATAGGCCATTCGTTTGACCCGGGAAAATATGTAGTAACAAATTCAATATAACCCTAGGGTGGATGTAGATATGTGGCTATGTTATAGTTTGCTTATTACTGTGATCATCATCATCATCATCATCATCATGCCCAAGCAAATTTCTTTTCGAGGGGGCCTTTAAAAAAAAAAAGATAATGCGGTCGAGGGAAGCTTGAGGACTTCCAGATTAATTTCGAATCATGTTGGACTATTTTGAGTCCACAAATTGTGAGTCTTTATATTAAATAAATTGGTTTCATGGACGTGGTGTTGGTTATTTGTGAAGTTTAAATTTCGAAAGAATAACCAGTGCGTAAGATTGTTTACCTTCAAAAAACAAGTATGTGTCTAGAAGAGGGGAAAACATAAACGGCTGAGGACTGATATTTTTTTTATTTGATCAAATCTATTTGGGCGCCCGATTTCGTCTGTCTTCAACTTAATTAATTGACTTTAATGATCTCTTTTTGAGAATTTTCATGAAGTGATAGTTCTTTAGTTTTTAAGTGTAGGATGGAGAAATAAAAACATTAACACATATCTTTAAGGCAGTTTTGTAAGAAATTTTTGTTCTTGTGATTTTGAAAAAATAGTAAAAGATAAAATTCTGTTTATGTATGTTTATCGTCTTATATTTTTATGGTATCATAATTTTGACTGGCTGATTGGACTGGTCATTATTCAAATAAAATTATTGTTTCTTCACTCCCCAAAACTATAAACACCTTTAATTAATCGTAAATGTTGCTTAGATACAAGAAGATTTTTGATTATAAGGAATCATCAATTTCAAGTAAATTAAATATGGAACAGTCCTAAAACAAGATTTTTTGAGCATAGTTAGGTATGGGTAAGACCCGTTAGAGTATCACGTTCTTACAGTTTTAGGATTAATTTCACACTGGCTTGACAGTAGTTAATTCTATGCAGGTAGCCATTTACATGAAGGCAATAAAACATACAAAACCTGTTATCCGTATAAAGCTCTTCAAATCACTAAAGTGATCTTACACACGGCAATCTCATATTTTTTTTAACCAGTTTGATCGTTAAACATTAATCACTAGATCATTCTCCACAAATGACAAACGCCCACAGCTGTCATGTAGTACATCATTCCAAATGTCCCTTTCCATTTCGACAAACATAAACATCAACCGACAGCCACGACGGAAGTCACTTTACAATTAAATCCTCTACTGTCTATTCTATTAATTTTGATAGTGTGATTAATTTCTGACCAAGTGAAAAAAAAAACGTAAACAAAGAAATGCTCAGAGTAGCTACCTATTGTTTTCTCTAGTTGTCACGTTAGCTTTAGCTGAAAATGAAGCTTCAGCCTCAGCTGGCACTGCCGAAATAATTCTGGCAATAAACCATTCTCTCATTATGCGCCCATGAACTAGTTTCACACTTCCTTATATTTCCCTCTAGCTCTGTTTGGCTGATTCATCCCCACAATCTTAAAGTCTTCAAGATAGCAACATAACAAAAGTGTAAGAAAACAATTTTAATGATATATTTCTCTCAAGACCACGGCAAATGCATTTTCTCTTGTATTGTCGGCCGTTCTATGGGGAATAAAAAACTTTTACTCATTCCCCCACAAATGGGTGGTACTTGAACATAGAACCGTGAAGGCAGCAATGTGAAGAAAAAAAAAAACCTACAACATAATATGACCACGTCTTTGAGCAAAAATGACAAACATTGCCATGGCATGGTAAAGTGTTGTCTATTTAGATGAAAAAAGATAATCCTGGCGGAAATTGTAGTCTCAGGAAAGATAAAATTTTATTTTCGTATTTCACGTATTTGCCATTATCCTAATTTTATTTACTGTTTTCTGTACCTAATTTTATTTCTTCTACTTATCTTTTTTGCTGGGTCATAGAAATGTGCAAGGTAAGTCTATTTTTTTAAGATTTTTTTTACAACGCGCACAGGCTATGCCAGAATATATGAGATGACAAACAAACGGCAACCTTCTACCATTCTCTTTCGACGACAGTAGATATTAAAAAGAAAATTTCGAAAGGAAATATGTATCATTGCAGAAAACGTTTATGACCTGTAAACTCTGGGAAAAGCTGGATTTAACAAGTTCTTTTGGTTGAGGAACTTGAGTTTGGGAAACTTTACTTTAAACGAGAAATATTGCCAACTAAGCAAAATTATTGTGCAAAGCTGAAAATTGTACGCAGATATAAATAATGATCTTACACCTTATAAGTTATCACCAACCAAATTCATGCTCGAACATTTTTATTTTATCGTCAAATTTGACAATTGACATGATAGAAATACGTTTCATGAAAAAACAAGCATTTTGGACCCTCTTCGTTAGAGCAGTAATTAAGCACATTTTATTACTTACTTAAGTTGGCGCTACAGTCCGTTGTGGACTTGGACCTCAATCAACAGTCTCCGCCAGCTAGCTTGGTCTTTAGCTAGTCGTCTCCAGTTTTGCACTCCAAGTTGATTGAGGTCCTCTTCCACTTGAGTGCGCCACCTGAGCCGCGGTCTTCCTCTCCTCCTACGTCCCTCGGGAATAGTGTCGAAGGCTTTCCGGGCCGGAGCATTGGTATCCATCCGCTCTAAATGACCAAGCCATCTGAGTCTCTGGACCTTGACCATTCTGGCTAAGTCCATGTCGTTGTACAACGCGTAAAGTTCGCTGTTAGATCTTCTTCGCCATTCCCCTTCAATGCACACGGGGCAAAAGATGACCCGAAGAACTTTAATCTCGAAACAGCCTAAGGCACTTTCATCCGATTTTGTCAAGGAGGGTCATTCCGTATCTCGATATCGTCGAAACGATATCGTTTCGACAATCGACTCGCTTCACGTAACTCTGAAAATCACTATCGTCCAGACGATATCGTTTTTTCAGATCGACATTTGCTTTCCGTATCTCGACTATCGTCAAGACGATATCGTCAAAACGATGGAATTTACGGAATCCGACAAAGCTCTAATTTCAAGAAGCCCAGTAGAAAACGGGGCACACGTAACTTCCCCTTACCGCTTCTTCTAGATTGTCGCTTGAAATGCGCAACATGTTGCTGTACCTGAATCGGTCTTACCAGTTCCAGGTCTCTGAGTCTACCGAACCAGTAAA
>CAKKXW010000001.1:1841148-1851716 GCA_920937365.1 Sphaerophoria rueppellii
TGTATTTTCACAGTTAATAGACACCAAAAGGCTATACATCTGAGTTTACCACGGGGTTTTCTTGCTAAAATGGTTAAAACACTGCAGTCACTTCTAGCATGTCGGTTACGTTATTTTTTTTTTTTACTAAACTATTTTAGATTTTTAACCCCACGGTTTAACCACGACAGACTTAGAAAGAAAATTTTCACTTCCCGAAGAAAGTTCACAGATTGTGATAAAACTAAATTCAGAACATGAGCATTGCAATGAATAAATATAGCATGCTGAAACTCATTTTTTACTTGAGCCTGGGTTCCATTTAGCTCACCAGACATAACAGCGGCACCATCGTATGTCTGAGCCACCAATTTGGCACCCCAATTTTTAGATTTTATCAAATCATTTTTTTTTTTTATTGCATTGGCTGTACGATCTTCACTGACGTCACAAAATTGGTAAAATCGTTCTTTTGGGGCACCATTTGAGTCTACATATCGGAAAACCACAGATAATTGACACTTTTATGTGATATCTGTGGTTTCATCCAACATAACAGAAAGAAAATTTGCAGCATCAATCTCTTTATTGATATTATCAATGATTGTGTTTGATATTGCATTGATCAGATCATTTTGAATGTTGTTGGATGTTCCTTTAAAAACCGTTGCCGATTTTAAATGATTTTCTAGTTTAGAGTCATATTTGGCTATTAGATTTAAAAGCTCAACATAGTTTCCCTTGTTATCCGACTCTTCGCGTTCATCATTACCCCTGAACGCTAGCTCTTGAGAGCCCAAAAAGCACACCGCATCAATAAGTCGCTCCAAAACTTGCCGGTTTTCGGACACTTGTTCGTTATGACGAGATACCGATATATTTTTTTGTGCATCAAGCAACAAGTCTATGCGGGTGTTGCCAAAAGTTTTTAGCGCTACACCTGAATTGATATGGGTTTGAGAAATTATATGTTTGTTTGCTGCTACAGTCAAATGATTTAGATCAGAGTAACCCGTACACCACACATCCCTTTCTTGGTTACTTGCAAAAAGCAAGCAAGGCCAGCAAAACAATTTATTTAAAGTGGGGCAACCACACAACCATAACTTGGACTCGTACTGTTTTACCTGGAAGTATCTATTAAATGTTTTATTTTTTGTTGCATTTATGGATACTAAATTTGGAAGAGGTGGTATTGGCCTTCCAACATTTATCGCTTCTGTTATTTCCATGGTCGTTAGCTGCAAAAATGGCTTTTCCATTAATTTTTCAATGATGCACCTGCAATTCATTAAATTATCATTCATTCTGTCCTCTAAAAACGATCTTTTAATTCTAAAGTCCAGAATGAGAATGAGAATAAAATAATAAATTTGAATTCATCAAAACAAATGTGTGGTATACTTCAGAGTTCACTCTCTCTGATCGTGCGCTGAAAGAAGTTGAACACCAAAGACCAAACCAATTTATTTCCTTTTCTGTTTTTCTGTTCATTCGAATGAAGGACTGTGTACCGTGTGCGGTTGCGGTGGTGCACTCGATGAAGGTGAACACCAAGCCATATAAAAACTATCTACACATTTTGTCTCTTCTTTGCATTTTTTGTGTGGACGTGTATTTGCTTTACCCTGTTTTCGCTGATCGGTCGGTGCGTTGACATGAGGAGAACACCCTGGAGTATTTATTTTGTTGTTTTGTTTGAGAAAATTTTTGTTAATTCGAAGAAGAGACGGTGCTTGTGTGCGCTCGATAAAAGTGAACACCAAGCCATATAGAAACTATCTACACATTTTGTCTTTTCTTTGCATTTAGTGTGTGGATTTGGATTTGCTTTACCTTAGCTTTGGTGATCGGTCGGTGCGTTAACATGAGGAGAACACCCTATAGTATTATATTTGTTCGAGAATGAATGAATGGTATGAATTGCCGTGGTGCGCTTGATGAAGGAGAACACCAAGATTTAAAAATTCAAATAAATGGAATGTGACGATTTTGGTAGGGTGTGCGGTGAACACCTGCGTACCTTCGAATTAACGTCACTGTTTCAAATGTATAAATAATGGTAAGAAGCGTCCAAACAACAATAGTGACAGTGTGAACAATAAGTTGTTCGGCAGATTTGATCAGAAGGAATTCTGTTTTTGAGCAATGATAATGTCATTTGGTTGGTTAAGAGTTTTCCAATTAATTTTCAAAGCTAAGGTTTGCAGTTGGAACTAAATACCAAACATGCCTGCTGTGTAAAACACTTCAAAACTTTTTTCTGAAGTTATTCGTACCTATTCACATTTAGATTCGATAATTGAAATAATAATAATCTGCTTAGTCAAAGAGGAGAATACACACAGACGATGACGATGAGTTATCGTTTGGGAGGAAAGTGTTGTAAGAAGTAAGACTCATGGTAAAATACATTAAAGTCAAGTCAATTGAGATGTTTCATTTTATTTTCTTACTCGTACAATGCAGCACAAAAAATTTTCGACTTTAAAAGAAGACTGTGCTGAAAACCGGCATTCGGTGTCTATATGAGGTTGACATCCAAGGTTTTGAGTTCAAAGTTTTCGCAAATGGACCAAGAATATAATCCATCGCTTTAGTCTTGCTGGACTCAAAACGATGTCATCCTGTGAGAAGGTACCTATATCCTCAACTTCTGTGTTGCTTTCCTTTCATTAAAAACGTATCATAGAAGCTTTTGAAAGTATGTATGCGATAATGCCTTGTCGTTCTGTTATACGTTGAGCATATTTACATGGATGCTTGTGTAGTCTAGCGAATTGAAATGGAAACAGTTTTACTGTCGATTATTGAATTGACATATTTTTAATGTGTATATGTACCAAAGGAAGATTAAAATATTTCTGGTTTTAATATTCATTATCAACATGTGATTATTGACTATTTAATAAATATACCTAGGTCTAAGAAACGCAGACATTTGTAAGAAGTCCCATACCTATCAACAAAATGGACTTTACAAAACAAAACATTTCATTTATTAAAACTGGTAGGACATCGAGTACGATCGTAAGTAATAAACAAAAAAATTAAGCACTGAAATATTTTACAATCGGTGAAACTTTTGCTTCATTTATACTTAAGACACAAAACCTCAGGCATCATGTGTCTGAGACAAGAAGTCTTATCAGGTATGTGGACATGACAAAAGTCAACATTTAGTCACCGTCTCCAACGCCCTATTGGCGCGGCCGCCGGCGTCGCAAGTTTTGTCTCCGTGTCTGTTTTCGGCATTGAGCTTAGCACATGGCCATGGCCTTTTATTATTATTCCAAATCTCTACCATCAACAACAGCCTTAAAGATCAGCATCTTATCTCAATCTCACAAGAAAAAAATGTACAACAAATATTTGATGGCCGTCCGGCGGCGTCCACCAAAGAGGAGAGCAAGACAAAATATTTAATAACCCATAAACAAATTTCAAAAATTAAATCTTCATGACCATAAAATCTCAAAATCCAATGGGTGATTCCAATAAAAGAACATTCAATTAAAATCATCGAAATTGTTGAAAGAAATTGAATAATTTAGATAAGTCTTTACACAGAGACCGACACCGCGTCCGTCCGTCTAACGATATGTTTGTATTCCGAAGAAGACGAAACAAGGAAACAATTTAATTGCCTTAGTCGACAAGGAACCAAAGGAAAATGAATACATTGAAATTTAAAGGTTTGGTCTGAGACAATTCAGCCGGTTGGTTAACCTGATAACCGAAAAAGTTGATATTCAACCACGGGGTTTTATGGTGCGACGGCGAGCAGTGTCACGCGGGGGAGCGACTGGTGTGATTGTTGCCGAAGCCGGTAAACATCAATGATTAAGATTAGGATTACAAACAAAAACCAGATTAGCTACGTTGTTTTTTTTTTTGTGTGGTTAAAAATTATTTTTTATCGAAAAACTCCAGAAATAGCTTAGAGTCCAGATGCTCTGAATAACTTAACGATTTCTTAATGAATTGGTCGGTCATTCGAGAGGCGTTGCAGAGCGTCGAGTTCTTTATGATATTTCTCGATTGCTTTTGTCTCGATAAAAATATGTATTCGTTTTGGTGATAAATATTTTCACTTAAAAGATTTTAATTTTATTTTTATTTTCTAACAAATTGCTTGTGGCGCTCGGAGGTTTGTTGTTGCAACCGCATAAACAAGTGGATGAATGAGCAATTTTCGATATTTTGTTGTTTGTATTCTGTAAACTGAAAATGAATCCAATTTCAAACAGTTTCGATTGTGGTGGAAATGGGAACTGTATTAGCTTAATTGAAACAAACAGAATGAGGAGGAGGACCGGAAACATATGATCGAAACAGCTCATATTTAATCCAATTGTGTAATCACCACCAGGGAGAACTAGAATCAACACCTCTCTTTAGTCAAGTGGATTAATTCGTTGATGTTTGCTTTGAGACATTTTTAAATTGAATCAATTATTCATGAAAACTTGTTTAAGTTGTGTATTGTTTTTTTTTTTTTGTAACTACTTATGCATTTTTGGTTGAGTTTGATTGCAACTTTGAACATGATTGACGGGACGACTCTGTATCTGTATAAATACGCTCTTCTAGATTTTGATGACCTTTAGAATCATGCCAATTACTCACAGCCTGTTCTTCAATTGGTCTTAAGGTCATTCGTTACTAGCTTAAATGTTCTAAATGTTCTCGATTGGAAAATTTGCCATTCCTTTTAAATTTTTTATCTTTCAACTTTGTGTTGAAGAAGGTATTCCAAGAAAGCTATAAGGACACTATTCATAACAAAATATATATTTGAAGTTGGTTAAATTCCCTCCTTAAAATTTATAAAGTTTCAAATCTTGATGAAAGAAATGTTTATTTATATCGCCCGAGCTAATTTTAAATTAGTACTTAATGTAGGATCAACTCGTAAATGCAACATTTCGGAGAAACAGGAATATGAACGTTGGAAATAAAGCTATCATTCACTTCAGGTACTTATTCACAAAAATCTGCCCTTTGCTTCCTTGAGTAAAAACTTTATCTCTTCAACGCGAAAATCCTTCAAGGAGGGAGACTGAGAGTGAGAGAAAAAATAAAATGATAATACGCCAATGACCAAAAATTATTCAAAGCTTCCACCAAAGACTATATAACAAGCTTGTTATATGGTGTTTGCTTCAACCTCCACCAATATCAAATTCTACTTGAAGCAAATTATTTTAACTTGGGGAAGTTGTGAAGATGCTGTGGCGAGGTACTCACTTTTTCATTTTGTTATCGGGAAAAGGAAAGGAAACGAAAATAAGGAGTAATAAGTATTTGGATGCATCAGTTACGATGAAAAATAAAATAAATAATTGAATTGTGGCTGATTGGGTAATTGACATTTTAAGGAAAAGTTATGTCCATTGTATTTTTTTAAAACTTTCTTCTTCTCTTTCTATCTTTCTGTAGCTATATGTGGACTGGATTGGGCATTGCCAACAGTTCAGATGTTCAATTTTTTCCAGAGAAAAACGGAACTACGGAAGTTTGCTGAATTTCTTTTAACTTTACTTATATCAATTTGAAAAACTTGGAAGTGCAAAGGAAATGAGGAAAACAAGTTTAAAAATAGCAATTTTTTCAGTGAACTATTTTCAGATTTTCATATCCGTCGATGAGATTTTGGTTGAAATTAAAAAAACATTTTAAACGTTCATTTAAAATCATTACTTCGGTATTTTGAGGATAAAGTTCCTGCTAGAATTCCATCCTTAAGAAAATGTAGGACAACATGGTCAGTGCCAAGATTTTCGAACAAATTCAGTTTAATTTAATCTTAAATAAAAAATAATTATGTATAGATATCGCTTGCAAAAAACAACTGAAATAAATAATATTTTTACTTATGAGAACAATTTTTGTTTATCATCCTGGAAAGGGTATTATTTTCTGTATTACAACGATAAAGTTCTTAAAAACAAAAAATATTGTTTGTTGAATAAATAAACAAATCGCAAATTTCGCAATTTTTATTTCATTTATTTGCTAATAATAAAAAAAAAAACAACTTCATTTTAATAGAGCAAATTCAGTGAATAATTATTTTGCTTCGTTCTCCATGCTTCTCATCGTTTTGTGTCTCCAAATTTCTCAGTCAATCTTAACAAAGAGAAGGAAACTTAAAACGAAAATAAAGTCATTGCGAAAAATCTTAAAGTTGGGAAAGCAAAAAATTTAGCAAGGACAAGCTCCTTACAGTAACGGTTTATATAGACTCCCCTATGGCACACTGTAATCGCTTTTTTCAACGCTGTGTCAGCCTTCTAAAAATTAGAAGAGTAAAGTCGCGATGATATATTATAGGAGGAATTGACATTACCCCTTTCCTTGAAAACTATTCATTTTGCAGCATTTTAAGTGATGAACAAATGAAGTTAGTTTTGATGATAACTGATAACTGATCAGTGTATCCTTGAAGCTGTGTGAAGCGGATGTGTTCATAGTAAGTACTCTATATAAGCTTTCGATAATTCAATTGCAATATTGGCGTGTATCTGTATTTGACTAAAACGTACTTATAGGTAGAAAAACTATTTTTCTGATCGCTTTTATAATTGTCTTTTAGAATTTTGTTCAAAAAAGATTGAAAGGAAGTTTTGACAATATTTTTGCTAGGGCAATTGACATATCCTAACTCATGGAATGTAAACAAACTAGCTGGAAAAGCTTGGCTTGCGGGTTCCTTGAGACGAAAAAGTTGCCTTAGCCTAAAGCAGCCAGAAAATATGAGTTTTGCACGTTTTATGGCTTAAAAAAAAAGCAATAGTGCAACTTTTTCTTTAAAACCCTCAGAAGATGTCCAAATGTAGGACATCTTTTATTTCTCTAAAAACCTTAGGTACACAAACTTCTATAATTTCTATGCGGGAAAGGAATTCTCTCTCTCTATTAAAACCTCCCAATGTCAGTGTCAAATCATCCTTACCCGCAGAAGGAATTGACAATTTTAAAGGGTTCAGAAAAAAGTCTATTACTCAGATAAAGTACTTAAATCGATACTTAAACGATACTTTTATATTTCTTAAATGATATTTAACAAACGTAAATTTCCAAGACATGAAACTGTATTTGGACCTTACCCAATTGATTTTGAAAATAAGGAGCACAAAACTGAATAGAATTGAATTTAAATAAAAATTAAAATATCGATATTGGCATACATTTGGAAATCCACTTGTTCTTATTATTTCTCTCTTCGACAAGAAATCATACAACCTCATTGTCAATTTACCACCAAACCAATGTCTTCACTCCCTACCGGCTTTTATCATACCTACTCCCTTCCAAAAATCTCTTTGAAATCAAACCAATTATGAATCGAAATATTTAAAATTCCGTCAAACACCGACAACAATGATTAAAATACTAAATTATACCCGCATTGTCTCTACTATCTATTTCGATATCTAAACCGCACACTACAACACCTGTCACAGATCCCAATCCAAACGTAATAGAAAAAAACGTTTATTTGTTTTTAAAGAACATGTTCTATTAAATGAACCCCGTACTCTCATTTCGAAGTTTTTTACGCTATCGTTTTTTGTGTGCTTCCATTTGTGTTTTTTTCCACTCAACTCACTGGGAAAACAGACAAAAATGAGATTCAAATGAGATACATTTTTACCAAACATAGAATAGATAACAATTCGATTATGATCCGAAGTGTCAGATAAATAAACACAAACTAGCATCTCTGTACTCTGGTTTTGAGTTTTGAATGTTGACGTTGTCGATGTTTATTATGCAAATGTTGTCTGAAAGTTGAAAAGTTGGTCTTGTGCGAGAAATTGCTCATAGAAAATAATTAGATCATTCAAAACAAAACTTTTACTAAGAAGTGTGTCCGACACAAACAAAATGATTCAAATTAGATTATGGCAAAAATAAGCACCAAGACCGAAGACAGAACACTCAAATAGCCCAGAGCGCAGATACCATCCTGCTCCGTCTGCAAAACTGGCAAATTGGCATCGTTGTAGCTCGTCGGGGGAATGCGAGATACTTTCAAGGTCACCACAGAAAAAAAAAAAGAAAAACTTAGCGAGCTTACCCTTTGGCGCAACAAGTGCCAGATAGAACGAATATTTAAAATACTCGAGTTACGACTGTTCCAAGTGTAGTCGTCGTTTTTGAATTTTAATTCAGCTAATCCAAAGTAAAGTGTTGATGATTTTGTTGTGGTTTTAGTTTACCCCTGTGTACAAAAAGTATCTATGTTTGTATATTTTAATTTCCTTTTTACTGCTAGAATTGGTGATAATGTCGATGCTGAGTAAAATGCTGCATAATGATGATGCACTTCAGCAAAGGTATAGTGTAGACGATTTAGTTTACTTTTAACAAAAATTATTTCATTTCACAAAAAATGCAAATAAAACATTCGCATGCGGAAACGGAGCAAAAATAAATAACAAACACTACAACCACAGATACAACTTTCTTTGATTTGTAACTGACACTTATTTAATGCGAAAAATAAAAAAAAAACAATAAATTAATATTTCTGTGTATTTTTCTGCATTGGCAATCTTTTATTTTTGAAATCACTATATTGCAAGATTTTTCTTTAAATTGGCGCCGTTCCGTAAATTATTTTTATCAGCCGTTAGCAATGTTATGGTTTTTTTTTTTTCAATTTCGTTTCTAGAGATATTTTAACTCCAAATGTCATCAGCGAAATTACAGCGAACACTTTGAATTCGTTCTGTGTATTTTTCGTTATCACCGAAATTGTATAAGTGTTTATTTTTAAATTTTTTTCGTTTTTTTTTCAAATCGATTTGTTAGTAACTGTCATGATAGTGACTGATTCGTTTCGTACCTAGCTATACACTTCCGCCGTGAATCCACCTTTGCTGGTTCGAGGTTCGAATCATACTAAAATTGAATGCAACTTAAATCTGAGGAAAAACAAGAACCAGAAACAAAATACTATGTTTGATTTTGTTGCAAAAACTTATTTCAGGAACAAGGTTGAGATATATGTTGCTGGAATAAGTTCTCTAGACACACTTCTGTAGACACATTTCTGTAGATAAATTTGAGTAACATTTTCTGTTAAAGTGAAATGTTCGGTTGGAAGCTGGAAACATTCTGAATTTGCATGCAACTTCTGTTTGCTGTTTTGATAGAGGGTTTCTGTACTTGTTTTATGAACTCAACATTTTCTTTTTTTACACTGAGATGTTTTCTGACTGAAAAATTGTATGGAAGACATATAGCGCCAGCTGTATGCAAATTATTGAAATGTTTATATCTCTCAGACGGCCTCTCTCAAGCCATAAATTGTTTCATTAAAATCGTTAGGTACTGTTGCAGTTGATGCTGCAGTTCATAAAGAGAATATTATAAGTTTGAATCCAGTTTAAATTTATTTATCGAAAAAGGACGCTCGCATTAAATCCTTGAACACAATTTGACGTTGAAACATCTATAATTCTATACTCTTTAATTTCAGTACATATACAATTGTCTCCCATAAGGTAATGATCAACAAAAATATGTAGTAATGCTCCACTTAAGAATGAAGATATTCAGTTCAAGATTCGATTAGTTGTTCGTCTCAAATTCATTTATCATTTCAAGTGGAATTGATGATGTTTCAGTTTAATAAAAACGCACGTTTTCCATAAGTACGATAGATTTTCTCACGATGAAGCATGACTAACAAAAGTATTCAAATAACCCCATATGAAAGGAAACCGAATATAAATAGACACAAAAAGCAAATGTACTTTTTGTTCGACTGTAGGCGAGTTTCCTTTGAAATGTGAAACATGCGCGAACTCATCGCGAATATCAAATATCACTTGCTTCAGGTTTTATTTCTTGTTGCTCGTCAATATCCAAGATATACATACATTAATACTAACTTCCTCCTTCGCTGCTGCTATTGCCCGATGAGTTGTATTGAATGTCCTGTTTGGTTATTTCAATCAACAAACGCGAAGGAACATACAAATACGAAATAACCATTCATACATTCCGCGAGATCAACTTTTTTCTGCCAAAGCGGAAGTTGTTGGTTTGACTCTTGTTCTATTCAAACATATTTATTGAAGCAGGACTAATTGGATTTTTGTTTTGTTTTTTTTTTTTTTTAATTAAATCACGTAAAGGCAATTACTGCATTTCATAAAATTATTTTATCGAAGGGTTTATGAAATATTGAACAGTTTGGTTGAATTCACTTTGCGGTTCAATGTTGTTTGTGCATGCATGACTTAAATTTAATTAACGAAATAACTTGTTTGAATGGTTTTTTGAAAAATATTATTTACATCATTATTTAATTATAACTTAAAATGCACAATAAGCTCCTTACATTTTAGCAAACTATCCACTTAGTAAGTAAGTAAATTTTAATAGGTAAATGATTTATCCTCATCGTTTTCTTCTCCAGAAATGTTCTGCCCTATTGTCAGGAACGGATTCTTACAAACATTAATAGCGTTTTTTTTTTGGTAATCCGGAATTGGTACACAGAACTGTCCGATTCCGGATACCAAACGAACATGCAAACACATTTTTTTTGCCTCTGATGGTTGAATGTC
>CAKKXW010000001.1:1885123-1918841 GCA_920937365.1 Sphaerophoria rueppellii
TTCTCGAAAACCTTCGACAAAAAAGGTAGGATAGATATGGGCCTGAAATCCTCGCATTTACTAGTCTTAGGTATAGGGATCACCTTAGCTCTTTTCCATTGTATCGGGAAGACGCCAGTCGTTGCTTAACACCAAATGGGTTATGTGTGGGAGAAGAGTAGGAAGAAGTATTTTTAAAAAAGATGGATGTATATCGTCAAGACCAATGGCATTTGATTTGATAGATAATATGGTTTCCACAATGTCTTCAGATGAGACACAACAAAAATTGAAAGAGTTTTCACTATCCGTTTCACTTAACTCACTAGAGGCAATAAGGGAATTGACAGATGGTTGAAAAGAAACAAATTTTTGGTTTAACAAGTTAATATCCACTTGTGCCGTAGAAGAAATTTTAGTTTTACCAATTCCCATTTTTTTCACATTATTCCAAGCAGGAAGCATTCTTCTCTCGCAATCACCATATCGCCCGGCGGAGGCGCACAGGCACACCACACTGACCGAACTATTTCATTCTATTTTAATTTCGGTATCAGTGAAATTAAAGATAGGCAATGCGAGTGATGGTTGATGGACCGACGAGATACGGATACTTTACTCCGCTTTCAACCGAAAATAAAATCCACATTCCTATAGTTGATTTTCACATATGTATTTCTCTTGGTATAACGTATAAGTGAACATCTGTTAAGCAGGTGTCATGTAAAATAATTGTAACACTGCTGTCGCCGACCGCCCTACCCGATCGTTATTCTACCAAAATTCTAATTGGACACACTCTTATTGAAATTCATGAATTCTACCTATGTATTTGTATTTGTATATGTATTTGTATTTATTGAATAAAAGTGACAACCATACATTAAGATTTAAATGCATGACAGCATAACCTATGTTAGAGTAAGAGGGAAAATATTATTTGTTCAACAAAAACAATAACAGCTACAAACAGTTTCTGTTTCTGGTCTGTTGTCTGTTCAAACGGTTTGGGATAGTTCAAATTAAAATTTTTGTAAGTTTTTGAATTTTTTGCTAGCAGTTGCATTTTGGAGGTGATCGAATCGGCAATGGCCTGTCATTTTATTTGTTTTGCTTCCGGTTTTGGTTTTATTGTTTTTATTGTTACAGTTTTAATTTTTTTATTTTTAAATTTTCCACATTTCCAAGACACAGCAGGGTATGTAGGCTGCTTTAATATGAACATAGTGTGACGAATTTAAGTAGACTTTTTCTTTTATATTTCTCCAGAACAGTATTCCTATATAAGAGTATCAACGTAAAACGACCCTTAGAATTCTTCTTCGTATGAATGAAAAAAATGCGCTTCAGAAATATTTCTCTGTTTACCTCGTTTTAAATTTCGTGACAATCTAAATCAGAAATTGCTTCACTTTTATATTTCTCCAGAACAGTGCCCCTTAGAATGGCAGAAGGTCAAATACGCCCCCAATATTCTTCATTGTATTCATGGAAATGAGAAATGCCTTTCAAAAATATTT
Source organism: Sphaerophoria rueppellii (assembly GCA_920937365.1). Classification (NCBI taxonomy): domain Eukaryota; kingdom Metazoa; phylum Arthropoda; class Insecta; order Diptera; family Syrphidae; genus Sphaerophoria; species Sphaerophoria rueppellii. Next base: position 1,886,623 of record CAKKXW010000001.1, read on the forward strand.
CTTTGTTTTCCTCGATTAAAATATATCTACCGTGGACTTGATATACCAATATTTGTGAAATAATACAAAAATGCAAAATGTAAGACTTCATTGAATTCCTACTGCATTTCATCTGTTTCTTATTTTATATTCAAGAAAAGTCAAAAAGCCTGCCCTAGAAAAGATATGATTTCAAAAATCCTATCCTTAGATTTGCGAAGTGCTTGCATGCAAAAACTTCTCTTTATTAGAGTCAGTAAACAGAATCCAAACGATCAGAGAAAATTTAATTCTGCCTCAAAACAATTCTTGTGAATATGTATATACACAATACATACATATATCCACATTTGAGGGTTGTCATAGAAAGCACGAACAAAATTGTCATTAACATTCAAGAAGCGGAGATTTAAATTGCATCCGCTTTAGTCATCCTCCTATCGAGAGAGACGGAGGACTCTGTGACTCCGTCTGACCATTCTCCAGGTCCATAACAATCAAATTTCTCCAGAACTTAAATGGAACAAAAATGTGTTTCCTTGAATGGTTTTTTATTTTCTTAACACGTTGACAATATAATTTATTTTTTCAAAGAGAAGTTATGATTCTCATCTATTTCCTCCTCCCGGCAAATATTTGTTTATCCTTACTGGTGTACATCCATCCTATTCATCGCTCTTCGTCCTGGTCATTTAATTTCAGTTTTGTTTGTAATCTTCTTATAATATTTGCCATAAAAGTTTATTTATGTCATTTGAGTACCAACAACAATTGCGATGGGGAGTCTCACGAAGGAAAAACCGTCCATAGCGAGAAGCTGCATGAAATCTCCAAAAGCCCAGCTATCGTTCATGTTTATGGAGAATTCCTTCCCTATATGGAGCACAGAGGACAGAGATTAATCCTGTGATGCTTTTACATTTTCTAATAACTGTTGCTGAGATATAAGGTTATGTCAGTCGGTCAACATAAACCGTGAATAGATGGTGGGAAATTATATTGAATGGATGCGAAAAGATTTGACAAACTAATCGCTTAGCAGTGAGGGATCATCATTTGATACTTTCTTGGCTTTGTTTTTCGCTTTTACAATAGAAAAAAAAACAACCAAAGACCTTATCTAAATCTTCAATAAATTCGTTCGAGGCATCATATCGCCACCTGTTTGCATTGCTGTTCAGAAATACCAGCTTAAAGAGTATCAATCTTCATCACCATCATCATCTCACACCGTAGCAAAACTGTGAATCACACCATGTTTGTGTTTTTTCTGTTTAAAACTAAAAATATCTGAAATGGATAAAGAAGATACTTAAAATTCTAATTTACTAGCAAATTTTATGTTTTAAAATAAGTTGGATAACCGGAACGATAATTTGGCGGTAAGAGTTTGACATATATGATGCAGATACCCTAAAAAAAATATGGAAACGTGATAAATCCAAAATATATAAATATTAGCGAACTAACAAAGTTGCTGTAAGGGATTTATGGACACAAAAAAAGATGATGAAGCTGAAGGTGAAAGCCATGCCTCGAAATGGAATGTATGGAATCTGCAAAAAAAAAGTGAAGAAGAAGTGCGCTAGTCCTTGAAGACCTATATCTAATTTTGTACTGGATAGGTAAATTGTCTATCAATGAGAAAAATCATTTCAAAGGCTGATTGATTTTTTTAAAAGCTTTTTTGGGTTCAATAAATAATGGCCGGTACCTTGGAAAAATTTCTACCTAAAAGTTATTGGCTATATCCATAATAGTGCCATTTTTCATCACATTCAAATTCCTCGTTTTCGTTCTTTTCTCTATCCTTGTGCCGTGAAACGAAAAAAAGAACAGTAAGATGCCAAAGTCTTAAATCACACTTTAGCATACCTCTTTTTTTCTTATTTCGAGTTCCTGTTGAGAATACAAAAAAATAACAATAATAACCATCCAAATGGTGGAATAAGGAATTCATGTTGCTTCGTAAACTTGTGGTACGTTTGCAAAGGCTGCAGGCCTTTTATTGCCAATATTATGGTTATTTTTCATACTTATTTTCTCAATTCCATAAAATGACTCCAGTCTGGCTGGCTCTGGGTGATTTTGTTTGAAACTATTGCAATACAAATTTTATATGTAAATAATAATAATAAAAAACAATTTTTTGGTCGAGAAAAAGTGCATTCAGATCAGTGCGGACATGCGGAAATATGCTATTTACTTTGGTACCTGCTATGAATGTCCGTGCATACAATTTCAACCGGAAAATGTTGTCTGCAAAAAAGGTTTTGACTTGACTTGATAAATCCAAATTGAATTTTTGATCTTTGAACTAAAAGTTTGACTACTTTAAAAACTTTCACATTAACACTTTAATAATGATATCATGTCGAAAATGGTTATTTACTAAGTTATAACATAATGATTTAAGCTCTTGTAAAAGGCACACGTAACATATTTTCAAATTCCCTAGATTAAACCAACTGACGCATTTGTAGGCCACGTCCACATTGTAGACATTCTATTCTATGCAAATTAAGTCCACTATTTGATTTTAGTAACACAACCTCGAACACAAAATTGATTCGATTTGTCAATTAATTGCTAATCAAATAATCTACCTGACATGATAATGACCAAAAAATTGCTGTCCAATAGTCAATCCATCCATAAAAAAATGGGCCTTTTGTTGTGTCTGCATTCGATACAATATTTATCCATCGGATTTTTGTGTTGTGACGGCTAACGAATAGGAAAACATGAAATGTCATTCCCTTTTGTTATCGAAGCTCGTGAATATATGGAGACCCATTTCATGATAGTATCAGCGGCGTTTGGGGGATTACAGAAATAGTCCCGCAGTCAACCATGGTGCATATTAATTCATTTTGTTGTTAAAGACCACCAACAGGGCTTGTCTGGTTGAAGAATAAAGTACAGTAGTGGTGAACAAGCAAGTGTAAAGGTTTATGTGGTATTTTGGTGGCCCACTTGGTGGCTATCGCCCGTGCGTCTTTCAGCGTAATGTCAGAGGATTGTTGAGGTAAAAACTGGGTTTTTAAAAACTATTTGCTGATAATACCTACTGTCAAAAAGGATTCCCAACCCCAGGTTTTTTAACCTCCATGTACAGAAAGTATAATTGCGAACCTATTAAACGACATAAAATGGGGGAAAACGACCTAGGACCAATTAGAAGAAGTAATAACGTCGTATCATCTTGTCAATAAAAATCAAATAATGCTGGCAACATAATGTTTTTCTTTATTATTGAACAATTTATTTCCACCCTAATTCTCTAATTTCACGTAAGCACATTCTGGTTGGCCAAACGAGGACATTGTTATATTGTCATGGGACCCTCAATGAATCCAGGGAGCGTAATCGTGTGTTGATGTTATACGAACTGTACAACTTTACCAATTAGGCCTGAAACACAATATTCCGAGGGTAAATAGGCAAGATTTAATGCGTGTAGACTTTTTTGTCTGTTCAGAAACATTTCAGCAATCCTAGCGAATAACCAAATCCATTTCTTGCTCTTTGACTGACTGTGCAATTGTATAATTAATGTTTGTGAATTGTACATTGAAACTCCATTTGCTCATACTATTGTTCAGGGAAGGCGGAAGTTGCGGCGGCGATGTCTGGCTGGGTGCGTATCCATTTGGTTTGATGTTTGTACTTTTGACTAAAAACAATTGTGTTGGGCTTGAAACTTTGAAGGCCGCATGAATTAGGGAAGCGATTTGAAAAAGTAGAAAACAAAAAAAAGGATAATCTGAAAAAAAAAAATATTTTTGTGTATTTTAATAATAATTTAATGCATGCACATCAGTATTTATTTAACTGATAAATAAAATTAATGTGTACTAAAAATTTAAATTTTATTCACTGGTGGTGAATAAATTATAAAATAAGTGCGACTACGTGGGGAGAGAACCTATACGAATAGAGGAATATGAACACCATCAATAACTGGAAACTATATGTTGAGTAAAGGAAACCAAAACATTGAAGTGGTTTTTGTTGTTCCAAAATAAGCCCAAACAGTTCTTAAATGAGGCCTTTCACTTATGAAATAAGTTTTTAACACCGTCATTAAACTTAAGTCATTTTAACACCTAAACAATCCATCTATATTCATCAACCATCATCATCGATTTTGTCACTTCATTAAACACAGTAAACGAGTCGCCTTAGTCCCAATACGATACCGCTTTATAAAGCACTATAGTGAATGCTCACAACTCCCCCTACTTTCAAAACAATTAAAATTTACACTTCTAACAACTAAAACGTGAAGCCAAAGTTAAAATGCACCGTTCAAGAGCAATAATTGTTATTTCTAAATATCCTTCCACGTTCCACCTCATTCATTCATCCATCTCCTTACATATTCATATTCCTTCTTTGTTCTAACCTTCAATACCTCCGAGTATGTAAAGTCTTCAGGAGCAACATCACAAACAGAACACCAGTCTTATAGTTCATTAAAAATTCCTTCCACAATCCCCAAGAGAAAAAAGAAAAACACATCTTTCATTTGGAAGCTGTAACACCCATATCTATCTCTTCTATTCGCAGTGCGACAAAGTATTAAAATGAAACGACATCACATGCTGCCTCAATTTCATCTTAACTTCTGCTCTTTCTGAGTTAAGTCAAAAGTATAGTTCAGGAGCTGTGTGCTCAAGTCAACGTTGGATCCCTGAAGCTTGCAAGTAAAAATGTATGAAGCCTTAGCAATAAATAAAATGAAATATCTGCCATTGATGGCATTTAGATACATACGCTGACATTTTTAACATTTCATCTGTCTTGACTTTGCATCCAGCTCAGCGAAAACTTTTGATTAACGATTTTATGCAAAAACTTTCCCTCATCCCATGCCTCATTCAAAAGTGGTTCAGTCGTTCAGTGTGTTTTAACAAAATTTAGAGCGCAGAATGTATGAGAAAAATGAAAACCACGATAAGGAAGTCTTATACTAAATAGAGGATGTCTGTTTGTAGATAGTCTTCAATGATTTCATCTCTTCTGCCGACAACCACTGACGTCCTTTCAATGGAGTGTAGAAGCCAAATGAAAGGATTCTGCTCATAATAAGCGCATGCCAATCAACGGTCAGAACAACAACAGTGTAAACTGTATTGTACGTTATTTCATTTGTTTTAAACATTACCTCGACTCTCCCTTTCTCATTTGAAATGAACAGAATGCAAAAACATCATAAAGACTGTGAATATAGAAATCAATTGAAAATTCACTCACCAGGGATGGTTTGCATAGCAGGTGTCAGGTGATACAAAGATGACCCGGCTAACTAAAGATAATATGCGCTTTAAATTAAAGTCAATTCGCGTCTCTACACTTAACACTCGTCCGCTATCGGTTCAATTGTAAAATTAAACTTCAGCAGTAAAATCAATTAGAAGGATTTGGATTTGTGTTTATGTCAAGAAGTTCAGAGATATTTTTCTGATTCGGGGATAAGTAAGGTCTTCAAATGAGAAAAGAATTTCCACAGAATTCTGCACCTAACACTTCAACTGCTAATAAATATTAGTATACAATCTTATGTCACCACAAGATGAAGAACAACTTCAATTGGTATTTAATTGTTTACCTTTCGTAATATTCGTTGTTTTCTAAACATCAATCTGAGTATGTTGTGAGTTGTCTTTTGTTTGAAACTTCTTTTTCTATGAATTTGAAAAAAACTTGCGGAAAGCGAAAAAACATGACTCATTCAAAGTCATTCCGAAGCTAAAACAAAAATAAATCAGTCAATCTGTCAGTAACACCAAACAAATAGTCATTAAGGGACAAGCAAAAAACCACTTAAAAGTACCAATGAGTGCACAATTCTCTAATGAGCGCGATTGCCCATTTCAGGCGATTTAGGGGACTTGTGAAACTTTCAAGCGTTAAAAGACACACTTTAAGCAATATCCATTAAAAGTCACTACCCCACAAACACAGAACACAGTCATGTGAACCAAAAACGAAATTCAAAATGCACAAAATACCACAATTAACATCCAAAAAAGTTGCTATTTACCTTGTGGTTGCCTGTATGCATTGTTTATTATGTTATTTTCTTTTTTGCGATGTAAAGTCAAACCTTGTCTATAATTCTACAATGATAAAAGTCTCATTTAGTTCTCTCCTTTTGCAGCTCTAATGCTATAGTAAGCAATTAATGCACAACTTGGTTGAAATGGTAACGAGTGTTGAAGTTTAAATTTGAAACAATTTCGTAATACACCCAGTCTTAGTTAGGCCAAAAACCTTCTTCCTAGCTCTAACAACTTTGAACAACTTGTTGGTTGGAATTCGATCATCCTGGTCTAAAACCACACAGAAAAGGACATATCAAACGACATCGAACGTTCCACATAGTCCTTCTGGGGATTATAACAAGACGCTTCTCATAACAATAATAAAGTAAACCTTTTTTTACGAAAGCAATATTTGTCACATAGAACAACGTTGAAAAAGAATAAAAAGTCAAAGCCAATACAGTACAACTTTGAAAAGAGAATTCAAGGCACAACATTTCTTGATAAACATGCGTAGATGTATTTTTTTTCTATAATGATTGACTGAAACTCGTGTGGGTGAAAAAAATGCCAATTCCAATATTAGGTATTTAAAGCAAATTATACCTTCTTTGGTATGTTTTGTGTATGCTGACAGACTGTTCGATAAACAAATATAAATGTGCGTTCGAAGAATTTCAGGAATAGAAAACAATGCAGGTAAGGTAGCAAGTAGGTACTCCTTCACCTTATGCCTTTAAGCTAGACGAAACGTGGAAGAATTTTGAAAAGGAATAAGTAATTAAAAAGAATTAATGAACATGTCAAATATCGATTGGTGTCTTTCAAATTCAAAGAAGGGTTAAGAATGAGTGCGGATAAGGCCTGAAAGGGAATTTCAAATCAGCTTTAACAATGATCTTATAACCACTTAAGCAGACACTTATGTTGTTTGCTGAAGAAATCAACTCTTTTTAATAAAGAAATCGAATTAACATGTGTTATGGATGTGATTAACACATTCAATCAAATTCAAGAGAGGAATTGAAAATGAATTGTTGAATCTTCTCTTTAGGTCAATTATTAGATATAATTTCACATTCTAAGCTGCAAAATTTGAGTCAAGAGATATGTAATATCATTGCATTCGTATGTATATTGAATAAACATCAATCTTCCACCTAATCTTAGTTTAAATTCAGAAATGCATGCATAAACCATAATCATACAGATATCTGCTGTTTCAATAAATGACGAGGAAGATGACGATGAGGGCGACAACACACGTAAGGGTTTGAATAGGAAGACCCTTCTCGATGGAGTCTTGAGAAAATAATTTCGTCAATTTGAGTTGTTCACAAGCATGCAATTTACGGAACGAAGATATTATGATTTCGTTATTAATTTCAAAGAGCATTCATTGTGATTGTACTTGGAGTTTTAGGTTTATTATGCGTCATGCCATTGTTGAACTGGTTAGTGCAGGGTTCTACCGATAATCTATTCAAGAACCGGAAGTTCAGTTTCACTGATGTGGAAATTGTTTTCTCTAAGAATTAATTTGGTCTTGGAATCAAGACAAATTGACGCCTCTTACAATAAAAGGTAGCGAAGAAGAGATGGCTTCTGTAATTTTTGCTTCCTGTTCCTTTCTCTTCTGGTGTTGCTTTAGTTCATTTCTATTTAAATATCTTTCATCATTTCACTAATTTCTGTGACACATCGCTCGTTTGGCATCAGTTTCAATAGGTGGCAACAATTTCCCTGAATATGTTTCCATTTTACAAGCAACCAATAACTTAACAAAATTGAAAATTTTCATATGACGTGCTGTTGTATGATTTACTCAATATATCCAGAAGAGATAGGAACTGGAGAAAGCCTCACATTTCCGCCAGTTGTAAAATTCATATTAAAACCTCTGAAATATTGAGTTTCAAGGAAATATTTGCAAATACATATCCTTTCTCCTCGTAACAAGAACAAGTTTACAAAACAGAATGTTTTTGTAAGTAGTGGTTAAGCTGTTTAGAATGATGGATTACGCTTCAAAAGGTTAAAAAAAAACTACGTTGAAGTTGAAGTGATTGCTTTTAGTTATCTCTTTATGTGAAGTTTGAGGAATTTGCATTTGAGGATATAAACGTCCTTTATTATACAGAAAGAAAAAAACATTTATTTGACCGTACCTGCTATCTTAATGAATATTTTCATTGTGGAATCACTAAAGTTTATAGTTGTCTATTTGTTTATATAATTTTAAAAAATGTCAAATTGAACTCATAAGACTTTTTGGGAATAACACATGATATCAAGAGCGAACTGTTTAATTCAAGCTAATTACAACAATCTGAAGTTTTTGACGTCTCATTGACTCGATTTCTTACCAAGAAAAAAAAAAAACAGTGAAGCTCACAATTTATTATTTACATTTCCTATATTAATGACAAAAACTTACACCTCCGCATAATATTTCCTTTTTTTGACAAAATTCGTTGAATGATATCACTTAAGACGTTCCGCTTTTCATTTATATGAAAAAAGTCATTACACCGAAATAGGATAGAAGCACAGTAGTGTGTTAAGATTTGTTTCACTTCAAAAAGCTGTTAAAAAATCAGGTAAATATTATTTCAATTTTTCAAAAATCTACACACAGTACCTTTTTCTTAGTATCGAAGTATAGGGGACCAATGATTCCCAAGAATTGTTCACTTATTCACTTAGACCTTAGATTCTCGTCCCCGATATCTGACCAAAATACCGGTGGAAGAGAGCGAAAACAAGTTAATGACAGGACCGGGTCATTTGTGTCACGAATTCGTATATAAACACAAAAAGGTATTCCGGAAATACTATACAAAATATTTAAGAATTCTTTCAGCATCCTAGAAAATCCAAACGACATGAACTTGAAAACGCCCCTAATTTGAAATCAAACCGATAAAATGTCGAGAGTCATTTGACTTTAAGGGCAGACACCACATCGTTGTCAAATATTTCGGTACCTTACCGTTACCTTTTATCTACTTTTGTCTCTTTTCCGTTTAATTTTGTTTATTGAGTTTTATTTAGATTTCATTCTTGTCTGTTGTTAGATTAAGGACTACCAACCTTAAATGCATTAAAATATGGATTGTTAAACATGGCAAGGCCATTTTTTGGAGAACACATCAGATCGAATTCAGAATGCCAATGTATCTGTACTCCGTTATGCGATTGTCGAAGCGAATGACTCTGATTCCGCCGAACTAAAATCTTTATCGAGAATTGAGCAAAATGATTGACAAGGATAAAGTACAAAAAGTAATGGCCTTCATTCCTAATACCCATAACCATTTGGTCAACGTGCCGTTCTTAAACCAAAGTGCCGTTCTTAAACCAACCACTCGTCACAACCACAAGAGTGTGTAGCAGTTCTGCTATCTGACTTACGGTGGTGAAACCAATTTCAGCTTATTCTCTTTGATATACTGTAACCTTTACAAAGAGGTCATAGTCATTGGGTTTATTCATTTAATAAGCTCTTTCTGTGGTGTGTCGTTGAAAATGTGCAAAGAACGAGATTGTGCAAGCTATTAATTAAAGCTAGTCTGCTGTCACACTTATTTTAGAAATTTATAATGTTAAAAATGTGTTTGAACACTTGGAAAATTTAAGTTGAATATTTTTAATTCAAAATATTCTAATTAAAAAGTTTATCTTTGCTCCTCGTCAGACTTTGTTTTTAATAACAGTCTCACTTCGCGAAAGTGTATATTTGACAGCATGAATAACTTCCTCAGAGACGGAAAACCATTTTTGCTCCGATGGCTTTCTTATTAGAATTTCAGTGGTAGCTTCAAACATCACTTCGTGTTATTTATGTCATTTTGGATTGATGGTAGGGCTAAGGCTTCTTTAATGACGTTTGTGGTCTGTTCTGTCTTCTGTGTAGGGAAGAGTTAGTTTTATCGTTTAGTCTAGTAGGATAATTAAAAATAAAATTCACTTGGTAGATGCCCCAGGCTTACTCATTATTTGCTGCATTTTTTGGAATACAGATTTCTTTTTTATAAACAGCGCGCACTCAAGGGCTTATTTCATTACCCTTTATATGCCATTAGCACAGTGCGAGTATTAGGGAAAAGATAGAGGATGTAAAAGGAGATGTCGGTGAACATTGGTTTTGAATTCTTGAATATTGCAATGGCTGGGCAAGATCAAAGGATGATATACATACATATTTATATGTATTGTAGGCATACAATTACTAATACCTATTTTAAAACCTTTTTATAAACCAAATAAGGCAGAAAAAAGTAGGTATGCATAAGTAAAGGCATTTGAGAAATCCTCAGGGGGCACACGCTTGTCCTTTAAAATGTACTAAACGTACATCCCTTATGTGAAAAAAAATGTTCCCCATGTTAAGCTCCTTGAACATTTTAATCTTTTACCTTTTTTTGAAATCTTCTCTTTTGTCTTCTTTTCAAAAAATACTCTTCAGCAAAGAAATTAATGACCTCAACCATTTTTGTATTTCAAACATCCCATTTTTTTTTGCACGTGAAACTTTTTAGAACAAACAAACATCGAGAGTCAAAAAGAAGCTTGAAAGGTAAGATCTTATTTTCTTGTTATAAATGAACTTCTTCTTCTTCATCTTTTTTTGGCCCCTAGGTTATACAAATTCGTTGTAAGGTACGCTGACGTAGCTTTTGTTAAGCAATTGGATTGCCAAAAGATAAGGTGATTGCAGGTAATTCTACTCCTTGGATATGCATGCGATTAACATTGAAGAAGAAACAAAACGATTACTGAACCGATTTTGATTTTAATCGAAACCAGGTCATCACCTACAGATTTAATTTCTGGCAAGGGTTCTGCTTCTTAATTAATTATCAAAAACAGCTAATTATGAAATGATAGTATTGATTACACAATTGATCGATAATAATAAGTAAGGACATCTGCGTGTTTCAACACAGATAAGAAGTCATAAATATCCAAAAATATAATGTTTGTAAATGCCATTCATTTAGCTATGCACGACGAATATCCATTTCCTGTTGTAAGTTTTAACAGTAAGAAACTCATCAATCAATTTCAATTTCAATTTCAATTTCAATGTGTCAATTATGACTTCGTTAATTTCAATATGTACCTTCCTTTTCATGTTCGATTTAAGTGAATTAATTGGGCTCCTGTACTTCAATGTCCTTCCATATTCTGTCGATACAATTTTAACTCTATTCAATGATTTTAAAACAGATTGATCTTATACTTCATCATCCTCATTGTCATTCATTTCTTAGCCAAAGGCTAGTACAGCAACTACGGACAATCTTCTTCTGCAATAAATGACATGACTTTAAAATTCGGAAATCAACTCTGAACAAAGTTTATTTTTTTTTCGCTCTGTTGTTGTCTTTTTTTCCTTCACTAACATCGTCAGGCACTCAATCTACGGAACACCAGGACCAAGAGTGTTGGGGATTGAGTGAAATTGTTATTGAAATTATTTTACGTGAAACATGATATTCCCAATGGCAGCTCTAGCCCAGAGCAGAAGCATTTCAACATCACATAGACAGTACCTATAAGTGTCTTTGTAGTCATTTGATAGCTGAGATCGATAGCTGGTTGTTGAAGTTAAACTAGCCACCATAAAACCACAACAAAGTGAACAACGATAAAAGTTTACTTTTACCGGGGATTTGCATAAAACGGTTCGGAGAACATTTTTTCCCGATATAGGTATACGAAGTACCACTCTTGAACTTTTCTGGCATAAAATGTAAACTAGAATTCCAAGAGTTAACCTGAACTCCATCATTCATCTACCGTAAAGGATTTCCAGAAAAAGGTGCATTTTATGTACCTCATACTCAATTGCTAGGCAACTTTAATAGTCACACGATGAGTGGGTAACCATAACAGTCATAATGCAACAGGCGGATTCATAAATTGCTAGCAACACTAGCTCTATCATCATCGGAATGCTAGGTGTGCATTATCTTTGTATGCCTTTCTTGTAATTGGATTTTTGTTTGGGGCTGTCAGTTACTGAAATGCGATGTGGTTGTGTTGATTCCCTGCATTCATACTATATAATTAAACGGGAATAAATGCAGCCTTGAACTTATTTAAATGAAACCATACACTCTCTGTTACTACAGAGACACGGTATTTATTCAAAATGCAACAAAAAAGATTTAAGAAGATATACAGGGGATTCAAATAACAACAACTCAACAGCTACGACTTTCCACAAATTATTTGAAAACAAACATCGTTCTCCATGATTCTCATGCATTTGAGTGATTAAAAACCTTAGTTTGATGAAAAAAACACTGATGTCACAACAACTTTTTTAAGGACAAGTTTAAATGATTTTTTATCTTTCTGAGATAATTTTCAATCTTAAAACCGACAAAATTTTCAAGAATGTTTGGTCGCTTTAAAAAAAAAATGTACAACATTCGCAAGTATAGAGTTTTCGTTAAGGTTTATCCTGACCAGTTGTGGGATAAATTAGAGAAAAGAGAATTATGAAAAAAAGTATGGGTAGGTACAATTTTATTGACAATTAAAAACTTTCAAATGTTATGTTATGTTATGTCATGGTTTCTGATGGTCTCATTTGAAAGATTATATATTTATATAATAATTGGAAAATTGGGTTGCAAAGGTTGGAAAGGTTATATCTATCGGGTTTACGATTAATGCAATGACTATAAATCTTTACCTTTTGATGCAGCTCGAAAGCCGACATCTTCTGGAGACCAAAGGATGACCACTGTACTTTTTAATTAATATGCACTGTAACTATAGGTACAAAGCTATCGTTGCGAACTGTCCTTTCCTTCGTTCGTATCAATTTTGGTTAAAATGAAACAAAAAAATAAGAAGAATATTGATGAAAAAGCTTCCAGAACATTATTTAAAGTTTTCTTATTGAATTCCATAAATATAATGAACGAAGTCATCATATTTATGGAATTGAATAAGAAAAATTTAAATATTTTGCGTTAATAATAGAAAAAAGCTTTCAAAACTTAAGTTCTCCATATTGCAAGCGTCAACTTTTTCATAAATAAAAAATTTAGAACCTTCCACAATGTTCAATCAATTTTCTTATCTCATAGCTTCTATCTTTAATTTGATTTAACTTAAATTGGTACTAGAAAGTGAAAGACAAAAACTGAATAACTCCATTCATCAGCTCGATATTCCTTTCGTTCGGTACGATGAAACTATTTAATGAAGACAAGCTTGTGCTTGTCATCTTATGTTATTCTAGAACCTGAGTATATACCCTGATATATGAAACTTCGTATGTTAAAATAAAATATGAACGTAATTTGCAGTCAAAGACTTCTTCACATGAATGATTGCCAGGAAGTCTTTCTCACTGTTATATATCGGTTTATCATGATTTGCATTAATTAATTTGTTTTTTTTTTTGTTTTGTTTTCTTTTGTTAAAGAGAGCGTACATTTTATTTTCAACACTTCAAAGAAAAAGGGTACAATTTTTTGCTCTTTTGAAAAATCAAATGAGAGTTTTTAACCAAAGTCATCATTTTCTTATCGCTTTTTGAGAACAGGAACTTTTCAATTAATATCAAGAGCCATGCAAGCATCCAAGGCTGATGCAACATAATTTCAACGCAGTACGCAGTATTAGTACCAGAAAATCCATCCGCACGTCTCTGTAATTTATATTTTTATATAATTCTTCAATACCATACTTGGAGCCTCTTGAAATCAACAGAAACAAAAGAATTTACAAAACAAAATAAAAAAAAAGCTGTGATGAACAACCACTTCATTAAAACCAGAAATGAGGTCATTAAAATTAATTTAAAACCAGACAGAAAAAATAAATGAAATGTAACCAAATTAATTTTCTTCGCCAAGCTCCAATTAAAGAGCAATCTTTTCACTTACAAAGTTTCACATCTGAAATTACGTAAATAGCCTTTACGCACATTACCTAGCTATATCACTTCACAAATTTACTTCTTTAACAAGTGCTTGCAGTCAATTGTTGTGATAATAGATAGGGCTTTTCATTTATGAAAAAAAAGCTTGGTTGTCAACTTTTTTAATGACTTCTATTTTATAGATTTGTCAAGATAATCAATGAAGAATGTCTGTTTTGTGTGTAAAAATAAAAACAAATGTGTCAGCTCAAAATTAAAAAAAATTGAAATAAGCAATATTTGAATATCACAAACATTCCATTTTAACTTTCAACTCAAATTTTCGAGTTTTGAAAAACTTACATTTTACTATTTGTTGTTCAATGGAGTTGTTCTTGGAGTTCTAGTAGAACCAAACCAGCAAAGAAAGAAGAAAGCAAATCGATTAAAGTAAATGAAAAAACTTTATTCACTTTTTCCTCATTAAGAAACCATTCAAAAGGGCCTGCAATTCAAAGTTTATTGTTCGAAATGTGACGTGAAAGTCTAAAGAACAAATTGAACTTCCAAATAAAGTGTTCATTGTTACTAATTAAGTTAAAGTGACACTTTCTATTTTCCTTTCTCACAACCCATTCTTAGACATTGTTGCGAAGAGTGTTCATCAAAATCTGAAGCATCGAAGGAACAAATGTTTTCAATAACTAAATTGTTTTGGAACCGAAAATAAAGGCTAAAGTGTTACCATTGTAATTTTTTGTATTTTTAAATTAAATCCAAGGCGACGTACAAGACACCACAACTAACAACTTATGCACATTCTATCCATGCCAAGCATTGTCGGTGTTGGACAAGAACTGAACCTTTATTGAAAGATTTAAATTCAAACTTCTTCAATAGAGAAAAACAAAAACATGAATCGCAATTATAATCTATACGTAGATTTAGGATGTGTGAAGAGCATTTGGTCGCTTTCCTTTTATATTTTGCCTATAAGTTGTACATAGGTACTTGAAATCCAAACAATCAATTTACAAAAAATTGCCCAACATCACCTCTTGATATTGGTATTGAAATACCTTAATGTGTTGTTGAATTCAATTTTCATCAACAAACTCAAAAATAAATCTTAAATAGCTTATTTAGCAACCTCTAATAACTTGCTCGGTTGAAGTCCAATTGATTGGCAAAAATTTTGACAAGCCTTTTCCATCCTAATCGAAAAAGCTTTCCAATTATCAACTATCATCGAAACATACCATTGTTTCCGATTAATTGAAACATTTCTGTGTCGTAAATATCTACATTTCCTGGTAGGCTCTCTCCTTTGGTTTTGGCAGGATAGCAAATTGATTCGTTAAACGAAAAAAGCAAAATCTACCTTTATTTATTTCATTCATTGGAAAGAAACAAGAAACTAGGTACTAATGAACCTGTGCAATGCTTGCCTCTGAAATTAATTGGCCATAGACCAATTATTCTGATTTTGGAAAGCAAAACGATTACAAACTCATCTCGACACCTCTCAATCTATCGAAATTTCATAGACAATATTGGTCTTTGTATAGGCCTTACACAGCAGCAGGGTATTTTCTTTTGCTGCAGCGCTAAATCCTTCATGATCCCTTATTTTTATCGGTTTGTAGTTGAAGCATCGACTTTTTGGTACTTTGCATAAAATGTATGCATGAAGCATGGTTAATGACTGCGGAATTTTTCATGCAAGCTGGTTGACAAAATGGAAGGGTTTTGCTTCCTTTGATCGGACAAAAGACTATCTGATGTTGTTCTTTTAAGGGACCATCTGCCTAACATTCCCTTTAAAGTTTGAGATGACAAGGAAGACTGAACCATCGCTATAAATCGGATGCCAAAAGCTTTTGTTTAGTCGACTGTATGAGTAGGACGAACACGACAGTTCCTGATGATAATGTTCAGTTGCGAATTCTGAGAGAAAGCTATATTACATGCATTTTGAGCCAGTATAAACTTCAACAAAAATCTTGATTTTTTAACTGTTTTTGTGTTTAGTATGCATAACTATTTCTCCTGTAACATTGAGAAAAAGTGTTAAAAACTTGTATTTACCCTGATGATATAATAACATTTCTTTGCAGCCTTAATAAACATGCCAGTGAAGGTCCACTAAGAAACAAAGTTCAGTCGTTCATTTGAAGGATCGCATGTTATTAGGCTATTAAAAATTGTAACAAGAAAGTGTTTCCTGCAAGACTTTTAATGTACCGACACTGTTCTAAAAGACCTGAAAATCTGCATCTCATTTGCAACAAAGTTGTAACCCATTCCTCTGAAATAATGTTCCAATCAATTACGAACACTACCCATTTATGCAATTCAATTAACATTCCCTGCACTACCTATAGTTTGACAAACTACATTTGTTCAGTTTTTAAGTGCTGTTCAATTTATGATAAGTTAAAGCATTTTTAATGCTATTATTCATTTTATTGTGTGTTGGGACTCCTTTTCGAATTTCCACCTACTCAATAGGAGCTGGAAAAAACATTAAAACGACAAACAAGAAAATCAGCAAAAGGTTTTTGCCCACACCAAAGACAAACTCATGTATGAAGATCGAAAACCTCTTGGGTATTTGCAAAGCAAAACCAAGAAGTCTCTAATGGTGCTTGCTTCTTTCTTGTACCTTGTTAGTTTAGTTTATCATCACAACTTTGCTGTCATGATACCGATGCCCTCTTTTATTTGCTATTAAAAACGAGAACGCAGAAGTTTACTGTTGGTGGATGAAAGATACCTCCATGAGTGGAGACACCAAAACACAATAAGGTCTAGGAGTGTGTATGTATCATTGAATTAGAAGTACAGGAAGCGGTGTTAGCTACATGTACAGTGTACGCGAGTGAAGCAACAAAAATGCCTGATGATGTCCATTTTTGGGGTATGTGCTGTCAATTTTTGGGGTATGTGCTGTCAAACTCTGACTGTGTTGTCAGTCGAGTTCAGGGGTGTATTATTTCTGTTCGTGATGGTAAGGCGCTGCAATTCGTTGAGTTCCCGTAGTGTACACGGTTGTTTTGAATAGTTCTTCCATCGTGTTTCGAAACGTTTTTATTTGTTGGTTGTATTACAATAGGCGTAATAAACGTGTAAATTACGGATGAAAAATCAAGAAAATGTACTGGAAAATAAAAAAATTAAACATTAAAAACCGTGCAGTGAACCTTTAGTGTTAAAACACTGTGCTTCCTAAAAAAAGAATTGAGATTGAAAAAAAAAAGTTGAAGCAAAATCAATGAAATTTTGATTCAATCAAATTTCACTTGGCGCCCCTGAGATTAACCATTCAACTGCAGACCAGCCCTGTTGTAATGCGTTTGTGTTTGTGAAACTCCTACTACTTAGATAAATGCTTCAATTCTTTGTTATAAGACCTCTTCCTATACTTCTTATTCAATGGTAGGTATACATTGGCTCCTTCAATCTAAGAGCTGAATTGAGTCGTGCATTCTTGCTTATAAAAGGTCTGCAAGTAAAAGAGGTGACAGGTGACATACATGTTGGTGTGCTTTCATAAATCTGTCAAGCTACCTTTAAATGAAAGCCTGTGATTTTTCAAAGTGAGAAAAAGTAAACTTGCAGTCCTCTGTATTTTTATTTTCTTCTTTTTCTATTTCCTTTTGAAAAGACTAGAATTGTATGGGAAATTGGATTCTTTAGGCACACGTCAAGCAAGCATAGACAAGCGTAGAACAGACATTGTGCAAGATGAATATTCTTGATTGGAGTTTGTTACGAAGGTGAATTGCAACCCATTCTATATGGTGTTTCTTGATCATACTGCTGACTATAGTGAATTTACTCAAATTGCAATAGGAATGGGTCTTAATACCTAAGCGTTATTGGGTGACAGAGTGGACATTAAGAGGGCAATACAAATGATATGGACCTTTACAAAATTGCTACTTAAAACTCTAGCCTTCTACTTGATTCTACACTTAAATACCCTGCTTTGAATAGAACACTTATATCATCCACTTTAGGAAGGAATAATTATTTTTTTTCATTAAATTGGCAGTGGAAGCTTACATCCATTAGAAAGAAGTAAAGCGAGATATCCACGTACAACTTTGAAAACTAACATAAGGTATGAAAAAAGTTACATGAAATCATTACACATCAAATCTGAAAATAATACAAAGCATCGGAATCATCTTCTATGAAGAGAAAGAAGGTATGTCCACAGTAATTAGCACTAGGATTTCAGATGTGTTCAAAACAACAAACTATGCCATAAGATTCTTTTTCATCAAACTTTTAATGTCGTTACATATTTTTCCAATGACAAGGATCATATTTTCATAGAATAACGAATGCATGAAACCGCTATCGTTTAAAGAGAAATGTCGGTATTAAGAACGATAGGCAATAGACGAACAAAAACGAGCAAAAAATTTGATTGTTAGACTTTTCGGTCTGATGACACAATGAAATAGAACTTTAAAAAGTTTGTGAATTAAAAGTATTTTTGAGAAATAACTAATTGCGACAAATGTCACCAAAAAAATAATTCAGAAAGATGATTAGTCGACTCCTGAATTGGAATGATTTGTTTCTCAATATCGCTATTTCAATTCAAGAAGATAACTCAAGTACGATTTAAATTTCTATTCTTTTTTGATGATATTTTCGTATCAGTTCAAGTATTAAGACGAAGTGATGATTCGATAAGACGTTCTATAAAGCCTATGTAAAAAAGAAGGAATGTTTCATGAGTCCTGTAGTCATAAACAGCTACTCATGATATGTTTCATTTTTGAAATGTCGACAGAAGTTAAAAATTCAAATTTTTGCAAATATTTGGTGGTTTCATGTTTGCTTTCAAGCCAAGAATAATTCGTGACAGAAATGATAAGAATGTACAATGTATATCCTCGCTATTACTGTCAGATGTCGTTACCACGACTTATGTCAACCAAATCAAATTGAGTTTTTCAACAAATATTTATTCCGACATACATCCGTGAAGATAGGTATATGGTACTCATATTAAATCATCATCATCAATCAATAAAAAAACCTTGTTTGTTCCATAACTACATTAATTATACACTATGAAGATGACAAGTGGATTTTATAACATTGTTTTGGCAACATGTTTTCATTATTTGAACGCCATTTTTATAGTCAACATAGTTAGTTTATATTTTAAACTTAACTCAACATAACCGGAAGTCCATTAAATAAATAGACGAATACGGGCAGCAGTGGTATGGACGGTCAGTCAGATGGTCAGTTTGAAAATGTTAACTTTCCTCTTGCCTGTTTCTTTCCCTATCAATGGAAAATACATTTTGTAATAATAACTCTGCACTTAGATCTTTAAAATAGATATCATAAATTTCAATGTTGATTCGCAAAGCTTTCATGTTTTAACACACATCTGTTGCGGTATTTGAACAATTATAACCACAGAAGGTTCATGTACAAAATTACTCGTATGTAAGCTAGGTCTTGCCTGTTGGGAGTTGGGGTAAAAATGTGGCTAAATGTTTGGAGGGCAGTTTATTCTTTTTGTGTCAAAATGGAAATGGCATATTTTGGGTCAGTACATATTCCCTCGGAGCGCTTCATCAACTCTGAAATTTAAATGACATAGTTGGATTAGGCACGTTGAAGCTTTCCGTTGCGGCTGGGAGAAGCTTTTTGTTTATACTATTTGCTTTTTTGCTTATTATGTTTGTTTGAAGGTAGAAATAGTACATTGTCCAAAAACCATGTATCCTCTGATAATCGTCAAACAGTGTTCCAATGATGTTATTGTTGTTTAGGCCCTACAAGTTGTAAACCGTGTAATTTTTGTTCTTATTTTTGATCTCTGTCGTACTACATCATCATTGATGTTGTTGATATCATCTGAGAAAACATTTTTGAGTCATGTTCTTTGGATGATAGACGTGCCAGGTGATGTTTATAAAGCAACTGTAAATGACGTTGAACATTTTTCAAAATCAAAAGATTCAATTTATGAAACTTTCTTAAAATACTACAAAAAATTCACGTTAAATGCATTCTAAAGGTTTTTATTTTTCTACCTCAAGGAACGTTAACACTGATATGACATCTTTATTAAATCTTCTGAAAAGCAACTTGTCCAAACTATGAACTCTCCAATTGAGAACATGTTTTATATGTGCACAAAAATTGAGTATCCCCCAGAACTTTAACGGGAACAAACTCCTTGACTTTTCTTTCTTTTTTGTGAACTTTGTTTCTTCCCCTGAGGAATAGGTGGGCGTTGCTGTGTACCTTCTTCAATTTAATTGTTTGACCTAAAAACGTATTCCATCTGTTTACCTTAGTGCAACTGGTCCTGGTTTATTAAACGAAAAGTTCAAGACTTACGTTAATGGTCGTTTTGGGAGCTATGTACATATTTACACCCTTATCAGGGGTGGCTAGATAACTTCTTCCTGAAACATATTAGAAACCTGTTCCTTGGAAGAGTAACGTTTTTGGGTGTTACTTATTTTAATGTAGTACTTTTAGTTAAGGAAGAATGGACTTCTGAGATGCTCAAATTTAGAAA
Source organism: Sphaerophoria rueppellii (assembly GCA_920937365.1). Taxonomy (NCBI): domain Eukaryota; kingdom Metazoa; phylum Arthropoda; class Insecta; order Diptera; family Syrphidae; genus Sphaerophoria; species Sphaerophoria rueppellii. Next base: position 1,907,108 of record CAKKXW010000001.1, read on the forward strand.
TTTTGTTAAGTGAATGGTGACTGATGAACATCGCTTGGTTATTATAAATGTACAAAGTTGCATTAAGTCTTTCACAGAGCTTGAGAGAACTTTTGACTTGTTTTAAAACCCTTTGGACCGAGTTTAATGTCATAAGCTGTTTGTACTACTTCACATTGTTTTTTAATCACGAATGTATGACGTATGTGTTTGGGAAATTGAAATTGATTTAAAAGCAACAGTGTCAACAGCTTACCATGAAATGTAATTACTCTTTTCGACAACAGTGTAGAGATAATAATGTTATTTATATAACATATACCGTTTATATAAAAAAAATTTCAAAATACCTTCCCACAGTTAATTGCTTAAAATGAGGCAACCCAATATCAACCTTTATGCCATCGCAAGGATTACATCCTACTTCTGATTAGTATTATTTTGTTTTTTATTTCAATCTTACGATTATCAATGACCTTCACTTTTTATTTATGTGCGTGAAACTTTAAATACTTCTTAAGAAGCAATCATTTTGTTTTTTCTTCTTGAAGCTTTTCTTAGAGACTTTATAAGAATCTCCTCATCAAAAAAAAAAAAAAAAAATCAAAATAATAACTTCCGCTTTGATATAAAATTATCGATTATTAATTTTCTAGAATTTGTGTAAGGAACCGCTGCTCCCCCTGCTAGCACGAAGCAATAATCTATCCAAATTGGTCTGGTTTGTTTTTTTAAACGACTTTGTTGTTTTTTTTCAAAATTCCCTTTAAGCGATCAATAAAAAAAAATAAAAACAAAAAATGGAGAGAGGTCCAATAATTTTTTGATAGGAAAATTATTTCTTGAGAAGATTGACAAGAATAAGACACAAAACTTAATCTGGAAGAGTTCACAATGAATATTTTTTTACTTATGAACTTAAATGGGCATCCATAAAAAAGTGAGGAAAGCTGATTCTACTCGTTCAAACTTTTGTTCTGAAAAGAAAATCGAAAATTTATTTTGAGCATTTCGATTGCAACGTGTTATGTTATTTTTAATCCCTCCTCATCCTGATATCTTCCTAGAATTAAAATCGCTATAAAAGAGACGTGTATTAAGGAAATTGAATGGGTGCGGAAATTTGTAACCGTATTGAAAATTATTCACTTGAGGCTGATTCATAACAGTCCAAATAGACTTAATACCACACGTAGAGGCGTTCCTTTTCTGTACACTCGAAAGAGTTGACCAGTACTGATACTTTCGTGGAAAAGTTGAAACGTTTATTGTTTTCGTTTATTGCAATCGAAAACATGTCTCTTTTTCTCTGCTTGTACATGGCAAAAAACCAAAACCCAGGAAAACTAACTTGTAGTCAAGAAGTTCTTCTATATTTTATATCTACTTATTTGGGTAACTTTCTTTTGAAGTTTTTTGTTTTGCACTTCAAGAAAGACTCAAAATAGCAGAAGAAAGATTTATCCTGTTTTTTTTGTAAGATCAACAAAAAATTCGCTCTTGATTGAGCGACAGTTAACAACTGTTATTTTCGTGTTTGTTGAGGAATTACGCAAATTGTTAACTTAAGCAAATTTTAGCAACTAAAACTTTTGAGGCTTTCGATGTCCTTTCTTTTCTTCGTACAGGAATGCAACTCAGTGAAGTAAAGTTTATTGCACTTAATTTGAAACGCCAGCACGTCACCCTTAAGTGAGAATAATGAAAAGTTTTTGAGATCAATTTTTAAAGTAAATTGTGGTATAAGGACATTTTGATAGAATAAAAAATAAATAGAGTGGCGCGACAGCTCTTGAAGAGCCAAGGCCTAAGTGGCTTACTCTCATCAACAATTCTCTAGGTGCATGTGAAGAATTGAGGGGACCTACATAATTTTACGTCGATTCCGAACGGCAAAGTTGAGAAGCACTTTTTCATGACAGATGATACTCTTGGAAGTTTTGTCAGTTCTTCGCAAGAGACGTGGACATTTTGATAGAAATGAATATTTTCTTAGAATCGACAACTCGGTTAAAACTATTTTCTTGCTGAACAAACCCATAAACTGCCTGAACAACAAAATTAACATCTAACGTCAAAAACTGACTTCATTCATCTGGTAAAGGAAGAAATGGGTTTTATTTTATCATGAAATGTTTTAGTAACACATAAAATATTATATTCCTTGTTTTTGGTAACAGTAAGCACCACAGCAACAGCAAAATTTCTTTGTCGTTCATATCCTGAGCTCAAGACAATACCTGAAGTGATACTTATCCAATGTGACATTTTCCTGCTCCTCAATGTGTATGATTCCTTATGATTCCTGAGTCCTGACGAAAACTGATCATTGGCAAATCCCACAAGAAAAATAATAAAAATGCTTTCAAAATGCATCAACCCGAGAGGAAAACGTCTCCATAATATGAGGTGGTAAAGTATCGATTGTTAAGAAAATATATCAAAAGTAACGAAAAAATTAAAAGAAATACAAAGGTTATAATGTTGTATATTTCAGGATCATGTTTTGGAAAAAAAACTCACGCCTTCACTTGATTGGAAAAAATTGCAATAAAAGGGGAAGTTCCATGGAAAAGAAAATGAATGATATCGTTCAAATCACCAGTGGTCAATTTGAGAAAGAGTAACTGTGTTTTTTCCAAATTTTTGTTTGCCATTGATGAAAATATCAGACTTGCAGCCTCTTCAAATTGATTTTTTAATTGTTCCGCTTGCTTGCATAATTGGTCGATTGTGACGATCATAACCATAGCCTGCTGAACAATACTCCATTTCCAATCGTCAATATGACATCAATATACAATGTGTTCAACAGGGCGTATACTTACCATTTTTATTTTCAGATTCTAAACGTCTTCAATAATCATTAATTTTACATTTCTTGATCTCTCCATAAGAATTTAAGGAGTTACCTTAGAAACAGTAGATTTGGTTATATTAGACTTCAATTTGGAAACTAAGAAACACATTTAAAATTATACTGTATCTTTTTAGGTAATCCTTTTGATGTAACTTAAGATAAAATCGTGTTAACAGAATGTTCTTTTGACTTCGTATAGCCTAATCCCTAATCCAAGTTAAAAGAACCACAATTCAATTGTGAAGGAGGACAATCACATGAATAAACAGCTTGTATTTCCATAGCTGAAAGCTGCAAAAATATCTTGATAAAGATGTTAAACAAGGCAGCTTTTTTCACTTCCTCTCGTTTTCGGCTCACGCTAGTCTGCAGAGGGACACACACATGATGCTGCTGGTCAATTAGTATTACAAATTTTTCGCTTAACGTAAGCCCCTAAAATTTCTCGGAATTGGAATATAGGTGAAGTTTGAGATTTTGAAAAGGTAACGCGACGATGGCAGGAATGAATCAAGGTTGAATAACTGTTGAAGAGGCGGCTTACACATGCTGCGTGAGATGCCAAAACATGGTTCTTAAAAAAAAAAAAAACCATACTACATACCACAGAATAGAGTGCCTTAAGGCACAATTCATTTTTCTCCTTAATTTTATTATTCACTTGCATTTTCTTTATGCAATTTGATTTATTTTAACCTAAGAAAAAAAAATGTGAGTAAAACCGCATGTAGGAAAAAAATCTTTCTACCTAAGTAGGTAGTTTGTTGTGGTGAGTACTGTGAGGGAAAGAAAAATGGCGAGTTCATCTTTTTTACTGGAATTTTCTTTTTTTTTTCATTATTATCTACCTATTGAAGGCAAAATTGAAGAATTCTAAATGAAAAAATTATATTCAAATGACAATCACAAACGAAATGATAATTTTATTTGCAAAATTAAATTAGTAGGCTTAGTTGGTTGGAGTTGAAGGACGAAGGCATAACCAAGTTATTTTGAAATTTAAATCGATCGTGAATGCACAATTTTATAAAACCACAAACCTGAGTGGTTGAATAGCAACCGTAGTGTGTAGGGAAAGTAAAATTGTGAACATAATTTTTTAAACCTGTTATAATGTTCAAAAATTCTAAATTAATTTGATTTTTTGGTCCAACTATTATGTGGTTGTGAAGAAAAAACCAACTATTTTGTCACTGCAATCCATCATCATTCCTTTATCATTTGTGGCACTGGGATGGACAAAATTATTTTAAATGGATTTTTAAAAATAATTGCATTAAAATGTTGCAAGGCTTATTACATTTCTGGCAGATGAAACATATTTAATTTTTAGAAGCTCTTTTTGCAATCTCATTATTTGGTTATTGAAAAATTATGTAGAAATTCTTTTTAAAAATGATGTCCATTTTAAAATGTATATGTAGTTTGTTTGTTCCACATTAATGATAATGGTTTAAATGGTATATTGGAAATCAGACAAACACTAACACCATTTTTCCAATACTAATTACTTAAAAAAAAGAAGGGTCTGGTGCCAAAGATAAAGATGTCGGTACACAATTCTAATCTAACGCAATAAACAAACAACGCCTTTAATATGATAAAATATTAAAACAAACAGCTTTCAAAAGATTAAACGTGGAGATGAGTCTTTAAGCAAGCCCATTTATAATAATAACAATAAAAGGAATAAGGGATGAGCTAAGATAAATTGTTATCTTGACTAAAAAAGCCATTAAGATCGTTTAATCGAATGCCTCTGTATACGTGAGTGAATACAAAAGAGCCCTATTTACTGTCATTAATGAAAAGTAAGATCTTATCAATAGAAGGGGTTATCGATAGCAAGAATCAAAAGACTTATAATTTGAAAAACGATTTGTGTTTTCTCTTAATTAATTATTCTCACATAAGAATTATTGGAAAGTTGACAACGTAGCACACTATGACCCTAATCCAAATACATAAGTTAATTTTATGTGGATGACTATCCACACACTATTATGGTCATTTCATTTCATATCTTATTTGGATAACACCATCATTTACGTATTGTCACCTACGTAATTTTCTGAGAATGTTTGTTAGAAGAATTATTTCTTTTCATTTCAATTCTATTAAGAAAACTTTTTTTGGTAATTAATCAACAGAAACTGAAGAATTGAAACCCTGGTAAGTGGGTGCAAAAGTGGTTTAAACAATTGACACAAGTAACACAAAATTACTTATAGAAGGCTTAAAGAAGTATTATAAGCTCTTATCCCCCTTCTTGAAGACTTCTTTAAGTACCTATTAAGTACATAAAAGGCGAAAGTCGGCGGTCCAATAGAAGGAATTAAGAAGATAATTTGGTTCTTATTGAATTTTTAATACGGGATATTTTCCTAGTCAAATACTACTAAGCGTCTTCTTAAACACTTCTTTTCGCACTCTTAACTCCTTCTTACAAAATTCTCAAAAAAAAAAAGAAGCAATCAGAGAATTCTGTAGATACCTGTTTTTTGTTTCTCTTGTGCTCTTTTTGGTTTCTTCTGCAAGTGGCTTGTCGTTTGCGTATTTTCCCGATTTACAGTAAGTCCCTCTCTTGCTTGATTACTAGAACTACTATCTGCTACAGTTATGTGTTTTAAACAAGCAAATCAATTCGTATTTACACAAGCACAGTTTCGAAAAATAGTCTGTGAACTCTTAGAATTTAATGAAAATGAAAAAAAAGTAACCACTGGAAATAGTAATCTTAAAGAAGGATTTAAGGAGCTCGAAACAAACCTCTAAAAGAAATACCGATTTAAGTACCTTTAAAGAATTCTTTAAGAAGGAACAAGCAGAATGAATTAAGAATTCAAAAAAAAAAAGCCAATTTAAGTAGGAAAAAATACCGAATTAAGAAGTCAAGAAGCGGTGAGACCCATTTAAGAACAAAATAAGAATGAATTTAGAAATGTACAACTGATATAGCTAATACCATTTTGTGCTACTTGCGAAAAAATTGAAGTTGTTCATAATTCAGCAAATACAAATACTCATCCAACTCGGGCCGCTTTCCGATATCAGCAAATGGTTGCCCTCGAGTCAAAATAATTCGAATACTGTAAGAATGAAATGACTTAAAAATGTAAAATATGGCCTTTTCTATGATGTTTAAATTCAAAGCTTTGAGGAAACAAACATTTTCAAAATTTTTTTCCAAAAAACTAATTTGGTAACTTATTTTCTTCATTAACAATAAAAAAGGGATCAAGTTGTTATTACAGATGTCTTTTCTCTGCAAAAGAACTATATACCCAACAACGGAAATGGATTGACAATTAACCCTCTTACTGTTCCGTTCAACTCAATTCATTACGTAATACATTTGTGACAGGGAAAAAGCACATCAAAAAGGATGCCCAAAAAGTATTCATCTTTTCTTGTAACTGTACTCCATCTCTAACTTCAGCTGGTGCTGGCATAATAGTCAATAAAACAATCTTTCATTATATGCCCATGAGCTAGTTTCTTGCTTCATTATCTTCATTTCGAGGACGTACTGATCTTTAAGTCATTAAGAAAAAAAAAAAAAACATGTTACGAGATTGCGGCAATTACATCAAGAGGAGTCGGAAATGGCTTTATTCTTAAGGAATTGGCAGAAAGTATATCAATTCTTGTAACCTTGCATAAGGTTTAATTCAAACTGTCTATGTAGAGCTGATTTGTATTTTCTGTCAGAATATTGCCAAAGAAACTACAACCTAATGTAGGTACTGACATGGAAGGAAAAAAAAAGAGACAAGAACTCATTTTTTCCTAAACTTAAATTTCATTCTTGGCCTAATATCTAACTAAAATAATTTGATATGATAGTTAGGTTGGGTATTACCCTACTAGCGAATCGTAGCAAGATAAACATTTGAACTTCGTTTTTCCTTTTCCGAGTGCAGGACCTCACTACCGCTGAGAGAAATGTCTAAGTGCAGAAAATCTTAATATCTACAATCTGAGAGAAACTTAACTTTAAAAAAGCAATTATACCGTATCAAATAAATGTAATAATTCTGCTATTTTTCAAATTGGCTCTAGTACGTTCAACAAAAAATACAAATACATATTGCCAACACCGCTTGAAATTGCGTTCACCGATTCAGAAAAATTAACTAAATTACTTTAATTTTTTCAGTAGGTATTGACATTTAAATAACGAAAGAATGTTTGCTCCAATATCAAATATGGTTAGTCAAAAATGAACAAGGCTGGCAATCATGACACAACAAAGTGTATTTTCTATGACTCACTGAAGCAAAACTAATGTTTCCCCCTTTGACTTTCCCCCTTGGACTTTGTCACCGTTGTGTGACCCCATGGCCTCATCCTTCCAGCCAACCTCACTCTTTCTGAAAACATTCTCCAAAAGCAAGGAGGAAATTGGAGACGATACAAACCTAGTGCCACCCAATCTAGTACTATTGCTCAACGTTTCTGTAGTAGTCTTGTGTCGTGTTGATGCGTTTTAACGTTTCCTAGTTCTTATTCTTTTCCAAAGTTATTTCCCCTTCCACCCCCTTCCGAAGCAAAAAAAGAAGATTTCTATGTTGTAGGAATAAAAATACCTAATAAAATAGACGCGAATTATTATGAATCGCATGTGCGAAGAGGTTTTTGTTTGTTATCATCTTATATGTCGTTTGGGGCGACTTTCAACCAACACGCCAATTCTTATATAAGACAAAAATCACTGAAGAAATCGCACGAAAGGCTGAAGTGACGATGAGGATAATAAACTATGCTAACAAGAAGAATGGAGGTAAAGCCCATTAAGGCTTTTGATTGTTTTCAATCAAAATGTATTTTATATGCATGAAAGACCATAACTCTGCTGCCCTGACCTTGTCCTGGGTTAATCATAGTGGAGTTGAATGTGCTCCATTCATGTTTCCTTTTCGAAAGAGTAGGATCAACAATGTTGCACGAAAGGCCTGACAAAGCAATAAATCTACATTGATCCTGAATTTGGAAGGGATTTACAATATGGTTCATATAGACTTTTCTATAGAACGTTGTTGGACAAACAATACTAACCATTAGAAGGAACTGCGGATGTTGTCCAGATATCTTAAGGAAATGCAAGTTATTCTTATGGCCATTTCCCTTTTGTATCAAAAACTTAAATGCTTGGACTTACATAAAACATTTTGGGGACACATAAGTAACTTGTTGGCAATCTTTGTTCAGAAGTTTCACTTTACTTCGCTAAAATTTCCAAACAATTACTTAATAACAGCGCCGCCGCCGATGTAGAATCAGTGCAAAATGACTGTGACGAAAGAATATCAATTACAGTTCATTCATTCTCATTACCTTAAGGTCCTTGAACTCACCTTCAAATAGGTGTCAATACGCCAACACACGTCAGCCGTACCAATGGGCTAAAGTTGCTTTGATAATACCATAATAATGATATCCTGTCTTACCATTCAATATTTATTCGAATCGAACTTCTACCACATGTTCAAAGAATAAGTAAAAGCGATAAAAGATACAACTATCCACGTATATCAAGAAGTTTTGTTCCTCAACAACTTCGTGCTTCGAATTCCCTTCAAACTTGTTGTATTGTTCCATAATTCAAACAAGAGATTCTAATCAGCGAGGAATAATTATAAACAAAGTTTTCTCATAGCACCTGAAAGAGAACCTTCTTAGCATTATTCCTCAAGCCATTCCTTCTAGAGACTATTCGAACATAAAAAGAATAAAGTCCCTCGAGTTTTGATTGTAGTATTTTGTGTGTTTAGAATTGGCTTGTGGCTTTTTATACAATAAGAAAAAAATAATAATTTGTTATGCGTGCGTGCGGTTTTGCAAATATGACTGTTAAAGGTGTCTTAAAGGTGTGAGTTGTTTGAGCTGATGATAAGAATTTATAGTTGTTGTCTGAATTAACTTTTTGTATTGTAATGGTTAAAGGACACTTCGAAGTTAGTAATATTGCAAACAAACAGTAATATAAATGATGATCTTTAGGCTATTATTAGACCTTGGTTTCAGCACTTTGAAGGCAAATGTCATCTTCCTTAGACAGAACTCTATCATGACAATGACTTTAAATAACTTTGCTTATTGCACATTCAAAGTAAAAAAATCTAAGTTGTAATACTGATCTGAGGTTTATGCAAATAACACAAACAAGGTAGAATTTAAAAAGTCTGCAGCTGTCTTTAATAGTGCATATTGTCACACTTTAATCTTGTCCCACTCAGGTAAAGGTGACCGTTCTGCCAAGTTAATTGGCATAGTTAATTAAGTTCATAATTTAGCTCCTGCTCCTCACTCAAATGTTGAATGGCGTGCGCAAAACCAAAGTGAGGTACACCAGACAAGTTTTACAGGACATCGAAATTGCAGGTTTGTTTTGGAAACAACTTGAAGCGTGTATTCCTGTGCTGAAAAACGACAACATTGCCAATCAGGTACACGGTTTCAACGTGAAGTTCAGAAATTGCGGGTTTAGTGTTCTGCATTTTTATCAATCAATCCGTTTTGTATCCCTCGCTAAGTCATTAACAATTGGACTGTTTTAATCAGCGGTGGTGAATTGTACATTGAAATCCCATTTGTTTGGATCTGGTAGATGTAAATTTCATAACTGCTGATTGTTGTCATTGCGCCAGCTTACTGACTCCAATGAAATGGGAATTAGAGTGGGATCTGTATACACCGAAGGTAATTGGGACCTAAAACTAAAAAATTATGTAATTACTTCAGGGAAAAAGGAGTAAAACTTTTTTTGTCTGTTTTCCCACAAATTTTGAAAAAAAATAAATAATTTATTCAGTTGTTCACTAGGGCGTATACGTACTTTTTTCTAATTGGCTTCATGTAGGGTAAATGTCAACTTAATTCAGGAGGAACGAATGGAGACAACTTTTGATTGCTACTTGTCTAATTTGTTCTTGGGAAGTCATTTCGATTGAAAGAAATGACCAGAGCTACGAATACTATCGAAGCAAGTCCTTTAATAATGCAAATCGAAAAATTAATTTTATGAAACACTTTCGTCATAATATTGCCATTGATTTGGGTTTGTTAAAGTTAAGAGCAAATTTGAATAATGAATACCACTGCTGTTTTGGGTTTCTGGTAAATTTATGAAGAGTGAATGGAAAAATAAGGAAAATGATGTTAGTTTGACTCATTGTTAAGGATTCCTAAAGAAATATCGCCTTGCTACTCCTTACGTATTTATTATTTCTTAATATTATTCAAAAATCATCAATTTTCAATTTCTCTCTTCCTTTTTCGAGAAGCAAATAAACTTGACTTTATCTTTTTAAAACGATTGAGTGTTCAAAACTGTTTCTGTCGGCCTTTTCAAATTTCAAGATTATTTTCAAATTATTACAAGTTTCTATTCGTTCTTACCTTAGAGGCAGTTTGATTTTTTATCATCAACATCACCAGTCCTAGATAGTCATAATTAAAACCTTTTTATGATTATTCACTTCCTATATAAACTAGAATCCATCTAGAGAAGTACTGACTGACATAAGAGATAATAAATCAATTTAATTTCATCTTTTCAGGGAGTTAGCTATACAAAGCAGAAATCGCATACATCAGTGGAAACAAAAATCTATTTTGCTTGTTCGTTGCATTAATAGACAATTGAATACCACATCATTTGCGCATAAGTAAGCAAGCTTTTAACATTCTGAACTAGTCCAAAGGTACTTCTATGCCATTTGAGGTCGTGATTATAATTATCTTTAAACCAACTATTTCTAGTCGCCCTTTAACCAAAGAAACACATTTTTAAGGTTTTAAATGCCAAAGGATATTCTAAATTCTGTGTTACCTACACACCGAGCAGGGTACATCCCTATAGCCAAATAGTATTGAATCGCTCTATAAGATCGTGAATATTGCCAATAAGAGATACGCAAGGCCAAACAACACTACGAAGTGTTGTGCACAATTTTTTTTTCTCTGTACCAAACGAATTTTTCAATTTTCCCTCTTGCTTTCTTCTTTTGGGAACAAACTTGGAATATAAAAGTAAAAAAAAAAAAAAATAGTTTGAAGTGTAAGGTTTGAATTTTAATTTTTTCCTCTCGTTTGAAAGAAAATTTATGTTATGGGCATTTTCATATGACATTTCATGAATACTTTAAACCAAAAAAGCGAATTCATTTTCAAATTCATTGTGGTATGAATGTGATAAATAAAAACAATGGTTCCATTGCATCCACTGATATTCCCAAATCGGTAATATTTATATTTTGTGTGTGTATTTATTTCACCTACCATGTGTACCTTCACATACACCAAAATCTACCAGACAGGAGGTGTTCTTGACTGTTGAAAATCTTTCACATAAATTTAAGTTTGTTTTAAGCTTGACAATGAGAGTTCAATTTGGGAATTTTTAATTGGCGTTTAGGGGCCCTTGTATAGAGCTATAAATAAAGAACTAAGCAGAGGTGATTTGTTGATAAATTTAGGATTTTATCGTTACTGTTCACATAATGGCAAACATTTAAGTGCAGTTTAATTACTGGTAAGAGATGTTGTCATTAAAATAATTTTAAAACTTAAATTTCATTGCAGAAGTCTTATTCTATACACAGTTCAGCAATATAAGGTGTTCGTGTTTTAAACAAAAGATAATTCCACATAATTGTCTGGTTGAGTAATTTATTCGTCCCTACAACACAATTGAACAGACTGAAAATTCTTATACCTCGAGCATCCAGCTAATTACCACATAACTACGTTCAAAACCCAGCAACTACAGTTGCTCTTAGTCTCAACTGGTTACCTTTGTACCATTATTCCAGCTCTTCAAAGGATATGTAGAATAATGAACTTTTAATTTCGCCTTTGTTTGCTTATTTCGGTATGCAAATCTAGTGAGCA
>CAKKXW010000001.1:1919341-1932841 GCA_920937365.1 Sphaerophoria rueppellii
CTTTGTACCATTATTCCAGCTCTTCAAAGGATATGTAGAATAATGAACTTTTAATTTCGCCTTTGTTTGCTTATTTCGGTATGCAAATCTAGTGAGCAATGTAACACACTAATTTCTTACAAAAAAAAGGAGAAAAATCGCTAACCCAATGTAAAAATAAATTAAACGTTGAAACGAGTTTAGAAAAAATATTTCATGAAAAATATAAATACTATAAATAACCGAACTCTAAGTTAATAATTATATACGTTTTAATGTTTGAAATTGAAGAATTTTCTTTAAATACATCAAAAATCGCCCTTGCAGTTCAATTTGCCACTGATGACGCTAAAGGTCTGGGCGATGCTAGTTATTGAATGAACTTGAATTAACAAACACACAATCCGGTTTGGCTGTAGGTTACATAGCAGGGCTAATCCAAGTACCACATGCATGCAAAATAATCATTAGACTGCTCATAGTACACAATACTTGATAGCCTTACTGCATGTATGCTTAAATACAAAATTATACAGTAACAAGAAACAGAGATTGATTACTCGCAAGTAGCTTTTCTATATATACATACATGCTTTTGTTTGTGTTGCAAGGAATGTCGATGCACGCATCCTATTTTTAGCATTTTTATTTGCTAACCCGCCAATCTTGACATGTTAGCCCACAGATGTGTATTGGTGGAAAATTGTATGCTTAGCACAATTTGTGTTGTTGTTCAAACTGTCCAATTTGGTAAGAGTGAAACATAAACCCACCAACTTACTAAAAACAAAACCCCTTTTCCCAGTATGAGCTTAGAGTTTAGACAATTAATGAAGCAAAATTGTAGAAGTTGGATTTATCTCTGCAACATGTTGACTGTAGATCTTGAAATAATAAAAATAAACATAATTATATAATAATAAACTGCTTCAATATAAATTGCACTATGTTAGCAATATTTAATTTCAATAATATTTGTCAACATCTAAAAAACTCAATACCTCTGTTGTGAGATTGGGATGATTGATTACTCAGCTGAATGATGGGATTTTATGAATTACGTTGCAGGCAGATACACGAATTACGGTGAAATTATAAATTTATTTTTCTGGCTGGTTGGTTTCAATACCTTAGGTAGGCATTTGTGTTTGTAGTGGAGCAGACAGCTGAGATGAAGTATTCAAAACAGGCCGTAGAGTGGTCGATCCATTAGTGATCTGTTCATGTTTTCTTAGACATCTAATGTCTCGAAAAATCGAATTAACAATTTCAATTTCCTAGAATGTTATAATAAACGCCAAATTATTAAACACCAATGGTGCTGGTGCTCTTTTAATTCGAATAGATTAATTCTGTTTTTTTCCTTTCAAGCAAAAAATTGCTTTAAAAACGATATGATTCTCGATGTAATCTCATCAACTTTTTTATCATTTTGGTTGTACGAAGAACAGCAAGTTAATGACCGCTCATCAGAAGTAACTACCTTCAATATTTTCTGATCCATTTCAGTTGACTCTACACTACGGCAAGCAGTCATGCGGCGAAAGCTGCTTTTTCTCTTTGATTTATTAAAACCTTTATGAATGGACTACTGTCACTTCTTTGGATTCATTATGATGGCATAAATTTACTGTAGGACATGCTATGGACATGTGCCAAGAATACATTGGAAGGTAATTAATTTGACGATACGGCTTCATCACTCATGCAGTAAACCTGGTTATTTTGTATGCGTTGGAAGGCTTACATTTCTGAGAAGTTGATTGAAGCACAAAAAGATTGTTCCTTAAATCACTGTTTGCAATTCATTTAAAGAACAGAATGCAATGGAATGTTTCATAGCGATAGGTTTTAAAAGTCTTTGACACCCCTTGTTTTGTTAATTTAAAAGTTGCTTAAAACCTACCGAAAGGCAGTCTAAGAATTTATTTTTAAATTTATCAAGAATAATAGCCTGATCTTGATTGAACAATGCTAAATAAAAGCAAACTTCCTTTAAATGTAGATTGTAACATTTGGCTTCCCAGTACCTACACATCTCCTTCCATCTGGAAATGGAATTTATACTCTTGGCTAATATATCTGTTTTGAATCCATTTGTTTCGACTTTGCTCTTTGAAAACAAAAAACAACTTTTATTCACGACTTAAAGGAAGACGAAGTTTCCATTTTTGTTCTGAGGCCGTAATATAATTTTTTCTTTGATTTTCTACGATATTTGAACCCTATGGACTATTCTGTTGAAGCATCATTCTTGTGATAAGATCTGGCATCAAGCATTGAGCTTGCTGGTAATACATATTTGCATTTATTATCTTGTTCATAAAATCTCATCAAAGAACATATGGAACTGAAATTTATGACATCCCGTGAATCAAATTTTACATTAAGCTATTTTTAGCTTTATATTTAGCAAACAGCATTTTGTTTCCCAAAAGCAAAATGTCCAAATAACCTTCGAGCCATATACGATTACCCATTAAGCGAAATAACCATTAAGAAAACAGGCTAATTAATGTTCCCTTAGGTAAACCTACAAATTTAGAAAATTTCAACAGAGATACATTTGTCTTTTTGGTTTCAAATATAAGAAATGCTATTTTAATATGTAGTATCCGTAGCTTAGTGGTTAGGTGCGTTGGCTGCTAAGCAGAACGTCGTGGGTTCGAATCCTACTTGGGCCGAAAGTTTTTATTTCATCTTTCACGGACACTGCCTCTTGCGGAGAACTGACAAAACTTCCAAGAGTATCATCTGTCATGAAAAAAAAAATGCTTCTCAACTTTGCCGTTCGGAATCGGCGTAAAATTGTAGGTCGCCTCAATTCTTCACAAGCACCTAGAGAATTGTTGATGAGAGTAGGCCACTTAGGCCTTGGCTCTTCAAGAGCTGTCGCGCCACTATATTTATATTTTAATATTAGAACTAAAATATGAAAAAGTTGTTCAAGAACAAAGTACCACGAAAAACATTCAAATCAACATAAACAACTAATACTAGCTTTTCGCTGTTTTTATAAAATGTAATAAAAATGTCCATGTAACTTACAAACTAGTCTTCTTCGAGATATACACAAGTAACTGTACGTTAATCTTTATACATTAATTTTACATGTAACCACAAATGGTCTTTTGACAGTTGTTTTTGTTTATGCTGAATCATGATCCTGAAACAAAGACAAAGAAAATGATGACGAGACGTCTTGAAACAACAAGAGCAGGAAAAAAATATAAAAAAAAAACATTCGAAGTCCTACCACAAGAAAAAACCGTTCAAGTCTTAAATCACATGCTGAGTTGACATTGTTTTTGTGCTGATTTCGTTTTGTCTTCCTTGTGCTTTGTTTACCTTCCGAAACAAAAGCGAACTGAAAATGTTAGTAATCGGTAACTAAGCTCTGTTGACTTAACGTTGTGCTGCTTATAGGAATTACATATTTTTGCAGGAAGACAAAAATACAAAGAGACTCAGATCAAAGTTGAGACATAAACCGATAAAAATTATATTCTCTAAGATGGAAGCTCAGGAGAGTCCTGGTGTATAATGTGACGAGATTCAGCGTAGAAGTTGTTATTTCTAGGATTCAAATGAATAATTTATTAATATATTTATAATGATAATAAACTGTCGAATGTTTGATTTCTCCATGACTACTGGAAAGATTTATTGGGAATTAACTTATGGATGTACGAAAGTAATTAAAGAGCCAAATATGCTCCGTTCCATGCCTTGGAGTTATTGAATCGATCTAGAGAAGAGGTCCATACCTAAACAAAATCTTAATGGAGGTAAAAAAAAACAACCTTGCACCTTTGCATGCCCTCAGGGTTATCATGATGATAGTGCCACAACAAGAAAACAAGATAATACTTTTCACGCTACATTTTCATTCTTGATGCCTGATAGCCTTAAAAGGTTTTACGCAAAAAGCAAAGCAAACAAACAATTTAACAAAAGGTATCAGCGAAATCCAAAGAAACAACATGCAAAGGTACAAATGCCCGCTGGTTATTTTATTTTCTTAGCTTGTATTTTAATAGTTTTTTTTTTGTGGAAAAAAATGCAAATGAAGAGAGATCAGAGGGAGGGATAAGTATTCCCTTTGAAGAAGCCAAAGTAATCAAGCGTTAGGCCGAATATAAATATTTTTTAGAGGAAGAGGATGTTGGAATAATAAATACAATATTATAAAAGATGTACCTACATATAAAAAGCAATGCAGGAGTACGCGCGTAATATCATTGAAGACAAAGTTTGTGTTCTTTGGGGAGATGCTAAAAGTGTTATAAGATTCCACTTCAACAGCAAACAATTTTTTTTTTTTAATTTTTTCTTATGTCTTCCTCTATTCTGAATCGAATTATTTATGTTTCACTAATATAAGAACAATATATGTATATTTCGATTCGTGTGAATATTGTTAGCGGAGTCAATGAAGCTGATAAAAAGCATTTTCAGAAAGTTCTCAGAAGCAGCTCGGATGATTTATTTTCAATTTTTGGTTTTTTAAACTGTTTAAGATCAGAAGCATTTCATTTTGGGGATGCGATTAACTATTTATATTGTTTAAACAATTTGTATATTTTTTATAAAGGGTGATCCACGAGCGGTGTACTCGATAGGTGGAGTGTGAAAGTTGCATTAAGACCAGAAAAAAATCATACAGAAGGGTGGCTGTTGCCTCCCATAGAGCCAGGAGGGACAATTTTATAAGAAAAAAAAAACATTTATTTTTAAATGTTAAAAAACATTGACTTTGTCCACAAAACCATGTTATACTTTGTTGCAAAGCTAAAAACTACCTCTTTCATTTTGCATTATTAAATAAAATAATTTTCACGAATAGTATTCGAAAAAAAAAATCATCTTCAAAGTCAAAATATTGAAGTTCTTAACTTTTTTCTTAATTTCTACTAACTAGTCTCTAATCTGCCTTAGCAATCTTCTTAAGTATTTTCATTCATGGGTGCGGTGGGTAAAAACTAACACTTTTTATGTTGAGGAAATGAATAGGTAGGTACTGCTCAAGGGGAAGAATTTTCACTAGAATTGGAAGGCAAAGTTATCTTTGATTAACTGATGGAAAATTCGTTCAGAGTCAGACACATAGCTTACAAATTTCAGAAAAGTTCTTGTTGTCTTATCAGCTCTTTTACGAATGGCTTTTTCAAAAGAAACTTTTATGGCTTCGAAAATGTCAAGACTTTTCCACCGCTTCAAAGACAAAACAAAGAAAGGAACATAAAAGTTGATATTTACGTGTATGAAAATCATGTCCTTAAAAACCTTATAATCTTACTATGAAAAAGATTTAATCTCTTTCTTAAAAAGTGATTCTATGTTTTTTTAAATTAAATTGGTGATATTTAAAAAAAAGCACAATTGGTGGCCACTTCAGTGCTAAACATTAAATCCTTTTATGAACACAGAGGCATAAAAACTCTGTTTCATAGGCGGATGATTGATATTTTATCCTTCAACTTAGACGTATCCGTGGTTTTCGCCCAGTTTGATAGCTACAATCAAGAAACGACTTTCCTTTAGTTAATTGAGTGTCTTTTGTTAAAAACGAAAGTGGGATGCCAAATGTAGGGCACATTTATTTATTGGCAATAAAAAGCTTAAGGCACACTTGACTTACCTTAGAGATCTGGTGGTCTGTTTTTATCGAGTTTATGTTCGTTTTATGGTTTAAAAAAAGTTCTGTACAAAATGGGAAGGTCGGTTTCGTCAGTCGTTTCATTTAATGATAAAACCAGGAACCATAAATCTTTATTGCATCACGTCAACCTTTTTTTTCGATCATAAGCCCAATCAACCCGCCATGCCACTGGGACCTACCTACCTGTATCCTCGGAATCTTCACAATCCTTTAGTAAAAAGTATAAAGTGTAATAAAAAAAATGTAAATACCAAATAGCTTCAGTCTTTAGAGGACAAGGGCTTATCTATTACATTTTCTAAATTCTTTCATCGGCCTTTTTCAGCGGTGCATGACGGGCGGCGGTCGGCGGCGGTCTGTCTTTATGGTCCTCTATATTGTTGGAGCTGGAGAGTACATTTTTATGGAACTGAAATTGATGAAAATAATTAATTTTAGTGGAAAGCAGTTTATTATTTTTTCAGTCCCAAACGAAACTCGATTTGGATTTTTCTTCATGGTTCTATGTACAGAACCTCGGAAAGGGATAAATACGACGTTTACGATATCTTATTTTTAATACAGAGCATGTAATAGTTAAGTTTAAGGTCTTAAATGACAAATTAATTGTATGGGAAGATTAGAGTTTGATGGCATGCGTATAAGAAATGTCAGTTTGATAAATATTCAAATTTCCTCATGTTTGAATAGCAATAGTAAAAGTTTTGAATAAGACCCTGATAAAATGGAAATCAATTTAATTTTAACCTTACTACTATCAAACGTTCATCAAACTTTTAAATCTCCTTTTTTTAATATTTAACGGAGCATTAAGAACATTGTGGGATTTAAGTTTCTGATACGTGTTCTGTATACCATATGAATTGAATGACACTTGCAAGAAGTTAAAAAATTTAGCTTGTTAAGAATGTTTCAAGTTTATCTGGTTGTTAGCACCTGGTTTATATTTTCAGCTTCAGAGAAGTTTGTCTCTTTTAAATCTAACAACAAAGTTTTTAAGGACGAGGTTTTCTATTGTTTGCTCTCTTTTGTTGGGAAGGATGTTCACGCACATCGGGAAAAGTTGAAATATCGAGGAATAAAAAAATATAAGGACTGCGATACGATGACCAAAAGGAACGAAAAGCGAA
Source organism: Sphaerophoria rueppellii (assembly GCA_920937365.1). Lineage (NCBI taxonomy): Eukaryota > Metazoa > Arthropoda > Insecta > Diptera > Syrphidae > Sphaerophoria > Sphaerophoria rueppellii. Next base: position 1,926,113 of record CAKKXW010000001.1, read on the forward strand.
TTACATTTTGACAGTTGGTGAAATTGTGCTTGATTTTGTCGAATTGATCGTTTGAATTTCTAACGAACTCATTTATTTGTTTTGTTGACATGGTGTTTACTACGATTTTTTATTTCATTCCTTTTGTTTCAATAGTTTTCCTAACTTAAGTTAAGACTTTGACACTTAGGTACTTCCGACATATAAGAGCAAGAAAATTCAAGAGGCAGAACACTTTATTTCACTGAAACTTTCTCACTTCAACATTCAATTAGGAATATGTAAGTTCAAATCCACACCCTTGTTTAATTTTAGAGTGTCCTGAAATTTCTCCCTCTCTAAGTGATTTGTAATTGTGAAAACTTAATCCACATCGAATTCAAAACCAAAAACAAAATACACAGACGAACGCCAGTGCCATTGAAAACATCCAATGGGTAGTCACTGACAGTTCCGTCAACGACAACAAATCTCCACATCACATCACCATCAATGTCAATGATAATGTTGTTACGAGCTGCTATTGAGTGTGAGTGTGATGTGGGATGATGGAGGCTGACGAAAATAGCCTTCATGTGATGTTAACACAACAATTTGCTTGAACTCGAGCGATTACACGGTTTACAAGTTATAAAACCAAAACAAAAATATAGCGCAATAGGCTGATGTCGAGCTTCGACGCATTAGCGTGTTTTTGGGAGAAATCGAAATAGAAAATGGTATGGAGTTCAGTGAGAGTGTGCACTTTAGACGTGCAGTTACATCATGATTATCTGGCGTTGACAACAGGAAACATTCATCGCCTTAGTTGAAATATAGCTATCAAAACCATGATTTCGTTTTCAAACGTGATGCTGTGGATATCGGTGTATTCTTTTCTGTTTTCAATGTGAAAATACATTCAATTCAGCAGTATTAGCAGAATTATTTGTTCGTAGCCTCCTTACCTGTCTTCATGACCTTTAACTTGTAATATTCTTCATATTTATAGCAGACTTTCATTCGCAGAAACAACAGGGTTCAGTTACAAGGACAGCAAGAATTATTTTGACGGAAAATATCAATTAAAAGTTTTCGGGCATCATATATTCATCAACATTGCATTGTTATTAAACTTGTGTTTTTCATGCGAAAAAGCGAAAGGCTTGACAATGTTACAAACAACTTTTACAACTGATAACTTACAGTTTTATGTCTTTTTTTGTTTTTTAGTAGGTAAAAGTGAAAGTTCAAAATAGTTCTGATCCACACCCTTGAGAGAAACATAGAGTCAATTAAAACAATAATCCTCTTAGTTAATTTAAAGCTATATGCTTCTTTCCACTATCTGAAAAGTAATTTTATTTCATGTATAGTATATACTGGGATATGTGCCCTGTTGTTAATTAGAGGTATGAGTACAAATTCAGATGGAAGAGTTAGAGAAAGCCTGATTCAAATGTGCATCCGATAATCTCCCTTAAGGTCCTCCAGCCACCATAAGCAAGTTAAAGTAACCAGTGGTATAATTCATTGATTTTTCTTGGATTGCTATCAATAATTTGTTAGCTGTCGTACAGAGTAACCTGAAAAATGTGCATACCAATTCATCATATACGATACTTCTCTTTCACATAGTGCTGCCTCATTCCCTTATGGCCATGTCGCTTTATGCTAATTAAATAGTTGAAAAAAATGCATGTACAAACGGGGCCCTTAAAGTCAACATAAATTGTATATTACGTTGAGTTAGTCATAAAAAAAATGTATTTGGGATAATATGGGACCATAATCATAGTGTGAGCTATAAAATTAATACATAAATATTCTCTCTTTTACAACTTCTATTATACAAGTTGCTATTTCCTTGTACTATCCTATTTAATTGTCCTAGAAGAAAATGTTGGTAGCTTAGCTTTGTTTGAAAAAACTAAGATCAAAGAAAAATAATAGTTTTTCCTGCGAAGTTTGTGGCAAAAACACCAACATGAACCAAAATCATCAACAAAATTGAAGTGTTTATCACTTCAAAAGTCCAACTACAAACAAACAGAACGACACTAATGAGCCGAGGGTCCAATCCACTACAATTAACAATTCCCTAATTCATTTTGTAAATCCTCCCTAAAGGAAACGAAAAGTAAGCACTGTAAGCATAGTGCAATCACTATATCCTAAGAGCTCCCGAAATCCGAACTCTCACTTCCTTGCGAAAAAAGTAACCCCAAACATTTTCACAACTCCGACAGACATAACAGAGACGATTTTACCCCAATTCACCATTTAAAGTCCTGTTTATAGGTTTATTTTAGCTTCTAATTGTTGTTCAAAAACCGCAAAGGATGTAATGTGTTTTAAAACCCAACATTAAAATTTATGGAATATATTTAAGGGATTTAAGTGCTAAATTATTATCATCATTATTATTATTACAAATTTTCTTAACCGAAAAAAGTACACCAATTACTTTCATTGGGTAGTTGAAATATTTTAGTTGACCCATTATCGGCTTGCTTGCATTTTAGAAGAAATTTTGATACATCCATCCATCTGTGTATATGAAATAGGTTTGTGCCATTTTACCATAAATCTTAAAATATTAAAAGCAAAATATTTGAGAAAGTGGGCATTCGTGAACTCAATTTACTATTTCTTTTATTTTAGTCATTTTTATTATTTCATCCTTCATATCCTGCATATCACTTTTAAGATAACATAAAAGAGGCCTTGACATATCGATTGCTCTGGGATGACATAGTTGTTGTTGTGATAACAAACTAAACCAACAAAACACAAGCAAGCCAAAAGGACCATTAGAGACTTTTTGATTGCTTGTCAAATAACCGAATCATTTTAAATCAAATGTTGTTGTATTGGTATGTCAAGGACATCAAGAACAAGAAAAAGAAATATGAAAGAGAATATTCACCAAAATAAATTGCTTCATGACACAAAATTGAACTCAATTTCTTAATTGATGAGAACATGTTTGAACAGTTGGTTTTGATTTGATTTTGACCTGGTTCGGATTTGGTAAATTTTCAGTTGATGTCTGGTCTTACAATTTTGTTTAAAATATTAATCTACCAACGAAGAACGAAAAGTCACTGGTCAACCAGTTGTTTGACTTCATGCCCAAAATTGACTGATGTTAATGGTCGGATCACATGCTATATTCACAGGAAGACCAATAAAAAATGCTTGTTGTGTTCTGGACTTGCCTTGATGTTTTGTGAAAATGGACTGTTTAGGCGTGTACAGCTACCGTTCCATTATTCGCTTAGTGTGAAAGAGTCTTAATGCGGCATAAACAACTCTCAGGTCTTACCTTAATTAAATGTTAAATAAATCTTTTTCGCAGGTTGAATTCGTTGGTGTGTTAATTTATTGGCGACATTTAGTGGTTGGAAAAGGAGAGTTACATTTATATCTCACTCAAATTAAGCAAAGGGTCAATTTAATCTCGTTGGTCTTTTCTGTTTTAAGGTAATTTCATGTTGAAAACTGGAAAGACACAAATCTTTTCGCTTGATTATTTTTTTCTAAAAATTTCATCCATCGGTGTTGGTGGTCGCTCCTTACGTATCTATAAATGTTAATAAAACAAAGAGCGCATGATGTATAAATATTTCCTTTTATTAATTTCAATGGCCTATCAATGCCATTATTTGTGGTTTTGGCGAATTTCAGTGTGTCAAATTTTCCATGACTCCGGTAAGTCTTGTAACTCAGAATCTATTGCCTCTGTTTCTCCTGCAAAATCCCACCAATGGTGAGGATGAACAATCTTATCGTTTTCATTTTTTGTTGATCGCTTCACCTACCCATTTTGATTTGCCAAAATAAACTGAACTAATTATAGCCAATTTTAAAGATGAAATCTCAACATGGCTTCAACTGCCAAGTTCGGACATTGATGTGAAAAGACGTCTTGTTTGCCTAAAAATAAAAAAAAAAATTCAATAATAAATCACTGATGAATGTATTTCTTTATGCATAATATGTAGATGTAGATAGAAAATTTATATAAACTATTGGTTGTCAAGTTTGAAAATTTGTGTTAAAAAGAATAATGGCAACCCATCTACTTTGTGTTGAGTTCATACGAACTAATTAGATGTGCCTCAGCAAGTTGAGAAGCAAGGGATCTGTTCTGTTGGAATTTGGGAACTAATAACAGGAAAAAAATGACAAGCGGACAAGTTTGATTGGTTTGATGTTGCATTTAAGTTGTGTTTACTGTTCACCTTTTTTTTCTGTCGCTGGCTATTTGATTTTTCTTCATATTTGCATGGCGTTCACTGGAAATTGGGATTTATTGATATAAAATTAAATTGTTTGAACTTTTGAACCTGTTTTTTTTTCCAGATTCGTGAAGATAGGCATGTCATTTCTTGTGTATTCACAGATGAAAGATTGGAAAAAGGTAAAAGATAAACCCTTCCAAGAAAAAGATAAACTCCATAACGATTCATTGAGTTTGGCTGCCGGGTATGTCACGTCGGATGAGTTTGATTCAAGTAAATATTTGAATATCGACGTTATAAAGATATGACAATGTGAAAGGATTGTATTTTCATATTTTACCGAAAACGATGATGGAAAGTTGAAAAAAAAAGTTTGCGGCTTCCTACGAATTTAAAAAAAAAGCCATGAAAAAACTTGTTGTTATGTGAAGAATATAATTTCTAAAGCCAAAGCTATGGTGTTCTGGTTTAAATTCTAAAGAGTTCAGGAATGATTGTGTTGGTCCTTAAAACATACATTGGTTAAGCTTTTAGAAAAAGAAAATATTGACATCAAATCTAATACGTCTTAAAAGCCGTTTGCTTAATCCACACTTAAATCGAAAAGAATGAAAAATGAGTTAATTTTTAATTTTCCAAATAGCAAAAACTCAGAACATGCGAACAGCCACAGCATTTCAAATTATTCCAAATTCTTTTAAGCCTCAACAAACTTGCAACAGACTCACTATGCCTTTATTTTGTTTTAAGCTCACAAATAATGAATGCAAGAATATTCAAAACTTGAAATCCAAAATCTGATTTCAATGAAAATGTCTTTCAGTAAGTAGATAATCCTGTTCATACATTCAAAATCCTTAGGTATCCAAATAAAAATCAATTTCAGAAGTGTCAACTTAAAAAAATATTTAAGGACCTTGATACCTGTTGCTTTTTGAGCTCTTGAGTTCTTTCTTTGAATTTAACTTCCAAACGAACCAAAGAGAAGCTTCCATTAATTCAAATAAGATCTTGCGATTACAGGATTTCTTTTTACGTCATGTCTTTTTTTGGCTGACCTTTAAACAATTCATGATAAAAATACTTTTCATTTTGTCCACCAATGAAATTCAAGTAATGAAAGTACTGTCTATGCAAACTGGCAAGGTATTTTAGAACAAGTTTTGTCTTTCCCACCGGTTATCGCACAATTTTCTGATCCAGCGTGGTATATTGCTTTTAACTCTTATACTTGAAATGAAGGATTGCAACATTTTTATTTTTATTTTATTCAGATCCATGTTCACTCAAATACTATTCCTTCAAAAAAAAAAAAGAAAGAAAAATGCAAGAATATGCACTTGTACGTCTGTCATTTGTACACTTTGTGATTAAATTCGCTAACGAGCCTTCTTCCATTTTCCCCAAACTGAAACAAGACATGGCCTGGCCATGAGCGTCCGCTTGGCTAGTAGATCGAAGGCTCGAAAATGTGTCGTCAGTTAAAAAAAAACTTTGTGTTACAACACATTTCTGGTATTCTAAAGAGACAGCAACAAACGAAATAAAAACCTTTCTTTTTGCCGAGCAGATCATCTGAAAAGAACAACTCCCAACAAGAGTAAAAAACCATGTTTCACTTTTTTTTACCATTGTTCAGTTGTCATCCGCAGCAGCGACTGGCCCACCACGGTAGAAAGCACTAGCGCTGTGGATTGTTGCTTGCACAAGAAATATTTTTATTGCAAAAAAAAAAAATATTCTCTTACTTTTTCAAATAATCCGAAATTCTTCACGAAGGTGGTGTGACCTTTTTCGTAACACTTCAATGGCTTGAAGGCTGTCCAACACTCATTCAATAACCTCCACTTATACAAATGAACTGTCAAGTCACATGAGGAACTGTCGGAAGGAGGAGAATTATGTAAAACAAATAACAAGAGTGGATGTTTTGTAAATCAAAAAAGAGTTTTTTTTATTAAAAATTCATAATCATAAGCATGAGACAGTTCAAAAAGCAATTAAAAGCATGTTACTATGGAAAATCCTTATGGTTCTCAGTAATAAGTCCGCAGTCTTTAGAAAACAATATACAGTTCTTTATTGTTCTACTGCTTTGAATCGAATGAAAATTCTAAAAAAACTTATTTCTAAAACAGAACAATTTTAGAAAACTTAATTACAAAAAACAAAGTATAAAAACATTCAAGTTAATATAGAATGTTTCTTCAACAGTTACTAACAAAAGGTCGCTTTTTTTTTGTATAAGCCATCTTTGAGAAAAGAACCGATCATTGAATAATTATAATAAGGGAGATTTATACTACCAGTTATGAAGTACATACAAACATAAATTAATAGTTTCCATCTTTCCAGTCTGAACCATCAAGCCCCCTCACCGACCATCATATTCATCACTCTCATCCACATAACTCGTAATTGCCAAATGATTGCGATTATATGATAGCGTCCCGTCGTTTCTTAAGTGGAGATGAAAACGAGGTTTCCAATTTTTTTACATATCTCTTTGAGAAATGATACACTA
>CAKKXW010000001.1:1941009-1951450 GCA_920937365.1 Sphaerophoria rueppellii
TGATCCACCACAAAAGATGAGCTCAGTAATCCTTAGAGCTGCTAAGATCGATTCGATGTGTACAATAAATTTACAGGGGGTTGAGTGACGGATATAACTTTTCTTCATGGATATTCAGCGACAAAGGAAGACGGGAATTTTGGAAAACGCAAACATAAACTGCTTGCGAAAAACAAACAAACCGGCGGAGGCGCGGCGGTGGCGGTGAGCAAAATGTGTACCATGCCAAATCAGTAGTTTTTGCGATTTCACGTCTTTCTCATTAAATTTTTTTTCAAGTTGTTTGTATTAAAGTCGAGTTCTTGTTCTTGTTTGTGCCAAGTTTTACTGAACTCAATTCAACAAACGCAAAAGGTTTTAAGGGCAGAAGGAAACAGCGACTTATAGGTACTTCTTTTCAATATAGGCAGTGAGTTGGGGGACATTTAAATAACATGTGTAGCTTAGCTAGAATCGTCGAGATTCCTAATGACTCGAGTAGAAAACACCACCTAGTGTGTGCACACTTTTCACTTAAGTGAGTTGCTTGCAGTTTCTAAACTGCCTTGTGCGGCCATCGTCTGTCCTACTTTGGCCCTTATATGTTTATTTACCCAACGACGTAGAATTTTTTTTTATCAGGAAGACGAAGAAGCAAGTACCACTTGGGGCTTTGAAGTTGATGCGTGTACGTGGCCCTAATTCAAATGGTCTCTTTTATTGACGTCGTGCGTACTAATTGTGCAATGGAGAGGAATCAGAACTGGACGTGGAGTCACGGACAAGTTTGTGCAACAGAGAAAGGCTTTGTACGTTCGTTGCACTCCCAGTACGCAAAGTTTTTAGGAAAATTGACACACTGTAAAAATACGATGAATACACACGAACAAATTTATTAATATGTGGAACAACAATTGTCAGAACGATGTGATTAATTTAACTTTAAGTTACAGTTACAGGAAATCTTAGGCCTTACTCTGTTTTATCTAGATAGCTCTTGGCTCACTTTAGGACCCCTTCTTGCAACTATACAGCGAAAAACTTTGCGGCTTCCTCTGGATCACACAGAAAAAGCTATGTGGCTGGGACTGCATTAACCAGGTTGATGCACCCATGCACCATGCATCATCATCATCGTCAACATTCAACATAATTATCGCCAATGCGCGCTGCATTGCCACAAAAAGGTATTATGCCATTATGATGCAAACGGGTGGTAGAACAAGAAGCCACAAAGCCAAATCTCTTATAGTATGAAGTAGTAGAGCTTATACGGCTAAAACTCCCTGACCCTTTGGCGATGGCGATATGATTGCAAGCGCATAGGTATTAAATGGCATGACTTGGAACACGGAAATCAACACACACTGTGAACATTATTTTTGCGTTGTTATAATCACAAAAGAGTGTGATGTTTGTTGTTCTATATTGCCGTTGTAATTACTGTTGAAAACCCATCACTGCCATGATATCACCGTGTCATTGTGCCAGAAATAGCAATTGAAGTTAAACCAGTTAAAAAAGGTCTCCAAGTTCTAAGCCGATTTGCATATGGAAGTACGTACTCTACCAGAGTCCAATACGAAAGTTTTGTTAATCGCTTGACGTTGTAAAAGTACAGGAGAGGCTGACTGGATAACGATTTTTGTAAACGAAGACAGTTTAATGGAAGTTCATTGTGAGCCAAAAAGCAAACCATGCATTTTTTTAAGGGAGAGTAGACGGATGCAAAGGCAATGACATTTTAATCAGATGGTCATGGCATTGGATTGATATGGCAGAAAAGTAAAAAATCCTTATATGGACCTTCAGATGCACAACGGTTTTGTTTGGTATTGTTGTGTGACGAATGTCTTTAAAAGTGAAAAACTATGCGTTCTTTTATTGGATTTTGTTAAGAGTAGATACAAAAAATGTTATTGGACATTTCAGAAATGGAAATAGTCAGATAGTGCGCCGTTGACTTTTGAAATGTTAATAAAATATAACTTGTCCTTTTGCAGTTTAAGACAGGAAAATAGTATTCATTTCAGCTGGATGTGCAATCGTCGGAGGAAATTAACATTGGTAAAAAAAAAACCAAGATTATATAGTAGGTCAGCAATAATAATTTACTGGAATCATTTTTTCTTGGGCATCGATATCCACTTTTCAAATGAAGCTAGTTGTTTTCTGTAATAAGAGCCATCCTCCCATGAAGCCTTTTGTCTAAAAAGCAATTTTAATAACCTAGCAAGAGTGGGTCCTTAGCATTTTCCATCACTATTCATCATTATTTTAAGATTTGAAAGACCGCAAAAATAAGTTGATAGATTGTTTTCCTATCAAAAAATAGAATGGAAAAGTTTTAACCAACCAAACCGTAAAGGTTGAAATGAAATGAACAAGTATAAGGTACTTTCAAGCTCTATTCAATTTCTGTGTTTACAAAATCTTTCCCACGAATACAAAAAAGAGCTAACTGATATAACTGATCTTAATAGTTCTCTTCAACAGTGTTAAGCTTCTAATTTTGCTTTTTTACTAATTTTATTTTAAGAAAAATCTCCCATCTGAAAATTTACTGTGTGTTCATCTCAATCTAAAATCCAAATTTAATATTTTCGATTACATTAAGATACGAAGGAGGGAACGTTTTATCCACCGCTTGCGCCAGAAATACACCATGCTGAGCACTTTGTTAAGCATTCGCCAGTAGCAACCTTTGTCAAACAAAAAAAACAAAAAAATGGAAAATAGTTTTGTTTAATTTTATTCACTTGTTTTATTTTCTAACAGGGCCTCCTTGTGTGTCTTAAAAGCCTAGCAGGTCAAACATCTTAGAATTCGTCAATAAATCATGTTCATGTCAAAACTTATGTCAGCAATGGAGAGACTGATAAGACACCTCCTTTTACAACTTTTACAACTTGTTGGCGGCAGTGTCGGGGCACATAAATTATTACTAATATTATAATCAGCGGTTTATCTCTGAATGTACCTTCCCTTCGCACAAACCATTTTAACCCAATGAATTTCGAGGTCTTCTTGCTGTGCACTTTAAGAATTAAAGGGAGAATTAATTTGATTCAATTCGGTTCGACAAACTTTCAATGTGACATTTTTGTGTTAAAGGAATTTGTTCATCTATGAGATTTATCCGGACACCCTCTGACAATTACTCTCAATAGAACACTTTGAAAATGAAAGCGTGTGATGAGATCGAAAATAAAAAAAAATAACCTTTTTATCAACGTTTTAGCTTATAGCTAAGTCATAAGTGGATAGCCAGTAAAGGGAATACCAAGTCGATTGTCACAATCCACTCTTCAATAATGACAATGGTCTGCACTCTTTTTTAAAATAATTTTGGTTGTTGCGCTTGTGCGCTTGTTGATTGCGTAAGATTCATGAATGACGCCTTAAAAGAGTGTGAAAATGGGAAATAAATCGGTCAATGCCCTTTTCAGGAGAACGCTAAAATTCGAAAAGAAATTCTGTCTGTGGATATCAGATATTGTTTCTTGTTTTATTTTTTTTTATTCGAAGCCAGGGCTTACAGAAAAATTTAGGAAGAGAATGAAGAAACAAAAAACCAAAATAAATAATTGTGGACAAGGCATCTCAAAGTGTCAGCTATAATGGCGATTCGATGACAGGACTCACAAAATTTGGGCGTGTATGTATGCGAAGAAGATGATCAAGCGTCAAAGCAAAGACCATATAACAAGCTTGTTATATGGTCTTTGGTCAAAGTGAATTGCGAAATGTTGGACACTCTTGATTGAGAGATTAGGTCTGCTCTCATTGTATTGTTTTAATTATAGCTAGAAAACGAGGAACAACTAAATTCTCCGATCGATTGAGACTGTGTACGAAAATCGTTTGCGAAATTCAAAGATATCTATCTTGCAATAAAAACTGCACACATTATTCAAATGTTCATTCTTGTGAGCTGTCAGTGCCAGTGAAAAGAAAACAAAAGAAACAGAATACTCTTGGCGTTATGCACTGTCAAGCGTGTCACGTTGAACACCTCCTTCTTGCTCCATCGCTCAATGCCAGCATCGACATCTTACCACCAAATGAAATGTTTCACACATATTGTATTTGGGGTCTTATTTAAAAAGAAAAACAGGATCTTCATATGCTTTAATGATGGGAAGACAACTCCATCGTTGGATTTAGAACGAAATATAAGAATTGACATTGACATTGTTACACCATTAGCCTCATTCAAGAACTGGACTGATCGCGCAGCTTAAAATGTCCACCGTGTTTGAATAACATCAAAGAAACAAACGACGTCCAAACAAACATGACCAGATACAGTGCGACGGTAACCGTTTTTTCTATAGTATCTGTTGCGGCCGCCATTATTTTAATTCCGAGCCTAATTAAATCTTTTTCTATCCCACTTTTTTAAGCCGGACGCCAGAAGCTCATAAAATGCAGCGTGACGGTAAATTGAACAGCGTTCTTAACAAATAAGCATGAGCGGAAAAAATAAATAAACCAAGTCTTCACGCCAATAATTTCAATTTTTACTGTTCTTTGCTCGATTTCGAGTAAGCTATCAATTGAAAGGGAATCTGGATATTGTTCGTTACCTTTATCCATTTGCTTGTTGTAATTTTTGTTTGAGGACGCATATGGCATGGTTGGGTTAAGTAATCCTGTCCCTGTGGGAAAAGTTTTCTTAACACCTTCTTTTGTGTGGTATTTATGAAATCTTCAGTTAAAATTGGATTTCGAATTAATTCCATATTTTTCACTTTTGTTTTCTAAATTATTTGGGTTGTTATGATTTCAAATTAAGTATGAGTATACGTTTTAAAGAAACGCACACAAACAAGAAAAGGGAAAAAAGGAAATGGAACTAAAAACCTTGAAACAATCTTAATGACATTTTTAAGTCTTATGTTTTTGAGAACGGGCAACCACCAACCATACTATATAAGATGTCGGCACATTCCGAGGATTTATAGTTCACTTAAACAGCAAACAAAAAAAATACTCGACAAGACATTGCATTATAACTCCATTTACATTTACAAATACATTTTTTTGATTTAATCTTTCAGAGTGACTCCAATCTTTCACATCCGTTATAGATTGTTGTTTGTTTGAATGAAAGTAGGTTGCGAGCATTGAAGATTGAAACGCACTGAGACTGCCATTCATCAGCAAATGCTGTCCTTTGATGGCCTCCCCTCCTCATTGTATGTTATTAATGTCTTCACCCAACAAACGGAAGCCTCTTCTATAGAGAAACTCCAAATTTCAGCCCATTCAAATTTAACTTTCAGCCGCAACGTCAATGACTTTATTTGTAATATGTAATAAAATAACCTAATAATAATAACAATGATTCTATTCGAAAAAGGATAAAATATTTTTCATGAACCAGTTTTATGCATCATTGAGTTTGATTTGCTGCTTCCCAAGAGCTTCTGAGCATTACAACAAGTGAAAGAAAAGAAAGGTGAGAAGAATTATTAAAGACTTTCAGTTCGAAGGTACCATACGAATCAACTTAAAAACAACACCATATCTACTACGAAAATTACCCGTAACCAGCGCAATAGCTCATAAGAAAATGCGACAAGACGAGGAAAAATTTCGTAAATTCAAAAAATTCAAGTTTAATTTTACCAAATAATCGTATCGCTGACATTGATCTATCATATTTCAGCTTTTTAATGCCGTATTCTATCTTTAAACTCTGTCTTCTTATTTTGACAGAAGCTACCCTACATTCACTCTGTAGGGCTTTTTCTCAATTTTATTAATTTAAAATATGTTCTTTTACTGAACATGCAAAACGTATTCATGCAAAAAAAAAATACTCAAATTTAAATAAATCCAAAATAATCATTCACATGCAACAATTTAAAAAAAACAAGTTATTCGTTTGGATGCTTTATTCGAACTAACATAGTTTAGCAAATTGGTAAAAGCTTAAAACTAAATAAAAAAGAATATGATGGAACTGTTAAACATCGAAAAACAGTGTGTTGCATCATACGATAATGCTGTTATCAGTTGAGAGCATCTCTAACATATTTATGTATATAATAGATCATTTAACATTCATGATAAGAGCGATCAAAAGAAAGCTTTTCTCTTTAACATATGTGCATGATATCGTAAAATCAGTGGTGTTAACTGATGTGTTTTTGATATTTAATATCGTTTACTGATTATTTATATTATTGAAAATATTTAAACTCTTACAACTCTGCCTTTCCCGATTGCCACGTTAATAAACATTGGGTACCTACATATAGCCAAAAAAAAAATTCTAGGTAAGTAGTTTAGAAAATAGAATAGTAAAAGAAATAACTCATCACCCACAGTATGGAGTTCATCCAAGAGAACCACAGCCGTATGCAAGTGTATCCGGGGTTTCCCATATTTATTCCTGAAAATTGTGTTTGTCTTTTTTTTTTCCTGTAAAGAGAAGAATTTGATTTTTTTTATTTAGTTAGAATTATGATAAACAGTGGAATATCAACAAAAAAATAGAATAACCCAAAAAATTTGTGCTATGATATAAACAAATTTAACAGGTCTTCTAGTTCCTCTCAGGTGATCAGGCGCGCACTCTGCTATAGAGGGCGATAGATGCGGTGAAATTTGGTTGTCAAACTATGCATGAATAGAATAAAAAGTGTGTGCCGGGCCTGGGTATTTACGGCCTTCGAAGCACAGAATTTAAAAATTTCATCCTCTGACTCTGACCTTGTCCCCATTTTAAAGCGTATCGCTTTGGTTCTAAGACTTTCCATTACTGTAACAGCTGCTGCTGCTACTACCATGAATGGATATCGTCACATCGTCAACGTTTAGAAATATGAGTGTAGAGACTGGAGAAATTAAAAACGCTACTCACAAAATATGTGGCTCGTACGCGTTGTATTTTGTATGCAAAAGTCCTTTATTGACTCCTTAAATTCAATACAAAGCAGCACTTACGAAACAGGGTAGAATGGGGCAACAACTCCTACTACAGTAAAACACCGTTGTAAGACGTGCCATGAATACCGTTTTCTAGCTGAATAATGGCTGAATCGCATGCAAAGGGCTCGGATATGGAGCTGGGCTAAAGTGGTTTTGTTCCTCGAGAAATGGATCCACATTCCACACACTACACATGCATGCAAATATAGAGAGAGGAAGATAAATGTATGAATCCACCTAACAATAAGGACAGAATGAATGAGACCAAAATAAAATACTTTGCATTACAGTGTAAGTCAGCCAGGTAGTAAGCCGCAGGGGTGAGGCCTTAATGTTACGTGGGAAGTGTGGATAGCTAATTTTTAACATACACTCAAACTATTGTCAACAGCGAGAACGTCATTCTCGTCGCCGACAAGCCCAGGAAGAGAAAGAAAACGAGACAAGGTGGCTAAAAGCAAAAGTTCTGATGCTAGTGCTAGGGTGTACAAAATACTTCAAGGAAATTATTGCACTTTGTTGCAGTCTTTTGTGTGTGTTGTGGCTTATTAGCTGTACCAGCGTATGGCATGAACGCAAGGAGCTCATTTGTGATATGCATAAACAAGAAGAAAAGCCTGAGTAGCAGTTTATTTTCATTAAAAAAATTCGCATTGAAAATTAATCTCTGTTCTTAATCCACGAAACAATGTGGAATTTTTAATTTCTATTAACGCAATTATACGACACGTCTCGAGGGACTTTGGGGTAAATGTTTAAGCATATAAGAAAGGTAGGAAGTTTTCTTGTTTAATAGTGCGGTTGTATTCATTTCAACCACAAGAACTTTTTCATTTAGATTATGTGCGATTAGTTTCGATTGTGTAAATTTTAATTATTTTCGTTTTTGAGTGGAATAGGTGGATTATGTTGTGGGTTGGGAGGAGGAGTTTGGTTTTGTTGTCCTTGATCAATGTGCAACGCAACGGCGAAGAAAAATATAATCTACTACTTTAGAGTTCAACAAACGTTTCATGTACCCTTGAGTGTTGTGTTGTTATTCTTTTAATTTGTTAGTCAATATTCAAAACATCAACCATAAGCTTCTAGTAACTATGCTCGTTCGGTTCACTGAATGTTGCAACATAAATGTACCTATGTAGAACGAAAAGTTCTCTAACTTAAAGGTGGTAATATGTAAATGAAGTATAGTATTTAAATTGTTTACATTTGAAGTTCATACGGTTCATAAAATTGTTACATTATTTGAAAATATACGTATATAACAAACATGAACCCCAAAAAAGAAGCGGAAATTCATTAAATTGGCCAGTATATCGCCCCCACCTACAAGTCGAGCGAACTTTTGATGAGAGCACACAAACCACATCCTAAACTAGTAAGTACATAAATAGATTTAAATACTTATACCCCCCCCCCCCCAAGCGTACCAGTAGGTACACTTTGCGATGCTTTAAAACACGCTCATTCCACTCTTCTGCTCAAGTTTTTTTTTTTTTTCTATACACGCAAACAATTATTTTAAACTAGGACCCTCTTCCTACATTTATTGCTGTGGTATGTGCAACAATTAGAAGCTTCCAACCGCCTTAACGATAACACAGCAAAACCAGATATAATAGAGAATGTATAGCTCTGCCTCTGCCTTGGGCAGGGTTGAATAAATGGGGCTTATGGGTGTATTTGGGGAATGTATCCGAAGCCACATAATGGATGTTTAGTATATTCACCACCAGCTTCCAGTAAGGGGTATGATCAACATGGAAATTAAGAATGAATATAGCTACAATTCAACCGATGGGTTTCGGGAAGCTTAGAGGAATAGTAGATGTTGCTATTTGCTTTCCGATTCTTTGTCCACCACAAAAATTACGCCATAGAGCGATTAACCCCGATAAGTCCTATACTTTATTTTCAAAGATTTTTTTTGTTTTTTGTTTATTGGTTTCTGTTATATTTACCTGAGAATATTCTTGGTGGACAAACAACAATTTCGTTTATCAACAAATTTTGGTTTTGTTTGTGTCTATGATGATAGTTGTTTCCAATTCGCAATCATAATGATGCTTTTGCGGAGCTTCAATTTGCAAAATAGTTCGAGATTGTTTTCTTTGGCTACTGTCTTTAGTTTCGCGTTTTTTCGGAATATATACTTTACTTTTTGTACTTGAAAATCGGTATTTTGTGCTTGATTCCTACATCATAATGCTTGGTTATCTGGTATGTAATAGATATAGATATATGAGATGATTGTGTCTGATTTTGATTTTTTTTTATGATCTCCCCGCAACGACTAAGACATTTTGGATAAGTTGATGAAGAACGAAGAGAATAATTTACCAAAGAACAACAAAAGAGATCTAGTTATACCGGAAAAAATCGTCGCATTCAATTTTCAATTCATTTTATCCCTGTTCATAATAAGTTAATAACATCAAAGGCAATATACAATCCTTTGAATAATATTAATTTATTTATTTTTCAATAAATAAAACAAAATTGTACACAACTGCAATGAATACTAAGCCCTGGATCCTGGAACACTGATTATAGTCAATAAAATCGTAATAATGCAGAATTCATGCATCAATTGCAAATGTAAATATATTGACCTTTCAAAAAAGAGAATTACCTTCCAATCCATTATAATAATCGACCTGAGCACAAAACCGAACACAATGAGCATATTCATTTGTATTAAGATTTTTTAATGATTAAGCAAAAGAGAGAAGAAAATAAAAAAATCCTCATTATTGTTTATATTTGCCCATAAATCTGGCTGATTGGGGGAATTATTTTAACTTAAATGTCGAGAGAGAAATTCTGAATACCCAATAACGCCAATCATTTCAACTCAGCAACAAAAGTATCATATCCCGAAATTTTCATTATGATAAGTTGAGAATTAAATTACATCACACCGACAGCACTTCCCGACTGTAGTGACCTTTTCGATGCACTTGTTTACCAATAAACCACTTTTTAAGGTTAAATCGATCGATGAAAATAGTCAAAACTCTTCGTTATTGATGCTTAATGGCGTCAGAGCCAACCTTTGCTTTTAATGAATATATCAGAATGATGAGACTCCATCAGAGGGGGCTTATGGTGTCGTTCAATAAATCACCCGTATCGCAGCATGTGTTCGATTAAAGAAATTGATTTGGGGAGATCATCAAGTCATAATTTTGGTGGCAACAACCAGCAATACCTTTTATTCAATTTCAATAGAACGATACCTATTGGACAGGGAAACGAATAGGTGACAAATCAAGAGATAATGTACACGCCACTGTTCCATATCAATAAATATTAAACGCGGTAGGTGATATCGCTTTCTGTTTACCTTAACCTGTTATAATTCTGTTGAAATGTTAAAGTTCAAGCAAAGAAGATAAGAGTGGAAGCCGAAGAAGGCAATAGGTATCAAAGACGTAATCACTGTTGTCGTGACGTCTGGCTTGGTTTTAATGGATGGGATTAAGTGGTAGATATGATTATGATAGGTACAACGTACTAG
>CAKKXW010000001.1:1996239-2007760 GCA_920937365.1 Sphaerophoria rueppellii
GGTTTTCAAAATTAATTTGAGTTGAATTTTACTTAAATTAAAGTCAAAAAGTTTTGAGTTCCAGTTTATAAGTTTACCCATACGTGTCAAAGGCTCATGCATTCCATAATTAGTACGGTGAATAGGGATCTTAATCAGATCCTGACTACGGAGATTATAACCTCCCCCTCGAGAGCAAAACAATATTTTACAGAGAAGGTCAGGAGCATCAGTGACTCCAGTTATAATTTGATGGAAAAATACAATATCATTATTATTTCTTCTCTGTTGTAGTGTTTGCATGTTAAGGATTGACAAACGATTGCAGGCACAACAAAAGGCCTATTTTTTATGGACAGCAATTTTTTGGTCATTATCAGGTCAGGTCGATTATTTGATTAGCAATTAATTAACAAAATCGAATCAATTTAGTGTTCGTGGTTGTGTTACTAAAATCTGATATTGGACTTTATTTGAATAGAATTAAATGTGGACGCGACCAAATAACGCTTGAATTGGTTAGTGTAGGGAATTAGAAAATATGCTATGTGTCTCATTAAAGTTTGAAACCTTATTAACAAGTAGGTACGAATTTCGACATTATATTATTATTGGAATATTGAAGTGGATGTTATTAATTTAGTCAACATTTTACTTCAAGAATCATTTGGGATTTATGAATTAAACTTTCAAACTGGTATCGTCACTTCGCTTAAAAAGTTAATAACTTTCTTGCAGACAACATTTTCCGGATGAATTTGAATGCTAACCAGATATTCAAAGCGTCTGTTCCAAAGTCGACATTATAATTCCACATATGTGCGATAGAGTGTGATATTTCTGTAATAATTTGTCTTTGCCCAAAGTAAAAAAAAAACGTAAGCCATTTGAATTATTACAAATTCCTTATACAATTTTAATTGTAATATTTTACAACCCAAACACCAAATAAAGCCAGACTGGAGTAATTTGAAGGAATTGAGAAAATAAATATGAAAAATAACCTTCACTTCTAACGTGTCATACAAGTTAACAAGGCAACATGAGTTCGGTTGCAACACTTGGATGTTTTTTTATTAAAAACAGGAACACGAAATAAGAAAAAAAAATTAGGAGTGCTAAAGTTGAATTCAAAACTCTGGCTCCTTGCTGTTCTTTTTTCGTTTCAAAGAACACAATGACGCTTTGTATGATTTTTATTTTGTTTGTTGAAGGAAAATTGTTATAAAATAACATTTTCGTGTGACAGTTCATGAATATTTTAGAGAGCGAAAGGAACGAATGCGTTCCCATTATTCTGTTGTTTGAATGTGATTAAAGATGACTGAACTATTAAACTGTTGAATAAAACGAATTTTCCCTTCATTCTGAAAAATTTTGTTTCTTCATAACATTACCTTGAGAGAGGGTTGTAATAACTAATATTTTGGCTGTCAAATATCCCTTCTTTTGGCATCGATTTCGACCATTTGTGTCTGTGGAGATCTATTGAACTACGAAATTAAACAGTTTCTTTGTTCCTTAAATCTTTAATAACTCAATCACATTTTGCTGTTCAAAATAAGTTTTAGTTTCTTGCAAACATTTCCGACATAAATCATTTCAAAAACAATAAAAAAAAACACAAATAATCTACACACCACTTCCATTCAATTGCAATAATGCCAACGATGCACACTAAAACAACTGAACCGGAAAATACTTTTTGATGAGTTTTATGGCTAAATTGATGAACGTTGTTTTTTTTAATATGAACTTGCCTGTTGACATGCAGTGACATCGCTGAGGGATGACCAACGTTTTGAGACACTCAACTCTCGTGTCGTGAAAAATGCATCCTTAGGTGACAAATGTCCATCATACCGACTGACACATGCAGGTTTACCCAATGGCACAGAAAATTGAGAATTTATCATGTTTCCATAGTTATTTTCAGTACCTACATCACGAACTAGAACCACATGTATTTGCGAATAGAAACAAAAAACTCACTATTTCTGGGACGAATGTTTGAATTTCAAATTGAAATGTATTTTGAAACATTTGTATCCCGCTAAGAATTTAATAGTTAGATTGGAACAGGAAGGTTACCGTTTACACTCGAAAGCACCCATAGTGTTCGCTGTTCAAACATAATAGACCAAACAAATAATAGATGGCAACCCTATATGTTTGAAATGGCACCGAGGCATCTATCAATTCGTTTTGCACCCACCCCATTAACATCAAGGTGTGATTGACTCTTTTATGTACAAATTGGGACTTGGTTATATGTTGATATTGCTGAAGATGTATATTACTATTCTTTGAGCTTTTTTTTTGAATAGCAATATAAACAGGTAGCGATATGATTATAAAAGACAAAAACAAAAATAACAAATATCAAATACTGTCACACAGGCTCATGCTTAGTGTTGAACGATTATTTGTCAAATCCATCCGTTCCATTTGACCTAATTTCCCATCATCTATTCAATGTTAATGCAGTTTTAAGAAAATTTTAAAGCATCATAGCAGATGGGGACAGAATTCCGGATAAACATGGCTTTCGGTTATGGACGTTACTATTTCTTCGGTAGCATCCCCCGTCGAAACGTTGTTGGTGTTCAAATGACATAAATAAACTTTTATGGTAAATATTATAAGAAGACTACAAACATAACTGAAATTATAATGACCAGGACGGCCAGCGAAGAATAGGATGAATGTAGAATAGTAAGGATAAAACAAATATTTGCCAGGAGTAGGGAATAGATGAGGATCATGTTCATTACTTTTAGGAAACTGAATTATTATATTGTCAACTCGCAAAAGAAAAAACAAATACAAGTAAATACAGTTCTTGTCGCATTTAAGTTATGGCGAGACTATAAAACGGATTGTTATGGACCTCGAGTTTTGGGTTGAATATATTATATCATTTCTCTTGGTAGCAGGATGACCAAAGCTGATACAATTTAAATCTCAGTCCTTGAATGTCTACACTCATTGACAAGCTTTGTTTGTGCTTTCCTATGACAATTTAACTAATTTTTTTTAAATTCATAAGAACTGTCTTCAGACCAAATTAAATTCCCCCTGTCTACTCGGAATACGGATGCTGTTTTCTGACTCCAATAAATAGAAAGTTTTGCATGCAGTATTTCATAGGTCTTAACAAGGGATTTTTGAAATCATGTTTTCCAGACGGAGAGAACCTCGGTTTGGGAATTATGGAGGAAAATGAATTGCAAAGATTATTCCTTTCAGCCTTTTCTTGAAAATGAAATAAGAAACAAAAGAAATGCAGTAATAATTTGCTGAAGTGGAAGTCTTACATTTTGCATTTTTGTATAATTGTTCGGCATACTGTATGGTAAATAAATTAACATAGGTTTATTTCAAACGAGGTAAACTAAGAAATATTATATTTGAAAGTCGTTTCTCATTTCCATTCATACAAAAAAGAATATTGAAAGCCGTTTTCCAGTTTTTAGCATTTTTGAACAAATATAAGAATATGTTTGTAATTTAGACTGTCACATTATGTTTCTTTGCCTTGGATATGTGAACAAAATTACAAAAGTAACAATCAAGAACTGAAATACCAATGACAGTTCATCCTGTCCAGATACCGGAAGTCTATAAGAAACTTCCAAGATGACAGGCCATCTTAATCACTTCCAGTATGTGCATGCAGCATCAATAACAAAAAATTCAAAACTTGAACAAATTTTAAATTGAATTTTCCCAAACCAAATCGAATATAAAGCCTCTCGGCTCAGGGTTCTGAAACTATTTGCAACAGTTATTGTTTTAATTCAACAAATTATATTTTCGCACTTACTCAAACTACAACTAAAATCCATAAATTTCAATGAAAGTTTTCCCAATTAAGTATTTAGGATGAACAACCGTTCGGTCGGTGGCAGCAGTGTTACAATTATTTCCGTATCCGCATTAATATTGTTAGTTAGTCTTGTCGGTCCATCACTCGTCTTGCCTCTCTAGAATTTCATTGATACCCAAATTAAAATGGAATGAAAAAGTTCGGTCAATGTTCCAAGGCTCAGGGCAGTGGTGTAGTGACTGAGAGAGAAGAATGCTTCCTGCCTGGCTATTTGCATGCCGTTCGTTTGACCCAGGCAAATAGTAACAAATTCTATTTAGCTTGGTTGTGGCAAGCTGTATTGTATTGCTTATTGCTGTGATCATGCCCAATCACATATCTTTTCGAGGGGAGCTTTTTTAAACACAAAATTACATACGGTCGAGGGAAGCTTGATGGCTTCCAGCTGAATTCCGAATCATGTTGCACTTTGCTGAATAAATGAATTTCTAGATTTAAAATTAAGTAAATTGGTTTCATTGACTTGATATTGGGTAATTTGTGTAATTTAAATTTCGAAAGAATAACAAGCGGGGAAAATTGTTTACCTTAAAAAAATATAGGAATGTGTGCACAGCAGAGGAAAAAGACAAACTGCAGAGCAGCCGAGGACTGTGATTTTCTTCATTGTTTGTTCGTTTTCGTCTGCCTTGATTAACTTTAATATGAACTGATAGTTCCTTAATTTGTGAGTTTTTTAGGATAGAGAAATAAAGAAAACATTGACACACATTCTTGAGGCAGATTTTTTTAAAAATTCTTTTGTTGTTTTGATTGTGAAGAACGTAATAAAACACATGAATCTGTTTATGTATAAACATTTTGACTAGTTAGTTGGACTGGTCATTTGTTTGAAATAATCTAATTGTTTCTACCCTCCACAAAAAAATAAACTCTTTTAATTTATCGTAAATGTTGCTTATTACCTACATCATTGATCTTTAGGAACCAGAATTCGGAAGAAAATTATTTTAATGCGATTTCAAGTTAATCAAAACTAAATCAATCCAATAACAAAATTTTCTAGGCACGACTCAAAGCTTACAGGTATGATCACCAGTAATCATAACGTTCATACATTTATAGTATTTATTTGAATTATACAGTCGTTTAACAGCATCAGCAGTCATGTGTTGATGAGTTTGTTAATTCTATGTAGGTTGCTCTTTATAGATGAAGACAATAACACATCCACAACCTGTTAATCGTAGAAACCTTTTCAAATTAGTAAAATAAGTTTGAAAGGCACACTTGACTGACTAAAAAAGTTTGTCATTAAACTTAATCATATCCACAAATAACAAAAAAAAGAGTAAAGCTTTCATGTGTAGTGTCTAGTTCCAACAATAAAAACATCAACGGACAGTCAAGACGGAAGTCACTTGGCAATTAAATCTTCTACTGTCTATTCCATTAATTTTGATGGTGTGAATAATTTCTGACCAAGCGATAGAAAAAACACCCACAAAAAGAAATGATCTGAGTATCCATTTTCTATTTTCTCTAATTGTCACTTTATCTCAAGCTGAAAAAATAGCGTTCATTCTTGAAGCCTCAGCCTCAGATAGCACAGGCAAAATAATTCTGGCAATAAAACATGCTCTCATTATCTGTCCATTAACTACATAGTTTCATGCTTCATTATCTTTTCCTCTTTTAATTTGTCCGCCCCACAGCCTACAATCTTAAAGTCTTCAAGATAGAAGCAGAAAAAAATTGGTGTTTTTCTTTTTTACCTCTGGGCAAATCACAGATGGGTCAAGACAAAGCTCTGAGCAGATCATATTCAAAGTCCTACGATATAAAAAAAGACACAAACCCGAGCACCGAAATGTAGTTTTTCACTAATTATTTGTTTTACATTTTTTTGTTTACCTATACAAAAGACGCGCTACTGTCTTGGAAATCAATTTTTAGTTAGATATATGTTGTTTTTCTTAATGAAATCTGAAAAAAACAAGTGAAGCTCTATTTGCTCGGTCATTTTATCCTAAGCAAATAGATTTAGCTCCGAGCATAACAATTTTTAGAAGAAACACACGTCTTTTCTTTGACATTTCTGTGATCTCTGGAGCAGAGTAAAATAGAAAAACATCAAATGTAAGAAAACAAGTTCAATGATATTTTTCTTCAAAACCACGCAAATGCATTTATTGTCGTTTCGTATTAACGGCCGTACTATAGGGAATGAAAAACTTTTACCTCATTCCGGCACAAATGGTGGAAAAATATGTCAATCTTTTACCTTGTAATATCTCGCACTAGAACGGAGTTCCATGAAGACAACAATGTGAAGAACGAAACCTATGACCACGTCTTTAAGCAACAATGACAAACATTGCCATGGCACGGCAATGTGGTCTTTTTAGATGGAAAAAGATAATGTTGGCGGAAATTGTAGTCTTAGAGAAGATTTCTACAATTTTATTTTCGTGTTTTTCGTATTTCCCATTATTCTAATTTTATTTTCTGTTCAGGGGCGGCAGAAGGTATGGGGAGGGTGGGGTTTGGACCCCACCTAAAATTTCTGAGCATGTGGTGCACCCCACCTTCTAGCTTTAGAAATATACCAATTTTTTTTAAGTTAATTGAGGAAAAAAAATGTTATGAAATTATGAATACTGTTGCAATAATTCTCGATTGAATGACTGAGACTGACCACGTGATTTGATTGACCGATGGATAAGGTCAAAGGCTTAACATCATGAATTATTTTTTATCTTTGTTTCTGCTTGATTTAAGTTAGTGTCCGTCCGACCGAACCTTCGGCTTCGGTTACATTCGGCCAAAAAACAACTTTCGGCCAAACCTTCGGCTTCGGTATATCCTATGCCATGCGCCCATGCACCCCACCTGCCGCTCCTGTTTCTGTTTGCTGTTTTGCTGTAATTTTATTTCTTCGTAATTTTTTTTTTTTCTTTTCAGGGTCATATAAATATGCAAGGCAAACAAGTCTTTTTTTATGAAGAACTTTCTAACAACTCGCACAGGCCCTGCAGACATGAATGAGATGAAAAACAATCACACACCCCTGTGGCCGCCATTCTCTTTCGACAACAAGGGCATCAAGAAGATAAATACGAACTGATGAATACATTTTTATGTCGGTACAAATGGCAAAAGTTGGAGTTAAAAAGTTTCTTTTACTGGGAACATAAGTAACATTACTGTTTCACGGACGGCCACGAATAATCAATTTAGTTTAAACGAACAGTTTTTCCAAGGAAGCACAAATGCTTTACATAGCTGAAAATAGTACCTACCTATTGGTAAGGTAAGGTACTATTTTCAGCTATGTAAAACATTTTAAATTATAACTTTTCTTTGAGGAATGGTCGACTGAATCTGAATCTGATGTATTCTTATGTGGAAAGCTTAGAATTTGCGCTTCAGCAGGAGAAATTAGTTGAATCTCACGTGGACTTGAGCATCTGCTTAGCTTTAGTAATAAAAAAATACTTTGTCTGCCTTTTTATACTAAACCATGTATTTGTAAAGCAGTATGAGCTTAGATCTACTACTCAAGCATTACTAATGTTGGCCCCTCTACTTTTACACCATTATGTGTCCAACCCTCAAGGAATTGAACCCACTTCAGCTAAAAAAGGTTTCACTTTTTTAAGGCAAGGAGCAACGAGGGAGAAAATATTCTTCCCACTTGCCCATCCATAAAGTCCATCTTTTAAGTATTACTTTTCCCTAGTACCTATTCTTGTCCCCTGGGATCCGGGCTCGGCATGCAACATTCTGTTAGAGACATTTTTCCTTCTCGAAAACAAATATAAAACGACGAACTGGCTATAATTAACCTAATGAAAGAGACAAATATTAGGAAGTGTTGCATGCAAAAGGCTTGTTCGGCTTTTATTCATGTGTGTTACGGGAGGTGCATGTAGCATGTAGCTGCTTTCAACAAAAACACTCCAATTCCCTCGACGCACTTTCCAATTCATTGAGAAAGATGAAGCTCACGGCCTAGCGCCACAGATATAGCAAGGTGAGGATATAAAAGGGATAATAAACTATGTTAACAAGACGAATGTATAGGCAAGGGCCATTTGAGACTTGTCACATTCCCGAGTGGTTTTCAATCAAAATTCGTTTCTTATGCATGGAAGAACAACACACAGAAATGCCGTTATCGTGTCGTGTCAGTCGGTCGTCGCGTCGGCGGCGTCGCCACCACTCTACCTTAACTTGCCCCTATTTATGGGGCATAGCCTGATGGTGTTGCCAGGAACTGACACCGATAGAACCTCGTTTGCTCTTAGGACCTAAAAGCGGGATGGGAGAAATCAGAAATAGAAAAAGAAGATTTAAAACTCCACTCATAAAAATGTGGCACATATATTATGTATGATGTGAGAGTGAAGAGGGATGTTCAAATTTAAAGCCCAAAGCCCCTTTTTGTCTTAAGCTTTACAGCCCTCCACAGCCCTGCTACTATGCCAGACATACGCCGTTTGCTGTACTTTTTCCTAGTTGAATAATGGCGGAATTACAGTTCCCATGTAAAGTCGAGCACCCTGTAGAACCTACAAAAAAAACGGGGGGCTTGAACTCAAGTTTTGCCCTTTATTTTTTTTCCCGTTGTTAAGACTATATAAGTATCAAAACGATATACGAAGGCAGATGAACCGCTAACAATGGCGCTGTTTATTATGCGGGAATTATTTATAGTTAACTTTTAAGTACTCTCTTTCCAATTTTTTTTTGCAGTGAGATTGTAAAGAGGGGGAGGAGGTGAGGAGAATGAAACCGACACGAATACTGCGATGCGATGACGAAAGGAAGGAATTTAATGTTTTTGTGGTAGCTTTTGTGAAACTGTTCCAAGTTTTGTTACAAGGAGAAGTAACAGTCACGTTGTTGTGTTTTTGGCTTTTTGGCTGTTTGGCTATCGGTCGAGGCTGTTGAGAGAGAATTATGATTTATATCTATCAGCGCTGCCACCCTTGTACTGATAAAGCGCAGTATATTTTGTAAAATAAAGCAGTAGATTTCATCTGAGCGCAGTAGATTTTATGAAAACAAAACTTTTATTTCAATAAACAACTATCATAATTTCAATTCAATAAAAAATCTAATTTTTATAAAATGTTTAAAATAAATTAAAAACTAAAACTATCACAATTCATTTTATTTACAATCCATTCTTTAAAATTACTAATTAAGACCACGAAAATTATTCATTTTTCTTTTGCAAAACAAATAAATAACTAAATCAATTCAAAAAAAATTAAAATGTTTATAAAATATTTACATACAATAAATTAAAAACTTAAAAGATCACAACTCATTTCATATAATAGGTATTTAAGTCCATTCTCTGAAATTACAATTACGTTCTTATAAATTATCCGTTCACAAATTTGAACTCTTTTTAAAAAAAACCAATTATTCCGGTAGAGTCTGACGGGGACCAATAAACAATTTTTGGGTCTGAAAGTTCTTCGTCAAAAATTACATTTTGTAGAGTTTTAGTGCTGAGGTTATGTCTGTTGCCAGTTTTCACCAAGTTGACCAGTGAAAACTTTCGCAAAGCAACTGTCCTGCTATGAGACAACGAACAAAAATGAAGCATAAATACCAACTGCATTTTTAAGATTATAAACGTTTGCCCAAAACTTGGTAATGTCCAATGGGTCATAGTATTTTTCAACCGCTTCGTAATTTCCTATTAAAATTCTCCATTGTATATTTAGAGTTTTCACATTTTTAGATGAAAATGGGAACTCTTCAAGAACTGGCAAGATTGAAGTTAAACTGCCACCAACTATTTCACTTACATCTAAATATTTAAGGAGTTGTAACTTTTTTTTACTGAAATCAAAACGTTTTACTGTTTTTATTTCTACAATATTATTTTCAGAATAATCATTTATGTCAGTAGTGAAAATTGTTGGAACTGAATACCAAAGAACATATTAGAAAGTGGCACATAAAGGGAAGAATCTTCAAAATTAACATTTGAGCTGTTCACCTCATGTTTTTTAAAATGTTTTAGTACTTCGAAATACAAATTGTCCATTGCTTTAAAAACCTAATGAATTTGAGTTGATTCGCTTTGGAAAATCTCGTACTATTATTTATTGAATTTAAAATGTAGGACAAAAAAAGCAGATACAACTTATTTTTGGCATTCGTAAGGAAACTAGATATTTCAGTGGAAGAATTTGGATTTTCAAATGCTTCTAAGTTAAAATAATATTGTAATGTCTGCCATTGTTGTAGTAGGCGATTGAGAACATTTCCATTGAAAGCCAACGAGTGGAAGACAAGCCTAAAATATTGTTGCTTTTCACATTAAAAAATTCTTGAAACTCTTTATATGCTCCAATGTGTTTTGGGCTGCGCTCTGATAGAATTTTCTATATATTGAGGCAATTTTTTTTTAATGCAGCCGAAGCACGAAGATGTAAAGGAGATAGGCACATCCAAGAAAATAAATATTTTTGTCTATCTGGCGAAACTTGGCTTTTACCCCACCAACATTACCGGACATAACAGATGCATTGTCTGTTGCTGGTCCAATAATATTGCTGAGGGGAATATCTTTTTCTTCGAAAACGGACTCAATTCAGGTCAGAGATTTATTTTGCCTCAAAATCAAAAAATCAAGTGACAATAACTTGACACTTAATTGAGTGTGAGTCTTCTCGTCAATAACAATTGTATAGATACATATTACTGTATTTGAATATCTATAGTATTTCTACTAGTAGAATTTTGTTTAGATCTGATCCCGTAGAGGCGCTGCTTGAGAAAAGCCACAGTAGAGTTGGAGTTATTAACCGAACGCACTTCTATGGTGGCGTTTCTCAAGCAACTCCTCTATGGATCAGATCTTGAACTACAAAAAATTCCCTCGTGAGACTTGTATGCAGAATTCAAATAAAAAAAATTTGTCATATGTTATTTCTGCTGAATACATTCACAGTAGACGTCATTTTGGGTTTGAAACTCGAAATGGACGTGTTTAGAATTAACTTTGAACATTCATCTGAAAATCTGAAAAAAGGAGCAGATTCGTTTTACTGCGCAGTAGATTTTTATTTGAGCCAAATCGCAGTAGATCTAATGCTAAAGGAGCAAAGTGGCAGCGTTCATATCTATATGTGTTATGACTAAAGCTCTGATGTTTTGGTAAAGTTGTGCACGGTCCACCATTATTAAAAAGTGCGAAAAACGAATCCTGGGTTACAGTATATTACAATGGGATTTCAGTTTGAAATATTACAATGGCGCTTATTTAATTCAGTTATACACGTCATACTACAAGAATATTATAGGAAAGTAAGTGTTTATTAAGCATGAACGAGGCACGTCTGTATATAGGGAGGATTAAAAGGGAAAAAACTGTTGGTACTATTTTTGCTTACTATTTTTGTCATTTATAAAATACATAATAATAGTACCTATTGAATTATTGGTATTCTGATTATATAAGCATTCTTCGTTATCATAAAGAGGTTACAGTCGTCACTGTTACAAATTTGAGGAAGGACGCTAAGTTCGTTACATATTACTTTCTGAATTGCCGAAAAGGGATATATGTCTGCACGGAGCAAGTACGAATTATTTGTGAATGAAAGGATATTATAAGAACATCATACTGCACATATTGACTTAATTTATTCGCGGTAACATTATAAAGTTTGACTTTAGGGTAAC
>CAKKXW010000001.1:2017643-2036764 GCA_920937365.1 Sphaerophoria rueppellii
AGGTACAGCTTCCACTATACTACATGTATATTAAAAGCAAGACCTACATATGAATGCTACTTCATTCTGCAAACCACACTCTCGGTGATATTTTTTTTCGTTTCACTACAAAAATGGTCGTCACTATGGGGACACGTTATAAATCTTCAATGTTCTTGGGATTAGGTATTACTGAACAGAAGGGCAAATGCTCCAGCAACATTTACCCCACATGAGGGACATCTATCCGATTTGACTATGATGAACCGGACAGAACCTTCATCAATTTTGTTAAATTATTCATCAAAACACTGTCGGAACAAATTTACTATTAGTTGTGATATGTGGGATTGTGTGGAATAATGGAGAAACGAATGCTAATGATGATTTACATTACTCTTTGAAAAAAGGGGCTTTATGACAAATAAAATATGAAAGATAACGTGGCTCTTGGTTCCTGACAGTTGTACAAAATTGCAATTAATTTAAATTAGAATTATGATGTGTAGAGCCCTGGTCTTTGGACATTTCAAGTATTTTCCTCTTCCGTTTCAAAGTTTCTCACGGATGAAGGAAAGGCAAATAGTCAATCTCAAACACCATTTCAAGGATTTCTTGCATGCATGTTTGTCAATTGAAGAATTGAATATTTCAATTCAATATTCAATTTCAATATTCAAAGGAAAAGGTATGTAAGTTATCGATAGATAAACCTGAATCATTGGCTTCAGCTCCACCAATGGTTCAGGTTTATCTATCGATAACTTACATACCTTTTCCTTTGATGTTTTTATTTTTATTGTTTCTCAGAAAAACTTTGTTGTATAGATATTCAAAAAAGTACCGCTTCAAGTTCTCTTTCAAATGGAGCAAATGCCTCCTTCCACCATCACATTCAATTAAGATTGAAGTAATTATAAACTAACTAGCTGCCTCCTATCTCATGGTTAATCATGTTTGTAAGCTCCTGCAGCCGTCCTCATCGTCATCGTCGTCCTTGCTCGTCACTAACAACAAATTAAGAACTTCCACGAATACCTCTTTTTTAACTTTATCTACTATCTGCATTTCTCATGAAGATATTAAAATCAAAGACCTCATTTTCATCTCCACTTAAGGCCCGACTAGACATAACACTTACTCACAACCATTTGACAATTACAAGTATTATGGATGAGAGCTCATCACTCTCTCTGATGGTCGGTTAGCTGGATGCTTGAGACTCAGAGGACTATAAATTTGGGTGCTTCATCGCTGGCAGTAAAAATCCATCCTCTTAATTAATATGTAATACATTTTTATTGATTCCCTGCTTGGTTCTTATCTTTAAGATATACAGTGCCTTGCATTAGTATAACCGCACCCGGAAAAATTCATTTAAAAGAAAACCTACAATAGGAGTGACTGCTTACCATTTTTTTGTTGAGTTACATCACTGATCAAGCAATTTGAGAAGAAAATAAAGTACCGTTATTTCCTCTCCTGGTGTTTAAGAATTAAAAACAGATTTTGATATATTGCAAAAATATAACCGCATTTACTGTTTTTTGTGTTTTCTTTGTTTTAAATTCATTTTTAACAAAAAATTAATATGCAATTTTGTTGCCTGTATTTTCCACCAATCTTAGAATTCTTTTTGGCATACTATTAATTAGATTTTTCAATATGGAGTCGTCTAAAGCATTCCATTCTGCCACAACTGCCTCTCGCAGCTCAACAACACTAGCAAATTGTCTATTATGGGCATACATTTTGAGAGTTCAAATTCCCCAAAGATCTTCGATGGGGTTGCAATCTGGAGAATGTGACGGCCACTCCATCAAATTAATGTTTTTCGATTCGAACCAATCCAAACTTTGACGACTTACATGAATTGTAAGTAATTATCTTGCTGGAAGACATGCTCAACTCAGCGAAATCGTCTTAAATAAGGTACTAAATTCCCCTCAAGGACCGAAGTGTAGTCAGAACTGTTAATTCTGGTAGAGGTGAAGCAAGTACAACATTACCACGCTCGCAGAAGGCCATACAAACCATACAGCTGCCACCACCAAAGTTCCTCTTGGAAAAAAACTTTTTCTCTTTCCTCAAATCGTGCCAATATCCGCTAAAACCATCTGGACCATCGAAATTTAACCTTTTTTTCATCACTTAAAATAACCTATTAAAAAAATTTCATTCCAGTATGCCATTTGGAAAAACGAGATTTTAGTGTAGATTAATAGAAAGTCACTTACGGTTTTCCAATCCCGATTTATGTTGTGGCGGTCAAATTCCAACCTCTTTTTGTTTGTGGGCTGCTGTTAAATTTGGAGCTGGTACCATTTTGCCCCGAAAAATCACTCCACTGCTTTTTAAAGCACGTGAGAAACGGTTGAAACCGAAAATCCTAAACCCAATTCGTTACGAAATTCCGACAAAGAATGAACCCAATTGGATGCAGCATTGATTAAACGCTTCTTTTCGCTACGTGTCAGCTTCTGCGGACGCCCGGGTCTTAATTTTGTTCCATAAGATTCTGGATATTTTAAAAAATTTCAAACGGCACGATCCGATCGTGAAATTCGTCTTCCAATAGCCCTAAGAATAGGCCGCTTGACCGAAAAGCCAAGATTTTGCCTTTTCCAATTTCGCTTAAATGCGCGTGGCATTGTTATTTTTTGTTTGAAAGCACTTGATTGAATGCAGCTTCAAAGAGATTTGCATTGTGCGGTTATATTTTTGCAATACATCAAAATCTGTTTTTAATTTTAAAACACCAGGAGAGGAAATAACGTACTTTATTTTCTTCTCAATTTGCTTGATCAGTGATGCAACTCAATAAAAAATAGAAAGGAGTCACTCCTATTGTAGGTTTTCTTTTAAATGCATTTTTGCGTGTGCGGTTATACATGCAAGGCACTGTAGTTTACATACAAATAACTAAACTTACTTAAGTGAATCAAAGCGGCGTTTTGCTCTTTCGTGAACGAAATTAATTTTTCACTTCCTTGAAAATTTAATTCGTTCGCGAACACAAATTTCATTTTCAAAGATCCAAAAAATAAAAAACGCGATCGAATCAAAAATTTGGTTCGCGTTTGATAGCGAAGGAACTAAATTTTATCGTTTTCCGGACCCTGGAAAAAAGGTAGACACAACTTAAATGCAACATCAAACTTGCCCGCTAGTCATTTTTTGTCTGTTATTAGTTTACAACATCGAACAGATCCTTTTTTGGAGGCACATCTACGAAAGCTTCGAATAAACTAAATATGAAGTGGGTTGCCATTTTTCTTTTCAATACATACCTTAACAACCAATAGCTTATGTATACTAATTTCTAACCTACTTAGATCTACATTTTATGTATGCAGAAAATACATTAATTTATGATATATTATATTGTTTTTTTTTTCTTTTATTTTCAGGTAAACAAGATAAAAGTTCATTCAACAGTAATGTCCGAACTTGGCAGTTGAAGCCATGTTGAAGTTATACCTTTAAAATTGGCTATCAAATGAAATGATAAAATTGTTCATCCCTGCCCTTCGTGAGAGTTTGCTGAAGAAACAGAGGCAGTGGATTTTGAGTTGCTAGACTGAACTAATACTCATTTACCAGGCTCATGGAAAATTGGACACACCCGCATTCGGATGCACGCCAATAAGAGAATCCGCAAAGTTGCATTCGAGTCCACACATAATTGCATCAATAGGCCTTTGAAATGAATAAAAAATACTTTATATGTCGTACACACTTTGTTTTATTGCTAGGGAGTGACCTACATACATCACCGATGGATGCGACAAATTTTTAGAAAAAATAATCTATCCACAAAATTTGCGGTTTTTCAGTTTACAAAATGGATTGACCCTTTAAAACAGAAAAAAACCAACACGAAAAAACTTACGAATAAATGTTTCTTCAAAATAAGAAAAGCACATAAATTAACACTCCATCGAATTCAAATGACAGCAACCGTGAATACGATTTATTTAACATTTTATTAAGCTAACAGTCGTTTTCGCAGCACGAAAACTCATTCACACAAAGCAAATAATGATATGGTACCAGCGTTAACACTAAGCAGTCCATTTTTCTCAAAATATCAAGACAAGCCCAGAACACAACAAGCATTCCTTATCGGTCTTACAGTGGATAGCATGTAATCTGACCATTAACATTAGCAATTTTGGGCATGAAGAGCGAGATCAAACAACTGGCTGACCGGTGCCTCTTAATTTCGTTCATTTATCTTTTAAGCAAAGTTGTAAAAACCGAAAATTTGCAAAATCCAAGCCAGGAGTAAGTCGAAATCAAATCAAAACAGACTATTCAAACGGGTTCCAATCAATTAAGACAATTCAATTTGTTTCATGAAGCAATTTACTTGGGGAATATTCTCTTTCTCATATTGTTTCGGTCAATCAGGACACTGTCAGAGCACAGTTTCAAAATTTCTTTTTCTATTTCTGAATATTACGAAAACATTTGATTTACAATCATTCGGGTATTTGACGAGCAATCAAAAATTATCAAATGGTCCTCTTAGCTTGTTTGTGTCTTCATGGTTCAGTTTATTATCACAACTTTGTCATCCTAGGGCCATGCACGGGTTATCGAAAGTTGAAGAAGAACTCAAGAAAAATGACTTAAAGAAAGGAAATAGAAATTGAGATCACGAATGCATGTTCTATGCAGAACAAAAAAAAAAAACAAAAATAAAAAACTACCTGAGAGATTCCTTCTTCATGTTCTTGCCCTGAATCTTAACCGAAAATGTTCTGCTTTTAATTTTTCAAGATTTATTGCAAAAGGGATGAAATGAAATGAAAACTAATGGCACAAAGCTTTTTATATATAGGTACGGAAATGGAAGTCGTAGTTGCTTTCTCCTACTTGTTTGATTCGAAAAGCTAAAAATGTTTTCGTAAAAAGCAAGGAAACCGACATTGGGTCAAGTAAAAATTCAAGTAACCAATGATAGTTATGGATGTTCCTTTTTTTCGGT
This sequence comes from Sphaerophoria rueppellii, assembly GCA_920937365.1. Lineage (NCBI taxonomy): Eukaryota > Metazoa > Arthropoda > Insecta > Diptera > Syrphidae > Sphaerophoria > Sphaerophoria rueppellii. Next base: position 2,022,616 of record CAKKXW010000001.1, read on the forward strand.
GAAAGAAATTTGTAATAATTATAATAATAATTTTGCACTTAAATCCTTTAAATAGATTTCATAAATTTCAATGTTGGGTTTTTGAAACTTTTCACATTACAACCATTGCGGTTTTTGAACAACAATTATAAGCTACAATGAACCCCTAAACAGGACTTAAATATAGTGAATTGGGGTAAGATCGTCGCTGGTATGTTGGTATATCTGTCAGGAGTAAAAATAATATTTGGGATTAATTTTTCCCCCAAGGAGCAATAAGTGTATTTGGTTCAACACTAGACTTTAAATCGAAAAGTTGGTATTTCGGGAGCTCAAAGAAGGGATTGCGCTTTGCTAACAGTGCTTGGTTGGTGTTGACTATATCTTCGTTTCATTTAGGGAAGATTAACAAAATGAAGGAAGTAATTGTCTTTGTATAGTGGGATTTGATCCCCGACTCATTAGGTCCTGTTTATATCCAGTTGGAGTTTTGAAATGTAAAACATCAATTTCGTTTATGTTTTTGGCACATGTTGGTAGATAGTGGATACTTATGACGGAATTTTGTTTTTGTTTTTCCAACATAACACACGTTTGAAACCATTTTTTTTATAACATCTGTGACAGTGGAAGAGAAAAAACGCACATAACTTGATAAAGGTGGCAGAGAAGCTTTAGGAGAATGCTCGAGATAATTCGGATACAAGGCCAGGTTTTCTCCTACTTGTTTTTTTTTTTTAACTGCTGTTGATTAAGATTTTTGCCAAAAAAATAATCAGTTGTATGTGATATATTGTTTAGCCTTCCGAATATTTATCAGAATTTTTGTAAGCAAAACACAAGTTTCCAAACCATGCTAGGTTGATGAAAACTGAACGAAAACTTTTCATTTATATCTCCGTCAAAATCATTCTGGTTTTAATTCGTTGATGAAAGAGATGATGATGCTATCGGGCAACTAACTGATGAAACGAATGGATATGCTTGTTTGTTGTCGTCTTTGGACCCTTTGCGCTTTGCATATTGTTTTCACTAAAATAGGTCTGCTGGTTGAGGTCATACTTGATATTATGAAAAAAGAATATGAATTTTCTCGTAAAATATCCAAAGTTAAGGTTCATGACGAATGACGAGCTTAATTTATTTGAAGCAAAAATAAATCCTGAATTTAATGGACTACTTAAAAATTGAAAAAAATAGGAAATAAATCCACTCCGACCACATCATGTATTGAAATCAAAATCATATTGTATTTGTTAGGCACATTTTACAACCCGTGTCCCGTTGTCACCGTCAGATAATGATGTCTGCAGGATGTCAATAATCTAGTGTCTAAAGTCCACACCCTCACTCACAATCCGCACCATTTTTCCCCATTATCTTTTCCGATGTCTATGTCTCCCAAAAACACGGTAATGATTTATTATGCTCCTGAACACAATAAGCTTCTATCTTGCATAGAAACGTTAAATTAAAATATCAACAACTACACTCACTCGTCGACACTGACATGCAGGACGTATAACACTCTAAATGTTTTTGTTTTGGTTTTACGACATGTAAGCGGTGTAATGGTTCGAATTCCGGAAGATTCTCATGTTAACATTACATGAAGTCTATTTTTGTCAGCCGCCATCATCGCACATCACACTCCCACTCAATAGATGCTCATAAAAACATCGTCATCAACGTTGATGGTGATGTGATGTGTTCGGGAGATTTGTTGTCGTTAGAGGAACTGTCAATGACTATTGAAAGTTTCCAGTAGCACTGGAATCAGGTTACCTTTTATCACTGGCTGAGAATTTCGTGTTTGTTTTTGGTTTTCAGCTTCCGTTCGATGAGGATTAAGTTTTCAGATTCAGAACACCTGAAAACGAGTGAGATTTGAAAACACATAAAAGTTAAACATGGATATTGATTTGAACTAACAAGTTCCTGATTGAATTTTCTGATGAGAAAGTTTCATTGAATAAAAGTTTTGCTTCTCTTGAATTTTCTTGTTCCTTTTTGTCAAAAGCAAGAAAGTGTTAAGGTTTTGACGAAAGTTAGGAAAACTATACCGATACAATAGGAATGAAATAAAAACTTCATAGTTGACGTCTTGTCCCGAGCTACAGAAAAATTTTTAAATCATTATTTCGACCAAATCGAGCGCAATTTTACCAAATTATGATAGGATTTTCTATCAATTTTTATTCTTGTTTGCAAAATTTTTGTTGGAATACAAATACAAAAAAAAAAAAAAAAAATAGCTAGTCATCTTTTCGCAGTTCTTTTAAAAACGTTTAACCGAAGTTTGGTTCATACATGTTATTGATTTTCATTTTATCGAGGTTATACTCATAGATATTGTTTGAAAAAAGTTATTCAATACATACTTTTAACAGCCGTTTCAAAACGACTCAACAACTTTACTACCTATTTATCTTTGAATAAAGAAATTATAATATTTATTAAAATGGTACCTAATACTCCCTGCCGGTAATCAATATAAATTCAAATCTTCCCATGCAATTGATTGGTCAGTTAAGGTAGAAGGACCTTTAACTTAAATCACCCATCGCATGCCCCTGCATTGAAAATAACAAGTCAAAAACGTCTTATTTACCATTTTTTGGAAGTCTATGTATACCCAATAAAGAAAAATCCAAATCCAGCTTCGTTTCGGACCGAAAAAATAATAAACTTTCCAATAAAATCGATTAGGTTCATCAATTTTAGTTCCATAAAAATCTGCCCTCCAACAACATAAAGGGCCATCGAGAACGATTGCCGCCGGACCGCCAAAAAAAGGCCGATGAAAGAATTTAGAAAATGTAATAGATAAGCCTTTGTCCCCTGGGGGCTGGCCTATTTGTATTTTAATTTTTTATTACACTTAACCTTTTTTCCTGAAGGATTTTGGAGATTCTGAGGATACAGATAGAACCAGTATACCGGTTTGAGTGAACTTGCAGTCCAAGGTTGACGTGTAATAAAGATTTATGGTTCCTGGTTTCGTCATAAAATTTAACGACGGGAATTGACCTTAGCATTTTGTAAAGAACTTTTTTTTAAACCATAAAACGAGCATATAAACTCCTTAAAACTAGACCACCAGATCTCTGCCGTAAGTCCGCACTTGAAACTTTTTAGTGTCAATAAAAAGAGTGCCCTACATTCAGCATCCCACTTTCATTTATCACAAAAGACTCTCAATTTAGTGGAAAGAAAATCGATTGTTGATTGCAGCCATCAAACGAATGATGACAATAAAATCTCGTTCGGTGTTTTTTATAGATGTGATTGATTTGTGGGCGAAAACCACGGCTTAGTTGACCGATAAGATCTCAATTATCCGCCTATGAAACAGAGTTTTTATGCCTCGTTTTCCATAAAAGGATTTAAATATTTAGTAATAAAGTGGTAACCAATTGGCTTTTCTCAGAAAAATGTTACCAAGTCAATTTAAAGACAAATCTGAATCATTTTTTTTTTCAGAATTGGAATAAATCTTTTTCATTTATTTTTATGAGGGCAAGCATTTTGTCTTGTGTGTCAATTTTTATCTTATTGCTTTTTGACGGCGGAAGGGGCTAGGCGTTTTCAAAGTGCTGGAAGTTCCTTTTCAACCTAGAAGAATTAAACTTAAATTTGTGATGTTTGCTATCTATACTAATATATAAAATGAGACTTTTGTAGTCGATAAACTAACAAACAAACAAAAATCTCACTTTATAAATGATGGACAATTCCTCTTCTATTCACTGATTGTGCAGTAGGAGGTTCTGAAAATAAAAGAAATAATTATTAAGAGCAAAAAACATTGATTTCAATTTACTTACCCGGAAATTTTGTTTTTAAATTCAGGCAACTGACAGCCGACATCAGTTTTTTTAAATGTCTCTCCATTTTCATTTCATTTCATTTCCCATTCATTCTCTTGTTTTATATTTAAGGCTGAACTCCTACTTAAACTTTTACACCAATTTACAATGTTTACACGCGAATTCTCGGGTAAGATTTTCTGTACAAAAGAAAATTTTAACATCGATATTAAAAAAGAGCATAGATTTTAGTTTCCAATCTCTGTGCATGTACATTTTGCATTTTGAATATTAGGTACATACATTTCGGTCTCGGTCAAAATTAGGCCTGTGTCGTTCGAGATTGATTCGTTCATTTTCGGTCTCGGTCAAAACCAAAAGTAGAGTTAAGGACTGTTCACGGACAACTGGAAAATTTAAAAATGTGTTTTTGTATGGAAAATAGAAAGTTCTTGATGAAAAACTCGGAAAACTCATTGGTTTTTAACGGGAAAATTGCATGTAATTGTAGGTGCATTGGTTTTCAAATGGAAAACTGGAAAATTTCAAAATCGGTTTTCGAATTGAAAATAGAAAGTTCTTGATGAAAATCTCGGACACCTCATTGCTTTTCATAGAAAGAATTATTAATTTTGTATTGCGAATTCGCAAAATTCAGCGAGAGCACGAAGATAATAATAATAATTCTAAGGTTGCTCTGAAAGGTGCGAGACGAGGGTCGCAGGGTCGGCTAGTTATCAAATAAATATAGGTTTGCCTTTCGAATTCTGTATTAATTCTAACGAATACTAGTCAAGGTAAATGGTACTCCCAAATGTTTTAGTAAAATCGTACATATATAGGTAAAATGCTTATAAAAATTATTCCCAGTAGCAGTATTCATTCCTTCAACATAAAGGCGTAATTTTTCACCTATGGGAAACAAATCTGACTGTATGAAAGGAAATTCTTTAAAGGAACGTGTAATGAAAAGGATGATATGCAAATAAATACCTTAGAACCATTATGACTTCTTATTGCCCCAAGGAAGTAGGTACTCTCTGCAACAGGGAAATCAAAATTTAACACATCGAGTTTGTTTTACTGTTTTTATTGCACCGGTAGATTCAGAGCTAACGTGTTGAAGATTTGCTGTTCATATACCAACACGTGAAACCATGATGCTAGGAGTTGCATGTACATAAGTCAGTAAGCAGCAAGTAAAAATACATTCGTTCTAGCGTTATTTGATTACTTCTGGTTGTGGATATTGAATTGGCCAAAACAACCAACAAAGTGATCAACAATTCTATACGACTAAACAGATAACAGCATTCTTGCAAATGTAAGAAGGAATTCTAAGGAGAGCTCTGAACTCCATCATCGTTGGAAGACTGACTGCCAGCGGAAGACAAGCTCTTCAAATTGCATTCGATGCAACCATGTTGATTCAAGACAAAGCAGCCTTATCCATCATATTCACCTCATCCACATGTGCATGTTTTGTGTTACTGTTGTTTGTCTGAAGCTGTCAGAGACTGCAATGCGATGGGCCTTCAAATAATTGATTTTCTGATGCTTTTTATATCGGTTATATCTTCATACGGTAAACATACAAATTCAAGATGATTTAAAATGTTGGCTGGGGAGTGAATACCCGGATTAACAACAAAAGCTGCATACACATAATGAAAGCCCTTTGAATAAAAAGGCTTAGCAAAAATGAAGGAGATCGGATTGATCTAATGATTGGTGTCGTTCCTAGGTTACTGGTGTTCCAGGTTATGTTCTTAATATTCATACGGAATGAATTGTGCCTATACTACCTACTGAAATGCAGTATAGTCCATAACTCACTCGAAGGTTCATCATTGAAGACATCATGCAACAACTTTCTAATATGTCAACGATCCTTGTAACGAAAAAACAAGGCAATTAAGTTCGGCTACATTCATGAAAAACATGAAATCATGGTATTTAAAAAAAAAAAAAAAAAAAAAAAAATGCGAACAAAAAAAGGAAATGGTTTTTTTCTGTGGAACCTTTTACTGCTTTTAGCATCTCCCCAAAGAACAAAAACAAAAACACAAAATATTCCGACATCCTCTTCCTCCGAAAAATGTTTATATCCGGCCTAACGTTGAATTACTTTGGGCTCCTTAAAGGGAATACTCTTATCTCTCCCTCTGAATTCTATCTCATCGCATTGTTTGTCCCGCGACTGCAAGCTAAAAAATAATGACCAGTGGCATTTGTTCCTTTGCATATTGTAACTTCGGTTTTCGCTGTTACCTCTGCGCTTTTGTTTCTGTTCTTGTTTTCTTTGTTTTTTGCGCGAAACCTTTTAAGGCTATCACAGGTATCAAGAATCGAAAAGTAGCGTGAAAAGTATTATCTTGTTTTCTTGTTGTGGGACTACCGTCATCTTGATAACCCTGAGGGCATGCAAATATGTTGTAAGCTTTGTTGCTTGTTGAAATTGGAGACCGTGGCAGGAGGGAAGGATTTACCTGTGCGTTGTACTCGTAACCGTAAGTATTGTGTACCGTTTAGGTTGTTTATCTGCATTAAGAATTTGTGTATCGACATTTTGCATCTCTCGTATTCTTTTTTTTTAATTCAATCGAAATCAGGTCAATTCATCTATTACTCGGATTTAATTACTGCCAGGCACGGAACGAAACCGTGTTGACTCTTTTAAAACTTTCGTACATCCGAAGTAGATTACCAACAAACTTCGCCACCCGGTAGCCACGGAGAAATCTCGCACTCGATTTTTTATGCCCACAGATCTAAATTATTCTATTGAAGCTTAGAAATAAAAACTCCTACGCTAAAACCTGAAAGTCGTCACATTGCACATAAGGACTGTTCTGAGCTTCCTTAATAGAGAATATATTTTATCTGTCAGAGTAAATATGCGTATGCCTAAACTTTGATCTGAACCTTCTTATTTTTTCCTGCAAAAATACATATTTAATTCCCAAGCAACTATGCGTTAAGTCAACATAGCTTAGATACCGAAAACTAACATTTTATTTTTGCCTTTTCTCTCAGGGAAGGAATACAGAGCACACGTAAGATAAAACGAAATCAGCACAAAAAGAATATCAACTCCGAATGTTATTTAAGTCAAGAATAATTTTTTTTTGTCATTTTGCATGTTTCTTTTTATTACTGAGTTTTTCATTGCTCTTGTATCTCGTTGTTTCAAGAACTCGTTTTCTTCTACATGTAAAATTAATGTAGATTTCGTACAGTTACACATGTGAACATGAATGGAAAATGCTTTGTATGAGATAAAAACGGACGAAAAGTAATTTTTTGTTTACTGGATTGGTTTTGTGGATTCGAACAGTTTTGACATAAATACAACTTTATGCTTGAACCACTTTTTCATATTTTATTTAAAATATTTAAAAAAGCTTTATTTATTTGAAACCTCAAAAGAAAAAGTTCGAAGGATAGAAACAGTGCACTCATGCGTTCACTGAGGCCGTGCTCCTTTTCAACAGGCGGTAGCGGAAGAACTCCCAAGATGGAATCAACGGTGACGTCTACAGTCTACAGCCAAGGCCTATTGGGTATCGTTATTCGGGCTGACTGCCCAGCCACATATAGAAAATATAGTTCCGAAACACCAACAAGCCCCGGATATGGACGGAATTAATGATGACGACCCATAACGCCAACGATTTAACAATAACGAATTTCGGGTTTGCACTTAGAATGCTAGGTTCCTTAAGAGACCTATTTTTTTTTTTTTTTTTTTTTTTTTGTTCTTAACTTCTCAAACTGCCTGTTGAAAAGTTTTGAACAACTCTTAAATAAACACAACTAGAGGTGTCAAGGACTTTTAGGAATGTCTAGTTTAAGCATTCTGTTCTTTTAAACAGATGCTATAATATTTTTTCCGACATATACTTGATTAACACAGAACTATGAACCGCTATCGCTATCAAATATATTTGTTCTTCAATCATCTTCTCAGAAAAGTAAGCCTTGCAACGCATACAAAATAAGGCTTTTCAATCCAGGTTGAGTGCATGAGTGAAGTTGTCATATTAATTGCCTTCAACAATATTCCTCGTGCATGCCCATAGCATGTCGTATAGTAAATTTATAACATCATAATGAATCCAAGGCACTGACAGTAGTCCATTCATAAAAAATTCAACAAATCAAAAACAAAAACTTGCTTTCGCCGCTTGACTGCTTGCTGATGAAAAAAATATAAAAAAAAATGAAGCTACTTATACTTCTGATAAGTGATCCCGGCCATTTGTCTTTCTTCGTAAAAGCAAAATGTGAGCTACCTCAAAAATTAATAATTAAATGCAACTGTTTTGCTTTTAAAAAAAGGAAAACAGAGTTAAGTAATCGAAATAAGTGAACACCTGCGTTATTCTTGGCTTTTTGATCTGACATTTAATCATTACAATCTGGGAAATTGAAATTGACATCACAGGTTCTATGTTTAGTTAGTGTGATTAATTGAAAATGGTTTATGTTTTAATTAAATCGGAAGGTTTAAATATTAACACAAATTTTGAAACACATCATTTCCAACAGCAATTAAAAATGTTAAAAAAAAAGATTCGTGCAAAATTGACATTACATACTTGCAACAGAAGAAACTATACATCTAAACACCTTGCGATTGCAAGCAATTATATGCGCTGTTGCTACTGTTTAATGTTGTATTTTTATATACTTATTCAACTACATGCCGTTCAATTGCACTCCGTTCTTTCGAATATCTGCTACTACTTTTCTACACTTCATTACTATCAGGTTCATTGGTCACTTCCCTGAAAACTTTTCAAACATTAGTGCTTACTCCATGGTTGTGTAACAAGTTTTGATTTTCAGGATTTTACTCTCGTTATTGCAAACAGAGGCAATGGTACTTGCTGATCTAGGTTTAAAGCTACGGTCTGCTTTTTCAGTTCCACTACGGGCAGTATACTTGCCGGCCTATCCCCTGAGACCAAAGGCATTGTATTAACCTGTTAGCAAACCTTGCCTACATTTGCCTCAGGATATTAAACAAGAATATGCCATATTACCAAAGTTGTACTAAACATTACTTGCTGGTCTGTTGTCTTTTCTTTTGACAAATATTTACAAACAATATTTTTCACAGCTCGTTTCAATGGTGCATTTATTGTTACATGGGTTAACGCCTTTTTTAATTTTCTCTATAAGAAATTAATGTATTATATTGCTCCGTAAATTTGCATACCCAAATAAGCAAATAAAGTCGAAATTAAAAAAAAGTACACGTAACATCTCATTATTCTGCATATCCTTTAAAAAGGTGGAAATGGAACAAAAGGTAAGCACTTGAGACTAAGAGCAGTCGCTAGGTTTTGAAGTTAGGCATGTGGTATAATTTAGCTAGATACTCGAGGTAGATGAGTTGATTCAGCACCACACCAGGTATATTATGTTTTAAGCATTTCGAAAAGCTGATTTATTGTACTGTAGAGACTCAAACAGACAATGACGTGGAATTATCCTTTATTTTAAACACGAACACCCCCTTTTTTCGGACTGTGTATATAGAACAAAAATGAAGCTTAGAAGTTCTAGCTTTAAAATTATACCACCAAGAAAAACAAACATGTGTTACCCCTGGTCAAAGAAATATACGATTTTTTGCCAGTTATTAAATTGCACTCCAATTTTTGTTATAAAAAGAAAGAAAAAAATAAATCCTAAATCTAGAACTCAACTAAACTCACACCTGCTTAATCCTTTATTTATAGTCCCTTAGCTTAGCCCCTAAACAGCAATAAAACATTCTCAATTGAACTCTCATCGTCAAGTTTAATATGAAAATTGAATTTATGTGAAAGATTTTCAACATTCAAAACGATATTCAGTCTTGCAGACTTTTGTATATGAAGGTACATACAGAAATTGGAATATACACAAACAATTTTACAAAATATAAATATTACCGACTTGGGACTATCATTGGATACAATAGAACCTTCGTTTTAATTTATCACATTCATACGAGAATCAATTTGAAAAAGGATTCATTTTTGGTTTAAAATATTCATGAAATGTCACAAGAAAGTGCCACAACATAAATTTCTTTTGAAAGTGAACAGCAAGGAGTGACAATTTCAAATTCAACCTTAACACTTCAAAAACATTTTTTTTCACCTTTGAATTCCAAGTTTGTTTATTTAACAAAAAAGCAAGTGGAAAAGTTGAAAAAATCTTTTAAAAAAGCGACAATGTTGCTACATTTTGTTGTGCTAATAGAAGAAGGGAGAGATGTTGATATAAGTTAGTTGGCCTTGCGAGTCTTTTATTGGCATAGTATTTTTACATGTTCATATTCACGGTCTAATAAGAGCCATTCAATTTTAGTTGGCTAGGATGTACCATTCTAGGACTGTTGGCAACACAAAATTTAAAATATTTTTTGGGCTTCTAAAGAAAATATTTTTAATAAAACTCATACGTGGTAGTGCTTCATAATTGAATGCCTTTAAAAACCCACTCAAAAAGTTTCTTTATTCAGAAGGAGACTGCAAATATCTTGTTTAATGATAGGTATAAAAAATGCAAATGGACGCGAATTATTTAATTTAGAATATTTTAAGCTTGTTAACTTATGGGGCCGTTGTTTGAATCTCATCGTATTCAATCGTCTATTAAAGCCAGAACAAACAGTTTTATTTATGCAAGTTTTGCTTACTATAACACTCTGAAAAGATTAGATTAAATCGATTTATTAACTCTTATAACAGTTCAGTACTCTTCTGGATGGACTCTTGTTCTTATCAGAAGTGTTTTAAATAATCATAAAATGTTTTAAATATGATAATCAAGCACTGATTATGTTGATGTTAATAATTCAAGCTGTCTTTAGAGTAAGAGTGATAGAAACTTGTAATAATTTGTTTTGAAATTACTATTTCTTTCATTCCATACGGAGTCAAATTTCAACTCTCAAATGATTTTGAAAAGATGAAGTCGTGGAATCAGATTTTGTTTTTTGAAAAAAGAAAGAGAAACTCAAAAATGTTGTATGTTTAGAAGCTGGTACAGGCAGTTTTTTATTCACAAAACTTTAATCATGAGTGAAACTGACAAAAAATTCCTCTTTGTCGTTTCACTCTTCTTAAAATTTAGCAGAAACCCAGCTAATGTTTTTCATTACCTAATTTATTGATGAATTTGAAAGCATATAATTTTAAATTTACTTTTGGAACTCATAAACCCTATTCATTGGTATGATGATGGAATAAAGTTTTCAATTTGTATTGCTTTTGAATTTGCTTAGATAGATTTCGTAGCTCTGGTCAAGAGTTATTTCCACTAAAAAAAGGTAAGTATACGCCCTAGTGACCGACTTTTTTTACTTTTTCTCGGTGGAAGCCGTATTAACTTCGACATATACAAATCCGACTCAATTCCCCTTTCATAGACTGTCAGTAAGCAGATACAATAACATCAATCCATATAATAATGAAATGTACATCTACATTTACCGGATCCAAACAAATGCGATTTCAATGTTCAATTTGCCACCGCTAATTAAATGACTGAGAGATACAAAACGGATTGGCTGGTAAAAATGTTTCTAGCCAAAACACAAAACTAATCCCGCATTCTCTGAACTCCACATCGAAACCTTGTACATATATTTATCGCCTAATTGGCAACGTTGTTGCCCTTCAGCACACGAATATTTGCTCGCCGTGGCTTTTAAAACAAACCTCCTATTTCGATGTCCTGTTGTCAGGTATGCCTCGCTTTGGGTTTGTGTACAGAACAATTAGCCAATTGAGTGAGAAGCAGGAACTAAATAATGAACTTAAATAATTATGTCAATTAAATTGGCCAAAGGGCAGTCACCTTTGACTGGATGAGACTAGATTAAAGTGTGAGAATATTCACTAATAAAGAAGTTTCAAACTTGTTGAATTCTACCGTGTTTTTGTTATATCCATAAGCCCCCGATCAGTATTGCAGCATTTGACATTTTTAACTTCAATTGTACATAAAGTTATTTTAAGCTATTGTCACTTCCATCATTAAAAACCACCACAGCAATCAACAAAAATGAGTCATTTGGCCACAAATGATATGAACAAATTTTTAATGTTTAATTGCAAAGGTCTGTCGGAAGGAGACACTCACGTTTTGATGAGTATTATTTGGTTTGAAAAATCGTCATCTAGTTTAAAAAGATGTCCCATAATTAAAGCCAACGTTTTACCATACCATACGTTCTTATCTTTTTATCTGTCACTAAAAGACACCTTTAGCAGTGTCAATCGCACGCACGCGTATCATTCTTACTTATTTTTAATTCAAAGCCACAAGCCAATTCCAAAGTGCACAAAATATCACAATTATTATTATTTATTCTTTTTATGTTCATACAGTCTCTAGAATGAATAACATGAGGATCAATGCTAACAAGGTAAACTTTCTTTTGAAAAGGTAAAGCTATGTAGGTATCTTGTGAAAACTTTTTCTCTAATTATTCCTCGAATATTAGTATCGATTGTTTGACTTGTGGAACAAGACAACAAGTTTGAAGAGAATACGAAGCACGAAGTTGTTGAGGCACCAAAGTTTTTGATAAACGATTATAGATAAAGTATTGTATCTTTTGGTGTTTTTCTTTATTTTGTGGAACTTCTGTTAGAAGTCCATTACAAGAAACATTAAAGGGTAAGGCAATATATAACATAATATATATATCCGAAGCAAAAATGGCCTGTTGGTATGCCTAATGTGTGTTGGTAGATTAAATCCAATTTGAATACGAGTTCAAGGATTTTTAGGCATAACTATGGTATTCACGGTTCACTGCACCAATTTTCAGGTCATGGGAAAACATAAAAAGACAATTAAAGGATGAATTTCCACACAAAATTTTACTACTGCGCGGAATGTTACTAATTTTCTCAATCCCAAACGTGTTGAAAGAACTAAAACGTGAGGAACTATCACTTCATAAAAATCACCATTTAATCAAAGTTAATCAAATCAAACATAAAACATACATTAAAAGTCTTAATGAGGGAAATTTCGCCCACACAAACACATCTCGTCTTGTTTTAGTTTTAAGATAAATTTAAGAATTGGGAATCACTGTAAAAGTTGCTATTTAGCTTTTTTGAAACAATAGTGTCAACACATTATTTATATTACCAGTGGGGATTGAAGGTTCCGATACTTTCCCAATTCAGAGACGTATTGGTTTGTAGGTATATTAAAACCAATACAATTTTTTTGGAATTTTCTTTTAAAACCAAGCGGAGTAGATTCAATTCCACTCTTTTTCTAATTCAGGACAGAACGGAACAGCAGAGTCTTGCATAACAAATGAATTTTGATTTAAAACCACTCGGTTATGTGACAAGTCCCTAATGGGTCTTGTCTACATTCTTCTTGTTTATTATCCTCATCGTCAATAAGCCCACTGTGCGTTTTGTTTTGATCTGATATAGGACCCACAGGAGAGTGAGACCAAAGCTTTTCGCACACATGATTCCTAATTCCTGTCTATTTTATTAGGTATTTTTATTGCTACAACAATTTTTTTTTATTTTGCGTGGGAAGGACGTGGTGTAGGAAAAATCTCTGGAAAAAATCAGGAAATCCAAAGGAACCAGGAAACGTTCAAGCGCATCCACACGACACAAGAGTAATACCGGAACGTTGTGCTATAGTTGTAGAGTGGGTGAGTATGGCACTTGTTTTGTGTAGTCTCCTTATTCCTTTTTCTGGTTGGCTGGAGGAATGAGGCCATGGGTGTCGAACATCAGTGACAAAGTCCAGAGGGCAACATTAGTCTCCCAAGTAACAATTTATCTTGTATAAGGTCCGATTCCTGAACATTCAGAAGCAATAGCTTCTATAGTGTTATTTTAAGACTTATTTAAGGATGATTGTTTTTATTTTGCTTGAATAAGACCTTTTGTAATTTACTTATAACAGTCTGCAATTCGATAACACAGATAAGGCCTCCTTGTGCAAATTATAACAAACTGCTTGCGCAGGATTGATTTACCGAAATCCCATAAGGCCTTTTCGTGAAAGCGCATTTAAAATAGCTAGTATAAGACCTTATTTTTGTTAACTTACAACAGTCTGCAATTCGATAACACAGATAAGGCCTCCTTGTGCAAATTATAACAAACTGCTTGCGCAAGATTGATTTACCGAAATCCCATAAGGCCTTTTCGTGAAAACGCATTTAAAATAGCTAGTATAAGACCTTATTTTTGTTAACTTACAACAGTCTGCAATTCGATAACACAGATAAGGCCTCCTTCACAATAGCTTAACGTCTGACAACATTCAATTGTTTTTATTCCAGAATATGATCGATAAAATTTACG
>CAKKXW010000001.1:2041000-2051052 GCA_920937365.1 Sphaerophoria rueppellii
AAGGGGGGGAGTGTGTTGCAGCTAACAGTATCACAGTAAATAATACCGAAGTGGGATCTACTTCACAATTACTTAATATATATACATATGTTTTCATCGTTGAAATATTTGTGAAATCAAGTTTTATAAAATTTGAATTTGAAATAAAATTTCATTTAAATAACAACGTTTTTAATAAATTAAAGAAAGAGATAAATTAGAAAAACAAAGGCTAGGTACAAACAGATTGTTTTCTGAATTACTGGTCCCTCTCCATTTTCTTTTTTTTTATTGACCATTTTGAAACTTAAGGAATTTTCAAAAAAATTATTAAAAATAGCAAATAAAAGACGTTTAAATAGCACACCAGACCAATTTAGATAGATTATTACTTTTGTAAGCAGTGGGAACTCGGAGAAGGATAAAAGTTCCGTTTTTTGGTTTAATATTTTATAGCGGAAGTTATTACTTTGACTTTTTTTTCGTTTTTGTCGATGAGGAGATTGTTATAATTTTCCTTCAAGAAGATGAACCAAGATAACACTTATCAGAAGTAGGATGAAATCCTTTCAATGGCATAAGGTTGCCTTGTTTTAAGCAATTAACTGTGGAAAGGTATTTTGAAATTGCTTTTATGTGTGTTTGCTCTCGTGAACGTTATGTACGTTTTATTTGGGAAACGTTGTCCCATTTAAGCTGCTTAATTAACCGAATTTCGTGGGCTTAAATGTGAACCATTTCTAAGATCGGACAAACAAAATAGATTCCTTTTAGACGAAATGTGATTCCAACATACCCTCTGGCAATTAAGAGCAATTATGTTAAGATCCTTAAAAAAATAAAAGGTAGTTTTAATGTGGGTTTGGGTTTCGATGTTGGCGTGGCGTATGTTTGGCTTACCCTCTGACCGCAATCAAAAATTAAAGCTTTTTTTGCCTAAGAAAAGAATGTTTTTGGCTTTGAGTCTAATAGCCTGTTTATCTTGTCTCCAGATTTTGAACTCACCACAACTATTTAAAAGTAAAAAAAAGAAGCGCTTATTTGAAACATCGTCTGGGATTTCCAAGATAAGACACAAATTAATTTGCCACTGAAGCTAACTTATCTTTCGTAATGTACGAACTTGTGCATAAATTATGAATTTTGATTTATTCCTGCTCCAGACCCGTGGGTCCTCATGCGTCGACACTTAATTAAGAGAAATCAAATATCAACCAGGCAGAGTCAAAATTGAAGAGCTGCTCATTGATTGACACTCTTCGTGGTTTCCAACCACAAACGTTCAAGTTAAAACCAGTAGGCTCCTTTTTTCTATATGTGTATGACAGTGAATACTTGAAAAATTTTATTGATTTATTCCAAAAGCCAACCCAGAGACGTTTAAATATGACAAACCAGACAAACTGACTTCTCTTGAGAGTTGATGACTTTTGCTCTGCAATAATGGAAGTAGGTTCTGCTCCTTTAACAAAAATCCTTGGACCTATTCGCTATGACAAACTGATTCAGCGAGACAAACTCATGAATGCAAACGGGCTGAAATCTGCTATAATGATACACGCGCCGCGCCGCTGCCGGTCTGGACATCTTTTTGTTCTGCTCTTTTTGTCGGCTTTCAACGAGGTTCGTGTCACGATCGTTTAGAACTGCTGTCTCAAGAACAAAAAAAAAGAAAAACAATTCAGAAGGTTCACAGAAGCGTAAGAAAAATATGAAGGATGATCTTTCTTTAGTTCGCACGACGACGGAGCTCAAATCTGGCTCCCTTCATCTGATTAATTTCTTCTGGCAGCGGCATATAAGGACGACGAGGTAATATTGATAATCTTTGGTTAAAGTATAGATTTTTTTTGGAAGTGTAATGATCCATCATTTTTCTCTCTGAATTTCTTATTAAGAAGATGTTGGAAATGTTTCTTAGCAAAGCAAATTGTTGTTGATCAAGTAGCATTAAAAATCTACTTTCAATATGTGGAAGAGAGATGAATAAGATGTACATCGTAAATTCCTGTTAAAAATAAAATGAAATGTATTATTTGTCAGTAATTTATTATAAACAATTGAAGTGAGTTTAAGCGGATATGTTTTCATGGTTTTAATTAAAAACAGTCCATATGAGTATAGGAATAGGATATTTATGACTTTAAATCAGGAAAACCTCAGTAGTAGATATAATTATTGGCAGTTGCCTTTACACAATTGAAAATGAATTTCATAGGTTATATTTTATTTTACTTCTTCTACTCTGGAGAGTTGGTCTTGTGAACCAAATGGTTCGGTTAGGTTAGAGTGGCTGCCTAGATGTTACTGACTCACTTAGACCTCAAGGGTCCGTTGTGATTCCACAAAAGAAGTTACTCATGGGAGTAATGAACTTAAACAAACCATTTTGTACTTTTAATGAAGTTAGAGAGACATTTTGTGTCGATCGTTGCCAGTTCACTGGTATTATCGAAGAAGAAATTACCGAGATAGTTATTCCTTCTATTAGAGAGTGCCGTACACAGAAGATGTTGGATTGTTTCCTCCTCCTCTTGGTCCATGCAGCTTCTACAGAAGTCGTTTGCGTAGACCCCAAGCCTCAAATCATGTCTGCTTATGAGGCAGTGTCCTGTTATGAATCCAATTGTAGAGCTTATATTTTGTCTGCTCAGGGAAATCTGACTTTTTGACCATTTCAGGTCTATGCTTGGCCTTATTTGTTGATTCCAGAGCATATTGTTTGAGAAGATATTTGCATGTAGCAGTAGTGCTGCCTTTGTGAAACAAATAGGCGCACCTAAATTACAGCATTATTATTAGTTCTATACTTTTGTTTCTATAATAGTTACAAATTATCTTTTAAGATAACGAAATCCTTGTCGATGGAAAATTCAACTTCATCGCACGTTTGGTAATTTTCTATCTTACGATAGATAGGCATCTTTACAATGCTTTCGATATTGAAATACTTTCGTTCGGGTTTGTTTGGTAGGATAATATGTAGGCATCTCCATAATATATTTATGGAAAATCCTTAACCTTAACACTTCCACTCAGGATTTTAAATGAATTAGACAAGCAACTAATCGAATTTTAGAGTGTTTCATAAATATTGAATCTCAACTTTTAATTTCTCATAGCAGTAAGAACTCTTCGTTCATACTTGATGAAATCACTCAAAAGTGAACTGAAAATCCTTGGAAATGTACATACATGCACCATGCTCTTAACATTTTCTCGGAGAGGAAGAGCGGACAATATTATTGTGGATGTCGCTACTCTCAAAAAAGCCAAAGGAAAACCTAATTTTTCCAATATACATAAGTAAATATTGTTTGCTCAATACAATAACTTTCAATTACTCTATTTTCGGCTGATGATTCGGATTTCTAATCGGTAGCAGTGAGTTGTTGTTTTTAATTTTTACCGATACATCGCCGATAGATGTAAGGAGCAACTTTGGATGGGTTTCCCTTGACTAAATGTGTTTAATTAAGGTTTAAACATTTGAAATTCCAAGCATTGGATATTCTATTAATATAAGATTAAGTTATTAAATTATCAGATTTTCAGAATTCGAAGTAAAGTGTAAAATCAAAAACGTGCGAAAATACAACCACCTCAGTAAAACCGAAACGTGGGATTGACTGTGTTTGCCCTAGAACAAAATTCTATCCCTATTTCTTGAGCCACAAGAATCCTTTGTACCCAATTACATAGACATGCAGATAAATGTTAAACCGAAATCCAATATTCCTACAATCTTTTACCTCAACGTCTCTTGTTGTTTTTATTAAAAATTCATTGGAATTAAGCTATTTCCAGAATGTCAATTTATTTTTGAATCCTGATTCTTTTCTTAAAATAACAATAACCTTCAAGGAGTTAAGAATTCATTAATTATTTATTGAGGAGAAATACCACTAAAACCTCCGTCATTAATTATTTTATTCAAACCGTTCCTAACAGTTCTGTAAGCGTAATTGAAAAGATTTCAGCAACACTCAATTCTGTGATAATGTTACTCTTCATTTCAACATAATTTGCATTAGAAAACATTTATTGCTTGCAATAACTTTGTCCTGTTTGTGGTTTGTTGTTTCGCTATCGTTCTATTTGTATGGGTCTTCTATTGCATTGAATTTTAGTTTCCCACTTGTGGGAATTTTGACGACAGTACTTATTTTTCATTAAAATATTTGTGGTGTTAAGACATTGTGTGATTATTATTATTTTTGCTGACTACAAAACTTATCATGACTGAGTGATTCGAAAAATAAAGTATAACCATAACCACATCCACACACTTAACGGAAAAGAAAAAGTACTGATTTTTCTTTCCAGCTGCAGCTTTCATTAGTCCCTGTTATTTCGTTCTATCTTGCACTTGTTGCTCCAAGGGGTAAGTTGAATTCATTACATAATTGTGTTTGTACTTTTTTCTCTTGTGCTGATCTTTAAAGACGTTTTTGGCATTTCCCCCCATGACACAATTTGATAAATAAGCGGTTCCTTCATAGCGAGAAGAAGGAAAATGTGCTTCGGGCTATTCAGATATCAGTTTTGTGCTTTTTATCTTCTACCATCTTCGCATAGCACTCGGTCTTTGCTGTGCTCCAAGCAATACAATCTAATTCATTTGTTCTACCTCATTAATTTGTTGGTCAATCTTTATACTCTGTTTTTGTTTTTTTTACAACAAAAAAATGTCATGGTATTTTGAGTTTAAACTTGATTAAACAAAAGCCAAGAAAAGTGAATATTTCGAGATCAGGAAACACTAAAAACAACAACAATGAAAAACGTTGGTGTCTTTTTAGAGATAATGTGGGTTAAAGTTTTTTTAATAAAAGTAAATAAGAGGAAAACACAGGAAAATCGATTAATAGAACGGAAGTGAAAATAACTCCGCTTGTGTAAACAAAATCATCTTTTTAAGAAATTTAATAAGAACGTGCTGTAAAGTAGGGTAACAATAATGTTATGCGGGTATAACTAGCATTTTGAATGTTGTTCTCGATGGAAATTTCCATTATTGAAAAGACAAGACATGCATTGAATTATTCTGATTACAAAAAATATTGTGACACTAAAGTTAAAAACAGTCATTAATTAAATTGAACACAAAATTTTGTTAGGAATAAAACCGAACTGGGTGAGAATAGTGACGTTGGGTGCCACTTTAGTTGCCTGCAAGTACTCCACGTGCATGAGTTAATAATAAAAAAATAATATTCATGAAAGAAAGTTGAATCAACGTTTTTCTAACAATTCAACATGACAACGCTCGCAAGCAATAAAAAGAAAAACAAAAAACAAACAAAACTAAAACAGAATATTCACAAAATAATCGATACAATAACATAAATGATTTGTTATCGATAGCGAAGTGACAAAAAATGTTTCACTTACATCAGGATGGTGCATTTGTTACCATATTCAATTCAAATTTTCAATTTTACTTGTTTAAAAAATAAAGAAAT
Source organism: Sphaerophoria rueppellii (assembly GCA_920937365.1). NCBI lineage: Eukaryota > Metazoa > Arthropoda > Insecta > Diptera > Syrphidae > Sphaerophoria > Sphaerophoria rueppellii. The sequence goes on from CAKKXW010000001.1 coordinate 2,046,445, forward strand.
AAAAATATTGTTCAATTCAAATTGCTAATTGATGCATGTGAATGTGTGGTAACAACAATAATATTATATTTTATCTTTGTAAACATTTTGTTTACAAAGTTTTGAGATTTTCAAACAACAAAGCATTAAAACACACGTACAAATCTATGCTTTTCAGCCAAGAAATTATTGAATTATTATTAAAGCAACGTGGGTTGCAAAGTATTCTTGATAGATTTGGAAAAAGAACAAAGATGATTATAGCGTCATAACTTGGGCAGACATAGGATTTCGTATATGTTATCTTTTTCGTTATCTTCAGACTCGTCAGATGGCTCGTGAAGGTTAATATCAGGACACGATCTCAGCGGTCTTCTCGAGGAGACGTGGTTGGCTATGATTTTTTTCAGTGTATCAATATTAGCATTTATTACCAATAAAACTGAAGCTTCCATTTACAAAATTTTCAAAATAGAATGAGGTTATAATCTCATATAATTAAATCATATACCAATGCCTTAGAGTAAAATAGGAGATAAAGAGTTATTACCTCACATATGTGACTAACACAATATTTGAAATAGGTTAGAAATTTTGTTACAAAATAATATTTTCATCTGCTTTTGGGTTCAGGAGGCTCAAAAAAGTTTTTTTTTTTTTGCTGTACTATGGAGTGAATTGACAAGGTAAATGCTATAAAGAGGATTATTGATGCTCCTGCTTTACGGTTTAAACTCTATTTTCCATCAGAATTCATAAAGTTAATAAAGAGTCAAAATCTGCACATAAATTGAATTGAAGGAAACAATAAATAACTTCCATCGTACGTCGTCGTCATCATCATCGTCAAAGCTACGAAATATTCTGTGAAATAGATTCTAAGAAGAGAGAGGACTTTCAAATACATGTCTGCATATTTTGGGGGGATTTATCCCCACTTGCTTAGTGGCCGATAACCACAGAATGATTTATTGAACATAATACAGGAGAGGAGTGCTTACAATATGTTTACGTATGCGGTATGTGTGGTATGCCTACATGTATTTTGTATTTCAATGACAATTGATACCTTAAGATTTGGTATATCCTTTTTCTTTATAGGAATGAGAAGGATTTTCAACAATATTTCAGAAAATTGAACTTTTATGTGGAAAAAACAAAAATCAGAAAATTGAACAACTTGAAGGAGTTTACAACCAACTGACCAGAATTTTTTAGTCAGTTGAAAACTGGCAGAAATCAACAAAACTGCAAATTCTGAATATTAAGTTTCCTCAACTTAAAAATATTTCAAAATTCCCTCTTTCCTTTGTCTTTTTAATCAAACTTTTTAAAGAAATTCCAGAGGTTTTCATATCCGCATATCAAACACAAATTCCTCTACTTCAAATCTAATAAAAAATATGCACAAACATACGTAAATTGAATTCAATATGAATGAGAAGAGAAGAAGACAGGTGGGATATGATAAAGGACCAAAAAGGGTCGACCTTTTTTAGTTTGAATATTATCAGTTTTATTAAGTATAAGGATATCACCGTCGCTATACCTGTTCATCTCTTGACTGATGTGATAGGTGAAATATATGCAAATAGAAATCCTTTCCGTTTATCGAATCATAAACATATCGATTTTGGTAGAACTAGTTGAAGAAAATATGCAAAATTCTATCAAAACAGACTCTGGGCGTGTAACCGTGATCCCTGTTTGATTGAAGTAGACGGTGGGTAAATTTTATGCAAAATTTAAATCATCTTACTGGAAATAAAGTTGAAATTTATTAATAGTCGTGTTCATCGATAAATATTCGAAATTGTTTGAATTTCGTGGTACGGGCAAAAAAGTAGAAGCAATGGGTTGGGGTGAATATATTAAAAATGAGCAATTGAAAAAGGAGAACAATGTATCGAAACAAAGTATAAGAGTCTTGTTTGGAATGAAAAAGGCAACCTCCTTTGTATAAATTCTAAGCAAGGCAGGGTGTGAAGCTTAAAAACGAGTGTCAAGGAAATAGGGTTTGTGGCGTCAAAAAGAAAAGAATAATTTAAAATCATTTTTTAGCTCCGTTGTATATATAGAGTGCATTATATAAACCATAGAGGATGTAGACAGAAAAGCCAGATTTTAGCGGTAGAGAACGGGAACAAATTTGTAATATATAATATTTTCGTGTTTGACCGCTTCTAAAAGATTCTAATAAATTCCAACTACTTGGAATTTCCTATTTTAAAACAACCATCAATCCACCTGTCGTTTTAAGAATTATTACACACTACTATTATTTGGTTTGGGGCAAGCTGTCACCAGATACTATAGGAGCTCACAAAATTACTTAACAAAATCTTCTTTAATATTTGGAAATATCAACCAACGTGCTTTATATTTTAAATCTCCATGACTGATGAACACACAATTCTATTTTCCAACATGATTTCCATTTCGTAGTCCAAAGTACAACTCACTCTTAATTAAAGGTCGTCTCCATTTCAGAATCTATTCTATACAGATACAGAGGCATCTGTGTAACTCAAGATATTAACACAGACAGACATTCGACTCGGTATCAACAATTAATTAATTCGAGACCTAAGATCCATTAAGAATGACGAACATGATGCGATTGATAACACACATCACATACAATCCTATCCTATCCATGCTACCCATTCTCACTTTCTCAGTTTCTCAATATGATTTTCAGGGGTTCGTATCCAATCTTAACAAGACAAGCGTATTTGGGCTTGAGAACATGATACCATAATAAAAGATTGAATCATAAATCATCTGGTTAATAATTAGAAGGACTCGCTTAGCTAAACTATTAATTTAAATTTTAAGAACATCAAGCAAGAGCATTGTATTCATAGTCTGTAACCTGTATTTCTATACTCAATAGGCTTTCACCAAATAAATATAAAAAAATGTATGAGTTGTAGCGCTCAGCAAATGTTTAACATTTGATTCGTAAGTATAAGTTCTCTTGAAAGTCGCCAGTTTTGTTTATCGTCATTTATCTTCAGGCTGCTTGCTGTAGGCTGCAAGTTTTAGGTTTGGGCATCATCTGATGTCAATACAATTAAGCGAAAGTATCGCATTAATTTGGTTTTTAGTGGATAGCTTGCCTAAGGTTCATCAAAAATTGCAACGCATAAATGATAGCAGACTGGGGAGTTATATTTATTAAGGGAACAATATTTTAGAAAAGTGATTATTTTTATTAATCCGGTTTCCATCGAATTCCAAATCCAGCTTATAAATTGTTTTTGATATACATATTTTGTTACATTCATGTTTACATGTTTCTTTTAAATGCTCGATAAAAGTTTGCCATAACGTCACTTTCATTGTAAATATAGTTATAATTTGCCTGTTTACTTTCAAGACTTGGTACAACATGCCCCTGCGTCAACCACCTTAACTTAATCAATGTCATTACTTTGCTAAACCAAACAGTATAGAGGCAACTATTCTGGAAATGTTAGCTTGCAAAACCTCATTGACGTTTATTCCTTTAGACAAGCGTTGAATTTAAGTTACCCATGACACTGTGTAATAGAAGATTTAGAGAAGGAATGAAACATATTTTGTAGTGAAAGCAAAGTACTTTAGCGATGCGGATGATGACGGATAGCATGCGCTACACAGCCGCAAATCCAACTCCGATAATAATTATAGTTTTCAAAAGTTTGTGCCATAGTCTTTGTTTTAAGTTTCGAGCAAACTTCTTGGTAAAAAGATTTACTTTGCCGCCAGTGAACAAAAGTTTTCCAGCTTGCTGCTCTTTTTGGGAGCGTAATATATTTATCAAGTAGTAATATTACATAATTTTCATTCGACTGGGGAAAGACTAAACGGGGAAGGGATGGAATTCACAAGATCTGTAATAACTAGTCTAATCAGCCTTATCCATGAAAAAAAAATCGTTAATGCTAAACTTGTCTGCCTCCTAATCAATACATATATTAAAATGATAAAATGTTCTTTAAAAGTCAGTTGTTTTATCAATATTAATATTTGCTTGAATTCAAGCAACCCTCCGGATTTATTTAAAACAGCAAAAGAACCGAGCGTTTGAGTTTGTTACAATGTTGTAAACGGTTTTTCAATAGGGACGCTACAAAAGTAGACCAATTGGGACAGCAAACGACGCCATTTTTTTCCCGTTCTCTTCAGTAAGGCTTGCCATTTCATCATGGAAAGTTATACGATCCAAAAACGAGTCGAAATTATAAAAATTTACTACCAAAATTCGGAGTCAGTAGTCAACACTTTAAGAGCGAAAAATGATCTTCAGTGATGAGGCTCATTTCTGGCTGCAAAAAAATAAAATAGAGTGGCGCGACAGCTCTTGAAGAGCCAAGGCCTAAGTGGCTTACTCTCATCAACAATTCCCTAGGTGCGTGTGAAGAATTGAGGGGACCTACAATTTTACGCCGATTCACAACTGATGACTGAGGCTTAAAACCATCATTTAAAAATATTAAAGCTGAGCAAAAACCTAGCATATTGAAAGGTACTACTTTACCGTTCGGAATGACTTCTCTTGCCCTTTTTTTACCGCAGCAAACGACAGGGTTAACCAGATGAAAACATCGCAGGGATAACTTTTTGGCAAATGTTGTAACATTG
>CAKKXW010000001.1:2064050-2075293 GCA_920937365.1 Sphaerophoria rueppellii
ACATTAGTGTCACTATTGAGGAAAGAGTAGTTTAGCAATTTTAACTCTAACTGCTATCCACTCTTGTGATGAGTGGTTGGTTTAAGAACGTTGACCAACCGCTCATCAATTAAAAATTTGCAAGAAAAAATGTAAGTATATATATGTCCAGAATGAATTTATTTTAAAGCGTTTTTGCTTCATAAATGAAAAATTACATGAGATTAAATCAAGTTTGATGAACACCTGCAATCTTTTTTCCTGCTTCTTTTTGACTTGTTTATTGGTATTGTGAATGTGGGTCATTACTTTTTGTTCCAAATCCACGACAATCATCTTGTTTGATCTTCTCTCAATTTTAACGATTTGATGAGAAAGGAGTTATCACTGTGATTACAAAATTAAGACCTGAACCGAAGTTCGATGGAGTCAGAGTTATTCGCTCCGATTCTTGAATCTCAAATCATCTACAAGACAGTTTCACTGATTTTCTCTCCAGAAAAATTGGCCTTGCCTTGCCATGTTTAACAATCCATAATAAATCAATTTAGGTTGGTATTCCTTATACTCCAACAAAAGACACAAAAGAAAAACAAATAAAGCTCAAAAAACAAAATTAAACGGATACGAGACAATAGAAAATAAAAGGTAAGGTTACCGAAATATTTGACAACGATGTGGTGTGAAATATGCGGGAATGATTATAATGGACACGATAGACTATAGTAAACAAAAAGAAGACAAAAGAAAAATCGTTGTAGCATTTGAAGCACTACAAAGGCAATAAACTTTTATGTGGTTACCATCAGTGTCTTGAAAAGTTTAGCAATTAAGAAACACAAATGAAATTTGACATAACAGAGACTTGAAGTTCGACAAAATAGAGTTGAAGTTTGTGGTGTTCGTTTGCTTTTTTTCTAAAAGTCACAATTTTATTGCTATTTAAGTAATAAACAAATTAACACTCTGAACTATTCGCTACTTACCTGTTTTAACAAATGCATCGCTTCAAGTAACTCTCGTTTCCTCGTTTCTTCATGATGTTCTGAGCACGCACCATAACCAAGTACCTATTCTCAAAGCGGGCATGTTCTGATAGATATTACTTATATATACACATTATGAGTTCATTACGAAAAACAATGCTCCTACCTTGGCTTTCCTCCCCTTGATTAATGAGTTAAATTAACTCTTTCGTAAAAAGCAGAAAACCCAAATGTGAAAAATTACTTTTTGGACAGAAATCATCAATCACAAACAACAACAAACAAATCCACAAATATTTAACACAAAAAAAATCACTTTGAACAACTTTAATTATCGCCCTTTAAATGACGTTTGACATTTTATTCAGTTAAAAAATTAAGCCAAAGAACGTTTTCAAGTTCATGACGTTTGCCTTTTCTAATGCTGAATGAATGCTGAAATAATTAAAACAAAAGTCTTATGAGTTCAGTTTGACATTTAATAAAACTGTGTAAATATATACACACCAATATTTAAAAAAAAGTAATAATAATCATAATTATCCTACTCCTGAAGAGACTTGTAATCCTTATAGTAACTGTGAATTTTAGTGACCATAAACTGAAAATAGTAATTTAGATAGATCCCAATTTCCTTATTTCTTTTTCTGCAGAGCTATTTTGAAAGACGTGTATTTCGTATTTCTTCAAAATCAAATCCCTCAAACTCCACATAAGGAGAGGTAAAAGCACAAACTTCAACTGTAACGTATTTTATGAACCTTTCGAAGCGTAACCCATCATTTTGCACAACATAACCACAACTTACAAAAACATTCTGCTTCGAAGGTACTTGTTTTTGTTATGAGAACGGTTGGGTATTTGCAAATATTTCTTTGAAACTCACTATTTCAAAGATTTCAATTGGAATTTTATTATTAGCAGAAATGTGAGGCATTCTCAAGTTCTTATATCTATATATATAAAAGAACAGCCTAATTTTTGTGTTCGTTCGCTAACCGGGCACACTGGTTGACCGATTTTCCTAATTTTTTCTCTAAATGCAAGAGGTTTTATTGTAGAAGGTTTAGCAAAAATAAAATGTATACTTTTCAAATCACAAATGGTTCAATTGTTAAAAAATGTAAAAGATTTTGTATTTTCCACTACAAAAAAATCTGATCAATATACGAACACTCAATTTAGTTTGAAAATTTTGTCAAATATTTTTTTTTTCAGTAAACAAATAAAAAAAAATGTCAGTGAAGAAAAAAATATTTGACAAATATATAATTTTTCTTCGACAAAAAAAAATGTCAGTGAACCTAGGAAATTATATTTGAACTAGCTGATCCGGCAAACGTTGTTTTGATATATAAAATTTCTAGGGTATGAAAATATGTATGTATATTTTAATTATTTTTAGTGGGTACGTATTTGTAAATTATATTGTTATTTGTTATTTATAACGTTTTAAATGTTGATGGAATGTGTCATTAATAAAATTTAATCAACACTAACGAACTGGAAGTATTCCATGTATAGTTATTGTCTGAATGAAAAACATGGTGTGCTCAAATTTAAGCCACAAACAGACATTATTTAGCTTTGAGTCAATAGTCATTGCAAATGCCAATCTGATGGGGAATTGAATGCTTTCAAATTGAAATGTGCCAGTTCCTTACGAAAAAACCGTTTTGCGAATAAAGCATTGCCACAATTGAATTGGTTGCTCGACAACAATACTACGTTAAGGACAATACCTATAATAAAATTGCATTGGATTCAGAATATTTGCGCAAACTGTTGAGCCGAAGTTAAACGATCAACAAAAGTACCTATGTGTATGACACCATAGATATGCAAGGTGTGATCAGTCTGACTCTGAGTGGTGGTATATATTTTTTTGATGCACCCGGTGGAATGGGGAAATCATTTTTGTTATCATTAATATTAGCATCAATATGATCTAAAATAAAAAAAAAAAGAGTTGGCTCTTTCTTCTTCTGGAGCTATGAGCACGTTATTAGACATAAAGCTGACATTACAATTGTTCAAAAAAGTTGGTAATGGCCGAATATTTGTGTGGGATGAGAGCACAATGGCGCATAAAAATTTACTTGAAGCCTTTAACCGCAACTTGAAGAATTTGGAACTCTGAATCTTTTTGTGGCTGAGGACAAACTTTGTCGATTATACCACGGTCAAATGCTGCAGACGAATGGAGTCGTTTAAAAACTTCTATTTCAGGAAACTTACATTGGCCTATTATTGGACATTAAAGAGAGAGTGGCGCGATAGATCTTGAAGAGCCAAGGCCTAAGTGGCTTACTCTCATCAATAATTCTCTGGGTGCGTGTGAAGAATTTAGGGCACCAACAATTTAACGCCGATCCCGAACGGCAAAGTTGAGAAACACTTTTTCATACTCTTGATACTCTTGGAAGTTTTGTCAGTTCTTCGCAAAAGCCAATGCCCGAGATAGATGAAATAAAAAACTTTGGGTACGAGTAGGTCTCGAACCCACGAAGTTCTGCTTAGCAGCCAACGCACCTAACCACTAAGCCACGGAGACTATTGGACATTGAAAATGGAGTAATTTAACTTGATTCTGAAGGCCGAATTTCACTTCCAAACAATTTTTATTGTAATGCAAATCCACGGAATGAGTTGATTCAAGATGTCTTTGAAGCATTGAGTTGAAGTGCAATAATGGCTGGTACGGCTTAAAGTCTTTCTAAAATCGATGCAACAATTTATTTTGAACTAGACAAATAAATGCATAACTTTTTGCCCACAAGTCGTTTGAATGGTATGACACAATTACAAATGAAAACGATGTAGTAAATTCTACAACGAGACGGAGTTTTTGAATTTTTTGCATTTATGCATATATGTACCAGGACTGCCTTCACATTTTTTAACTCTGATGGTATGAGCATAACTATTGTTCGGGACATCAATCAACTTTAACTTTACAGTACTACAAGACTAGCCGTGAAGAAGTCAATGGCATACGTCTTAAGTTTCCTGTTCGAATTGAATTCCCTGAAAATGGTTTTGATTTAGAAATTTCTGTTTTTCCTCATGGTCAACTATACAGGGCATCCTGTAATTTGTCTACCATATACTTTGGGATGTGATTCTTGGTCATATTCTTAGAAAATAATTCTTCTAAGACAAAGTTACTTTTTCATCACTATTTGACGAATTAAAAAAAAAAGGCTTACTTTGTATTTAAGTGGTGTTCAATTTTTCTTGCCCGAGCAAAGTGTTGACTTTAAGGTATTTTTTTTTTTTTCAAGTAATGCGTAAAGAACATAATGTTTTCTTATTTTTACCTTATGAACAAAAAAATTAGCAAACAAAATCTCATTGATAAACAAAAACCCATACATTTTATAATATTTGGGAAAATCTAAAACAGTTTAGAACATCGAATTTATGTTTTTTTTGTCAATATTTTTATTGCAGTACTTTATAATATCCAAATAATTGTTAGTTTAAAGAAAATGTATAACATTGTGCAATCCTGAAGAGGGTTAAAAGCATACCTATGCCTATACCTGGCTTGCTGTCAAAAAATCCTTATTACCTTACCTCTTCTCAGGGAGCTAAATTTGGGAAAGATATGTTTAATGGGTAAATTAACTAAAAAAATTATGTAAAAGAATTGAAACGAATAGATTATTCATCAGATTATTTGCATGATTTTTCTAAGAATATTGTTCATTTCTGCCTATCCATCGACTACCGTATTCTTCATTTCATTCTTCATTCGTTGTGGGCCGAAGCCCTGCGAAGCGGGCAGGGGTTTCGCTAGTCTTCTATAAATATTGAATAAATCATAAAACAACTTTCATGCCTGTCACGTCATTTGAACATTTTCTATTCTGTTGAATTATTGGTAGGCATGCTTGTAAATGGAAACATATTCAGGGAAATTGTTGCTAGTTGCCAATCGTGATGATGCCAAACGGCGTGACACCGAAGATAGTGAAATGATGAAAGACATGGAAATAGAAATAAATTAAAGCAAAAACAGAAGAGAAAGGAACACAAGCAGCCATTTCTTAGCTACCTAATGCCAAAGGAGGTGTCAATAGAGTACCGGCGGGAAACGTCAATGGAGATGACGTCTTGTCGTCGTGGAGGGCAAACAACTTCACTTAGGTCGAAATTCAATAAACAAGAAATATAAAACATACTTTTTCCTGCAAATTAATGAAAATTTATCATTTATTAAAGCTTAAAGTTTACTATTTTTTAAGCTGAACTCCAGATTCATGAATACATTATCGAGACAACCCTGCACTAAAAGCAGATTGATAATGGCTTGACGCATAATAAACCTCAAACTCCAAGTACAATCACGATGAATGCGCTTTGAAATTAATTACGAAATCATAATATCTTCGTTACGTAAATTGCATGCTTGTGAATAACTTATATTGTCGAAATTATATTCTCAAGTCTTCATCGAGAAGGGTCTTACTACACTCAAACCCTTACGTGTGTTGTCGCCCTCATCGTCATGTTCCTCGTCGTTTATACAGACAACAGAAATCTGTATGATTATACTTCATGCATTCATTTCGGAATATAAACCAGGATTAGGTGGAATATGGATGTGAATTCAATATACATACAAATGTCCTGAAATTACATATCTCACGACTCAAATTTTGCAGCTTAGAATGTGAAATTGAATCTAATAATTGACATAAAGAGAAGATTCAACAATTCATTTTCAATTCCTCTCTTGACTTTAATTGAATAAGTTAATCAAATCCATAACACATGTAAATTCGACTTCTTTATTAAAAAGAGTTGATTACTTCAGCAAACAACATAAGTATCTGACTTGCTTAAGTGGTTATAAGATCATTGTTGAAGCTGATTTGAAATTCCCTTTCAGACCTTATCCCCACTGATTCTTAACCCTTCTCTGAATTTGAAAGAGTCCAATCGATATTTGACATGTTCATTAATTCTTTTTAATTGCTTATCCTTTTTCAAAATTCTTCCACGTTCTCTCTAGCTTAAAGGCATAAGGTGAAAGAGTACCTACATTGTTTTCTTTTCTTGAAATTCTTCGAACGCACAAATTCTCTATCGAACAATCTGGTAGCATACACAAAACATACCAAACAAGGTATAATTTGCTTTAAATACCTTATAATGGCATTGGCATCTTTTTCACCTACACGAGTTTCAGTTTATCATTATAGGAAAAAATACACTCGTATATTAGAAGAGACAATATTTTATCTACGCACGTATATCAAGAAATTTTGTGCCTCGAACTTCGTGCCCTGAATTCCTTTTCAGAGTTGTACTGTTTTGGCTTTGAGTTTTTATTCCACTTCGACATTGTTCTAAGTGACAAGTATTGCATTGGTAGAAAAAGGTTTACATCATTGTTCTGAGAAACGAGTTTTTATGTGAACGCAGTTTGGTTTCAGACCAGGTATCCAATTCCAGCCAACCAGGTGTATGAAATAGGGAGAGCTAGGTTCCGAACTGGCTATAGAAGTTTATTGATCTTACTTAGAACCGATGAATTTCGATATTGGTTCGAATTTCTACTTCAAAACTCGTTATATTTTTCTCCCATACTTTTTCAACCAACTTCATGCGACCAAGTTCTGCATTTAGTTATAACTGCAACAATAAGCTGAAAAAAGGGAAAACTAAATGAGGCTTTTTATCATTGTAAAATTATAGACAAAGTTTGACGTTTTAGATCGCATAGAAGAAACTAAACCTTGTTAGCAGTTTATCTCATGCTACAAAAGGTCATACATTAGGCAGCCACAAAAGGAATAGGAACTCCCTTTGGGGGATAATGGTGGTATTTTATGCATTTTGAATTTTGTTTGGGCTTCACATGACTGTGTTCTGTGCTTTTTGTCACCAAGGGTAATGGCTTTTAATGGATATTTAAGGCTTAGCTTAAGTGTGTTCTTAAGAAAGTTCTATGTAATGAAGAAATTAAAGCTTAAAAGTTTCGCAAGTTCCCTCAGCTGGACTATTTTTTCTTTACTGTCACCTGGACACCTTACAGGAACCTTGAAGACTAGGTCTTGCATTCGGAGTGACAATGAACCATCGCTTAATCGCTTAATGATTTCTTTTGTCTCTCTGTCTGCTGGTACGTGTGACGTGTGTACATACATAGTTTGTCATTGACGCATTTAAGTGGTTTCTTGCTGGTTCCTTAATGACTATTTGTTTATTGCTTACTGACAGATTGACTGATGATTTTTGTTTCAGCTTCCAAATGACTTTGAATGAGTTACCTTTCATCGCTTTCCAAAAGTTTCCTCAAAGCGTTGGAAAAAGAAGTTTCAAACAAAAGACAACTCACGACGCTAAGATTAATGTTTAAAAACAACGAATATTACGAAAGGTAAACAATTACCAACTGAAGTTTGTGTACTTATATTTAATAGCATTTAGCAGTTGAAGCCTTAGAAGTTTTAGTAAACAACTAAACCAGGAGCGGACTGCGTGCGAATGGCTCTAGATAGCGGTTAAGAAGTGAATTCTTTTTCAATCAGCTCGTAGTATCCTTATTAGATACTCAAAACGTTTTTCTCCTTCTTTAGTATTTGTATCGTCTGCAATAGAGACCAATTCATCTTAAGTGACGATGAATGAGTAAACCAAATATTCATTTGATTTCATTCATTTTATTTCAACATACCTACATAATTATTAAGACGTTGTTGCCATTCTATTCATTTTAAATTAGAATAGTTTCAAGATAGTTACACATATTACGTAAAATGTTGGCCCACCCTGGGAAAGACGAAGCACCAGCTTGCAACAAATGAAACAATCTTAAATACAGTGAACACTATCGTGTTACTGATGGTTGTTTGGCATGCGCTTATTATGATGCAGACTCAGCTCCTTCATCTGGCTTCGTCTACTCCATTGAAAGGACGTCAGTAGTTGTCGGCAGAAGAGATAAAGTCATGAAAACTATACAAACACACATCCTTTATTTTGTGTACTACTTCCTCATAGTGGTTTTCAATTTTCTCATACAGTCTGTCTGCGCTCTAAATTGTATTAAAATACACTGAACAACTGAACCAGTTTGGAATGAGACATGAGATGTGGGGAAACTTTTGCGGGAAAACGTAAATCAAAAGTTTTCGTTGAGCTGAATGAGTAGTCAAAGCTGATGAAATGCTAAAAATGGCAAATTATATCTTATTACCAATGACAGATATTTCATCGGTTAAGCCCCCTTTTTTAATTTTCATTAGACATGCTCTATTGTTTCCTCTTCATACATTCTTCTTAGAAAGCTTTGGGAAGCTTAACTTAATCGTTACACATAGCTCCTGAACTATACTTTTGACTTAAGCCAGAAAGAGCAATAATTAAGTAGAAATTGAGGCAGCAAGTGATGTCGGTTCATTGTTATACTCGTTTGCTCTGTGAATAGAATAGATGGATAGATGGTTGGGTGTTGCAGCTCCCAAATGAAAGATGTGGTTTTTTTTTCTTGTAAGGATTGTGGTAGGACTTTTTAATGAACTTAAGGACTGGTGTTCTGTTTGTGATGTTGCTGCTGAAGACTATATATTCTTGGAAGTATAGTGGCTTAAAACAAAGTAGGAATATGAATATGTAAGGTAGTGATGGATAAATGAATGCGGTGGAAGGATATGGGCAACCAAACAGAACAATATGAAACTTTAGAAATAATAATTGCTCTCGAAAGGTGTATTTAAACTTTGGCTGCACGTCTTAGTTGCTAGAAGTGTAAATTTTAATTGTTTTCAAAGAAGGTGAAGTTGTGAGCATTCATGAAATCGGGATCGGTTTGTAATGTGAGTTTTTCGTTTACTGTTGGAGGTGGAGGCGTTAAATCAAGGATGAGCAATATAGACAGATTGTTTAAGTTCAACGAAGGGGTTTGAAATGTTAAAGGCCTTAATTAAGGACTGTGTGAGCTTTTAATGGAACACCAAAAATAGATTCAATGTTTACTTTAGTTCTTCAATGTTACTTTAGTTCTTAGATTTCAGTTAAAGAATCCATAATCTCCTATATTTTTAGCGATTCTTTTCTTACATAGAAACTTTTTCCATAATTAAGTTGCCACGTGGATTAAATTATTCAAATAAATATATTAAAATGTTACTATTTCAACTTATCACACTTTTGTCTTCTCTTTTTTGACTCTCTTCAGTACTTCAAGCTTCCTTCATAATCATGAGCCCCATACTATTATTGTCATAGCAACAACAATCAAACCAAACGGATACGCACCCAGCCATATTCACCATTCCTGAAAAACATAGATGAGCAAATGGAGTTTCTGTGTTCAATTTTCCACCACTAATTACATAATTCCACAGTCCACAGTGAGTCATAGTGACAAAAATGAATTTATCTGGTCGCTAGGACTGGCGAAATATTTCTTAACAGACAAACAGTCTACACGTACTCAATCCAATCATTTACCTCCGGAATATTTTTTTTCAGGTCTAATTGGTAAAGTTTTACACTTTGTATAATATCAACACACGATCAACATACTCGCCCTCGATTCATTGGGGGTCCCATGCCAAATAAACAATGTCCTAGTCATACTAACCAGAATGCGCTTACGTGAAATTAGAGTATAGGGGTGGAAGTAGGTAAATTGTTCACAATAATAGAGAAAACAATCATGTTGCCAACAATATCTGACATTTTTATTGACAAGATGATACGAATACAAACAATGAACTTTCATTATTACTGCTTCTAATTGGCCGTAGCTCGTTTGCCTCCCTGGTAAGCAATTACTTATTACAAAGGAACGTTCGAAATGTTGAGGGTGGGAGGCTTTCTTGACAATTCTAAGATTAAATTTATCAGAAACAGCCAACAAAGTATATTTGCTTTAGCACGAGTTGCTCCTAGTTTTTGTAATTACTTCGAAGAAATGTTGGCTAACCTCAACAGTCAATCCCCTGACACCAGACTGAAAATTGCACGTACGATATCGAAAAGTGGGCCACTACATAAACCTTTTCACTTGCGTGTTAACCTTTACTTTATTTTTCGAACAGACAGGCCTTGTTGGTTGTCTCTTACAACAAAATAAATTAATGTGAACCATGGTTAATGACTGCAGGACTTTTCATTTTTAAATCCCCGAAACGCCGCTGATACTATCATGAACTGGGTGTCCATTTATTCACGAGTCTCGACAACAAAAGAGAATGACGTTTCATGTTTTCCGATCCATTATCACAACAAAATAATCCGATGGATGAATATTGTATCGAATGCAGACAAAAGAGGTCCATTTTTATGGATGGACCTTGGGACAGCAATTTTTTTGTCTTTATTATGTCAGTTCGATTATGTGATTAGCAAATAATTAACAAAATCGAATCAATTAAGTGTTCGTGTTTGTGTTTCTAAAATCTGATAGTGACCATTTGCATAGAATGGAAAGTGGAAAACATAAACAAATTTGCCATTTATGTCCAAAGGAATATAAAACGTTAACCCTTTTTTATTATTATTATATTAACATATGAAATTTTTATTGCGTAGGTGAAATAAATAACAAGAAGCAAAAAGAAAAATGTATGATCACTTTTTAAGCAGCAACCTACGAATAAACCAAAAATATAACTGGCATCCTGATCAGCGGCGAGGCGTGCCTGTAAAATGTAGTCGTTCAAACCCAAAATGCCCCGACATTACTGCTACTCTATCATAAGTTTGACAAATTAACTTTTGGGCACAATCCAAATAATTAATTTGACTTATGATATGTTCAGACAGACTTTCTGCACTCTTGTTGTTACTTACATCGGAAAAGCCCAAAAATCGCCTTTCAATAATTCCGTTTTTCAAAACAAATCGCACCATTGTAGAGAGTTGCGACTTCTTACTGTTATCAGTTGTTTCGTCCATTAAAAACAGAAATAAAACTGCATTGTTTTATTTTGTTTTCAATTTCATTTGAAAAAAAACTATGCTGGGCTAGTCTCATTACCTTTATTCCATTATTCAAACAGGAAAAAAAGCTTTCCTCTTTCCAAACTGATATGAACACAATCATGAACATGATCGTCCGTCTGTTTCATTTATCATATTCAAAAACTACCCTCTTTTCTCATTTCCAAAATTCTGGTGTATTCATTCAAAAAAAAGGTCTACTCGTCCGCAACTGCACTGCACGACAAGATCCCTTCAACGAGCGATTTGTTTTTTTTTTTTTTCTGACATGCTCTCTATGGGTTCAAGTCGTTGCCAGATCGCTCAAACGACTTT
>CAKKXW010000001.1:2091748-2104602 GCA_920937365.1 Sphaerophoria rueppellii
TTACGCTTTACATGTACGTGTCTCTAACCTTTTTAAAAGAAAACATGTCTTTTAGAATGGGTTCTTAAGCGCACATTTGTAACAGAACCACATTTTCGAATTCATCCTCAAGTATGACATAAGAGTAATAACATTTTTTTAATGATTGCTATAATCACACGTAAGTAAAAAAAATCAAATTTTCATGTGTTCCAACTTTTAATGATTGTTTTTAATGATCGCTATAACTGGCCTCTTACTCGGAAATTTTGTTTTTAAATTCAGGCAACTGACAGCCGACATCAATTTTTTGAAATGTCTCTCCATTTTCATTTCATTTCATTTCATTTCCTATTCATTCTTTTGTCTTATATTTAAGGCTGAACTCCTACTTAAGCTTTTACACCAAGACAATGTTTACACGCGAATTCTTGGGTAAGATTTTCTGTACAAAAGAAAATTTTTCCAATCTCTGTGCATGTACATTTCGCATTTTGAATATTAGGAACATACATTTCGGTCTAGGTCAAAATTAGGCCTGTGTCGCTCGTGATTGATTCGTTCATTTTCGGTCTCGGTCAAAACCAAAAGTAGAGTTAAGGACTGTTCACGGACAACTGGAAAATTTCAAAATGGATTTTCGTATGGAAAATAGAAAGTTCTTGATGGAAAACTCGGAAACCTGATTGGTTTTTAGAGGGAAAATTGTATGTAATTGTAGGTGCATTGGTTTTCAAATGGAAAACTGGAAAATTTCAAAATCGGTTTTCGAATTGAAAATAAAAAGATCTTTATGAAAAACTCGGAAACTTCATTGGTTTCCAAAGGGAAAATTGCATGTAATTGAGGAGCATTGGTTTTCAAATGAAAAACTGAAAATTTCAAAATCAGTTTTCGAATTGAAAGTAGAAAGATCTTTATGAAAAACTCGGAAACCTCATTGGTTTTTAACGGGAAAATTGCATGTAATTGCAGGTGCATTGGTTTTCAAATGGAAAACTGCAAACTTTCAAAATGGGTTTTCGAATGGAAAATAGAAAGTTCTTGATGAAAATATCGGAAACCTCATTGCTTTTCATAGAAAAAATTATTAATTTTGTATTGAGAGCACGAAGATAATAATAATAATTCTAAGGTTGCTCTGAAAGGTGCGAGACGAGGGTCGCAGGGTCGGCTAGTTATCAATAAAGCTACCTCTAATTACTTCCCCGGAGGAAGTCCAAATGATTGGCAAACTTTTCCATTCTAACATTCCAATTTACTATCATCAGGAAATACTATTGTTTCCAACTAATTGAAACATTCCTATACCGTAAATACATTTCTAGTTCATGCCCAAAGCCCAAGTCTGGAGTACTTCCTCTTGGTTTCGGTACATTGATTGAAATTTGATTTGGTAAACGAAAATACAAGGTCTACTTTTATTTATTTAATTCATTGGCAAGAAACACAAACGAGGTACTAATGAATCTGGGCAGAGGCGAGCATCTGAAATTAATTGACTATAGACCAATCATTCCGCTTTTAGACAGCAAAACGATTACAGCTCATCTCGGCACCTCTCAATCTATCGAATATTCGTAGACTACTTTTGACATAAGTCTAGAATATTCTCTATCACAACAGAACAGGACTGCAGCACTATATCCATTTCATTGTCCATTTTTCATTATAGTTTTTTACTTAAAGAAAGCTTTAAAATGTTCGTTCTTTGCATACAATCAATTCATGTAGCATGGTTGTTGACTGAAGAATTTTGAATGCAAGCTGGCTGACAGAGTTGATGTGAAAGAGTTTAGTATTCCTTGATCATTGTTGGTAGTTAAATTTGCAATTGTTTTTATCAATGCGGCCTACAGCTTCCAGCGTATCGATAATAAATTGAATCGGAAATTTACTAACAATGCAGAAAGGGGTGTAAAATATGACCGAAAATGTCGGGATAATGAAATTGATGTGTAGATTATAGAGGTATGCATAAGTCCCTGGGATTGCTTTTGAAACAACTTATTTGCTGGGAATTTGACTAAAGTGACTTTCATTATTGATGCGACACAATACTTATTCTTATAAAATTATAACCACTGCTCCATAAATGGAACTAACAAGTATTTATTCCTGAAGTTTGTCCCACGGAACATTGTCGTATACGAGGTTCCAAAAATGTCACATCACCCCATGTGTGACACTTCTACTCTCTAGAATCAACAATGGGTTGAAGACTATTGGGTCGTCGATTCTATAGGACGAACGCGATGTCAAAATTCAGTTTCTTAAATTCACAGGGAATGAGTGTATTTATAACATCCGTATCCTCTTTCCTGTTCCATTAAGGCTTAGAACCAAGGGTAAGCGTTTAAATAAAAATTGGTGAAAATAGGTTAAATTCAGCCTTTATTAACAGCCGTTTTCAACCTTGTGTCATTCTGGGTCCAATAAAAACAACGTTAAGTCGTTCGACTAAAGGCTTGCATGTTATTGTAATTGTAAAAAGAAAGTGTTTTGGTTTCTTTTTATTGCAACACTATTAATAGGTACATTAACACTAAGGACCCTGAAGGTTTTGCAAGAAAGTTGTAACCCATGAATCTGAAATAATGTCCCAACCAATTACGAACTATACCCATGTATGCAATTCAATCAACATTTCCGTCACAACCTATAGTTTGCAAATTGCACGCTACATTTGTTCAGTTCCTAAGTGCTGTTCAAATTGTGATAAGTTAAAGACTTTTTAATTTGTTTTATTTTTTTTATTTGTGTGTCGGGCCTCCCTTCCCCCCACCGACTCAATCGGGGCTGGGAAAAACATGAAAGAGACAAACAAAGAAATCAGCACAAGGTCTCTGCGATGATCGAAAACCTCTTAGGTATACGTGCAAATGAGTCTCTAATGGTTTTTCGTCTTCCTTGTGCCTTGTTAGCTTAGTTTATTATCACAACTTTGCTGTCATGATACCGATGCCCTCTTTTTTCTGCTATTAAAAACGAAAACACAGAATTATAAAGATGGTAGATTGTACCTACTATAAAGATCCATTAGTGGAGACACCAAAGATAAAATAATGCCTAGGAGTGTAGGTTGGTTTCCTCAATCTAAGAGCTGCGTTGATGTCGTGCATTCATACTTTTGTAGGCTCTGTGCAAACATTACAGTTGAGTGTTAACACAATGTTTGGTGTTTTTTCATAAATCTGACAAAGTGAAAGCCACTGATTTTTCAAAGTGAGAACAAATTAACTTGCAGTTCCTTTTTTTTATTTTTCTTCTTTTTCTATTTTTTTTTGAAACGAGAAGAATTGTGTGGGAAATTTGATTCCTTAGTCACAAGTCTTTTGCAAGCATTGACTTGCGTAGGACAGGACAGGCATTGTGCAAGATGAATATTTTTGATTGGAGTATGTTATGAACCTGCATTGCAGCCCATTCCTTATGGTGTTTCTTGGTCATACCTCTCACTGAAGGTATGACAACATTAGGAATGGGTCTTAAATACCTAAACGTTATTTCGTGACAGAGTGGATACGAAGCGGACATGTATTGCCCGCTGATGCTGATGAATACAAATGAAATGGACCTTATCAAAACTGTTACTTAATACAACAAGCCTTCAATTTGATTTTGTACTAAAACACCTGTTTTTTAAGAAAACACTTATATCATCCACTTAAGGGAGGCAAGATGACTTTCTAAACAAACCGATCCACTGTATTCGGCTGCTAAAGGCAACTTACGCCTATCAGAGAGCAATTAAGCGAAAGTTCCGCGTACAACTTCAAAACCTAAATTAGCACAATTTCATTGGAAAAATGCAAGATAAAATCGTTGCACATCAAATTTGATAGAATACCTGGACATCGGAATCAGTCTCCTCTGAAAAGAAACTAGGTACATGCACAGTAATTACCATTGGGATTTTAGGTGTGTTCAAAAATCAAAACTACGCCATAAGCTACAATCAAACTTTTATCCAAGCGTAATATCGTGCAACAGTTTGACATTCTTTTCCAATCACAAGGATCATAAAATTTCCAAAGCATGACGAATGCATGAGACCGCTAGAGTTTATACAGATGAATTGTCAGTTTAGAATGGCATACAGTGGCAGACAATAGATGAACAAAAACTAAGAAAAAAAAGACCGACTGACGAACGAATAATGTAAAATTATTTTAAATTTAATAAATCATTTTTGGATACTTCCCGCAGCTGAGACTCGTGTTGAAAAGCTGTACTTGATTATTAAAGGGAACTCATAAAGGACCAATTTTGAGTGTATACTCCAAACTGTGTGCCGAGCAATGACGATGGAGACGGCTTTCTTTGAGTAGATATCTATGATGATTTATCGTCTAGCTACTAATTTCCATACTTGTCCACAAAATTAATCACAACAAGGTTACTAGGACATATTTCTGCAATGAGAGATTTATTTAAAATCTAAAGACAGAGACACTCTTATACATGGCTGGATATATTTCTTTGCTGAAATGCTTTATGAACAAAAGAGTTAAATATTGATATCTCTGTTTACCAAGACCACCCCGAGTGAGGACCTAAATCTCGATGGGTACATGGAAGCTTGGACAGTAAATGTTTGAGAATTTGGTAAAATTTTCATGAGTTGTTTATTGAGGGCATTAGTTGTAATTTGTTGTACAATTAAGTGAATTTAAGGCATTTTTGAGAAATAACTTCTAACTGAGACAAATTTGTTCAAAGATTAGTCAGAAAGATGATGCAGGAATATTTACTCTCGGAATGGGATATCTCCCTATGTCGTTTTAATTCAAGAAGAAATTTCAAGTACAATTTCCATATTTTTTGTGATTTACATAATCGTATCAGTTCATGTCTTCAGTGCGAATTGATGATTCGATAAAACATTCCATGCATCGATGTGAAATAGAAATAATAGAATGTGTCACCAATTCTGATTTAAATGTAACAGACAGCTGCTCATGTTATGTTTCATATTTGAGATGCTGATGCTGTAAATAATTCAAATTTTGAGAAATATTTTGGTGGTTTCACGCTTTTCAAGTAATCAAGGAAGTTAAGCGTAATTCCTGACGGAAATGTTAAAAATGTAACGTGGAAGTTGGAGAAAAAAGGTTGCACATGCACAAGCCATTAGTGCACAGAGAAGTGCTTCTCAGTTAAAGAAGTCCCTTTTCATCGACCTAAAGGCCATGTTCTTTTAATTTTACATAAGTTTAGCATACACCAGCTATGGTAGGCTTTTGAACATTGTACAAATGTTTGATATATTTTACAACATTCGCCGGAAGTCTTTAGTGCAACATCTTTTTATTATTATTTGAACGCCATTTTGCTAGCTACCACAGTTGGTTTTAATTTGAAACTCAAGCGAATACCTGTTATCCATAAACGCAACCGAAAGTCAATTAAATAGACTACTCAATTTTCTACAACGACGTCCAACCTACATATACACAAATTGGGGTAGTGCAGTTGGTTGGCTGGTCTGCTAGAAAATGTTAACTTTGCTCTTGTGTGGTTTTTTTCCATACCACTGGAAAATAACTTTTGTGATAACAACTCTGCACTTGGATCCTTTAAATAGATATTCATAAATTTCAATGTAAGTAGGTTCGCAAAGTTTTCAGTTTTCACAAACATCTGTTGCAGTATTTGAACAAAAATTAGAAGAAACTATAAAGGGCCACAGGAGATTCATTTACAAAAATACTCGTATGTGGGTTAGGTCGTGCTTGTGGAGAGTTGGGGCGGCAAAAGTTGTGGTTAGATATTAGGGGAGTAGTTTTTTTTTTTTTGTTTAAATGGAAATGGCATATTTTGGGTCAGTTCTATCATATTCCCCATGGAGAACATCATCGACACTGAAATTAAAATGGAATACTTGGGTTAGGAGCGTAGAAGCTTTTGGTGAAGTTAGGAATGGTTCATTGACGGTAGCGAATTTTCCTACTGACTCTACATTAGAGTTCCTTTCTGTATACTCTCAGAATTTGTAAAAAATTCAGGGGAAAATTCGTTGTTGTTTTTTTTTAGCTTTCATGTCCTGGAACATAATCATCATGATAAAAATTAAGGTAAAATGTTTGTGATGCAAAGCACTGCCGGCAACCACCTCAGGAACGTTAACATTGCCATATCTGGTTTACTTTAATCTTCTAAATGAAAAACTGTGAACTCTCCAATTGAGAACATGTGTTATGTGCAAAGATCCCCCCGGTCATAAACTCCTTGACATTTCTTCTTCTTTTTGTGAACAAAGTTTTTTCCCCGTGTACCGTCTTCAATTTAATTGTTTGACCTAAAAACAATATGCCATCTGTTTACCTTCATGCAACTGGTTTACGAGACGTTCCAAACTTGACGCAATGGTCGTTTTGGGAGTATATACCTACTCTTACCAACAACTTGAAAATTTTGAATGGTGGAGAAAACATGGTGCGCCATGTAACTATTGCTGAAAAGAGTTAGTTTTTTGGAAGTTTATGAATATAAAAGGTAAATTCTTACTTAAATGTTCTTTTAGTTAAGGAAGAATGACCTTCAAAAATTATAAAATTTTGGTGAGTGAATGGTGGCTGATGAGCATTCTTGATTTTTGGTAAGTGTACAAAATTGCAAGAAGCCTTTTACAGAGCTTGAGAGATCTTTTGATCTGTTTAAAAAACTTTCAGAACAAATTTTATGTCATAGGCTGTTTGTAAGTTGTCAGAATACATTTTTCGATCATGGTAGTCCAACGTTAGTTTCTCTCTTTCATTCCTTGCTTTTAAGAACACGTCGAATTAAATTATAGAAATGTATCCAAAGGATTTACTTCAGCCAATTTCTGTACGAGGAAATAACAATATTATGTAAGTAAACCTGTTTATTTGCTTAAAAATTGGAAACGAAATGCTTACTTTAATGTTGAATGGCCCCAACGCATCAATGCGGTTCAATTTATTACAATAAATCAGGCTCATCACAAATTATAAGTTCTTAGTCTTAAATGTGCAGTAAATGGAAAAAGGACTCAGCCATAAAATGAATATCACTCATAAAACTGTCCACTGCTTGTATTTGCATCTGCTACCAGAGTTTACCATTATTCCTGGAATGAAAACAACAACAAAAATAAATTTTAAAGGCAGAGGCAGACAATAAAATTCTTCAAGTATCATCCATTTAAGTTTAAACAGTCAGGCAAGCCCTCAGTTACGAATGAAAAATTCAAGATAAAAGGGACTTCCCGAGCGCACATTCAAAATCAAATCATAGAAAAGAGGCAGCATGGGACATTTAAGAGACTCTTCGCACACTCGAGTAGTTTACCATTCGAAAAATCTTGTGTGCATTTAAGAATATTAAAATTTCATTCTCCATCTCTAGCCTTGACCCAATTTGTCTGTAAATCATACGACTTTGAAATTTATGCTTCAAATGCTCCTGTTGAAGGAAGTGCAATGTTGAAAGTTTGTCTCGTCCCCGTATCTTGAAGTTTTTAAAGAACCGGCAGCACAGAACTTCTACTTTAGTGAAACTCCACATGCGTTGAATCTAATATTCCAGCTGAATAATAACTGAAGAAGTTGCGAGCAACTTCCTGCTAAAGTTCACTTCACCTTATATTGAAAAAACTTACATTGCATCCACCGAAAAGTGTGAAATTAACTTCACTGTTTTGCAAGACTAAACATGAAGTTGACATATTTTTGTTTAGTAAATTTTAATGAGTAAAAAAAAAACAACATATTGAACGAATTAATGGAAAATCGGAATTATGATTAAAAATACCAATGCGATGCTGACGCAGAATCAGAAACTCTTCGATAAGATAAAACCATCTCATTATGACAGCTGCTGCTCGGGATTGTTGTTTATATTTATAGAGACGACTCAATAAAATTTAATGGTGATTGTCACTATCATTATGACAATAGTATTAAGAAAGGGTGGATGCAAGATGGATGCTTGATGTAGTTATAATAAAATAAATACACCATAATTCCATTAGGTAAATGTGTCCACCAATATTGCCATCAATGCCGCTGATTGATATTGACGCTCGTGGGCATTTGAATATTTGAAATTCAAATGCCCTCCTAAAACATGAGCGTCAATTTAGTCATTTTAAGTTTCATCTGCGAAAAAATTCCTAGTGGGCTGAATTTATCTAAAGATACACATTTATTACGGTGCTGTTATAAAGATGTGAAAAATCGACATTGATATCGTGACGGCTTAAAAAGTCATGGTGGTCAATAGAAATTCATATTTCCTGAATATTTAGCAACCGTAGGTCAATATTGGTTTAGGACGAATCGTTTGTCTTGAAATTACACCATAGTTACTCGATTGAATGAGAATCATGGAGAAAGAAGCTTTCATAATTGAGTAGTGAAATCATAATCTAGTATTAAAAAATTTAATATTAACACAGCGGAAGAGCTGAGGTATGCTTTATTAAGAAATGTAAACTGATTCATTGTAAATAAATTGTGTTTATGAAAATGTATTTAAGAAGAAATTGGGAAAAGAGACAAGAATTTCAGTGTAAAGTCATCATTCATGCAAAAAGTTGATTCAAAATAATATCCTTGTCAACTAGAGAATGTTGTAGAGTTGACTGCTATGCTATTGTGTCTATGAAGCTATTTCATTAAAGGCACAAACTCCAAACTTCGCTATTAGAATTTGGAAAGAACACTCCAAATGGGATTCATGTATACACAGCAACCTATTGTTTGTCCCAATGCGGTCTCCAAACACACAAAAAACACTCACAAAACCGATGCAGACTTTAAGTTTACAAATTCGTATCCATTAATTACAGTTCTTGTCCCTGTGCTCTTTTGGATGCAAATGTATGTAAATGAATGGGCACAGCAAGGAATTTGTAGTTTTGCAAAAACACAACGAATTTGGTCTCTGTTACGAAATTACCCTATAGGGGAAGCAAATCTTGATAGCAATTTGGACTAATTGGAAGCTGATGTGTGATTAACATCCGCTAACGTGTTTCATGGTCCTTATATATGCCCGAATCCCGAGTCCACGAGCAGTATAGCAAACATTGTGTTAGAAAAATATTAGTGTTGAAGGTTTTTCTATCCTTCAACACTAATATTGTGTCGGCAACAATTGGCAATTAATTGAAGCAAAGGTCAATCACCCAAAAATAGGGCTTCACGATACGGAACGATACCGATATTTTTCGATTATATCGGTATCGTATCGAATAACAAATTATTTTATCGTATCGTATCGATATCGGCGATAATTTTAAGACAAATTTATCGTATCGTTATCGACTTCGATACGATACCGATACGATACACGATAAAATATCGAAATAAGAAAAAAATGTGTACCTTTTCGCGTTATCTGTTTTTCTGGTTTAGGCTTGATACTCCAACCCCTAACAGACTTTATTTTAATAAGTGAATTTATATACATATATGACTATAAATGAAGACAACTCTTCAACCGCCAATTAAATGAAATAATAATCTAACGGCTACTAACATGTCTCGAAAACAAATGACGCGTTTCGTTCCAGTATCGATGTTCATCGGGTTCTTACAAAAGACAATCGACAACGAAAGCACGCGCGAACGCGTAAAAAAACAATCAAGTATGTGTATTACTACAAGTAAACTGCTATCAGTAAATGCTATTGAAGGAAAATTCGAATTTTGCGAACGCAGTGTCGAAAATAGAATTCTTTCAGTCGATACGATATATTCGATAATTATCGGCCAGTGCTTATCGGCGATACGATAATATCGACAATTTTATAAACACGTTTATCGTATCGATATCGGTATCGCAGGTACTGGATATCGTGTCGATTATCGTATCGACCTTCGATACGATACGATACGATACCGATATGTTTATCAAATATCGTGAAGCCCTACCCAAAAATGAACTTCCTGTAACCTAATGCACAGAAATTTTATATAAGACCCTTCTCATGGCTCGCAGAGAATTTAAATATTCTATGTCAGGCGAAAGAAAGGTAATGATGTTGTTTCAAGTGTCGAAATACTTTTAGAGAAATATATGAAAAAATTGAGAACATAAAATTTGCTTTTGGACTTTGTAAATCTCCAACGCTCTTTTATTGTTTTAAATAAATCCGGAGGGTTGCTTGAATTCAAACAAATATAAAACAACTGACTTTTAATGAAAATTTTATCATTTTCATCATAAGTAGATTTTTTTACCAAGAAGTTTGCTCGTTACTCAAAACGATGAATATGGCACAAACTTTTGAAAATTAAAATTATTATCGGAGTTGGATTTGCGGCTGTGTAGCGCATGCTATCCGTCATCATCCGCATCGGTAAAGTATTTTGCTTTCACTACAAAATATGTTTCATTCCTTCTCTAAATCTTCTACTAGACAGTATCATGGGTAAATTTAATTCAATGCTTGCCTAAAGGAATAAACGTCAATGAGGTTTTGCAAGCTATCATTTCCAGAATAGTTGTCTCTATACTCTTTGGTTAGTTAAGGTGGTTGACGGAGGGGAATGTTGTACCAAATCTTGAAAGTAAACAGGCAAATTATAACTATATTTACAATGAAAGTGAAGTTATGGCAAACTTTCATCGAGCATTTTAAAGAAACATGTAACATGAATGTAACAAAATATGCATATCAAAAACAATTTATAAGCTGGATTTGAACTTGGATGGAAATCGGATTAATAAAAATAATCACTTTTCTAAAATATTGTTCCCTTAATAAATATAACTCCCCAGTCTGCTATCACTTATGCGTTGCAATTTTTGATGAACCTTAGGCAAGCAATCCACTAAAAACCAAATTAATGCGTTACTTTCGCTTAATTGTATTGATATTACGATGATGCCCAAACACAAAACTTGCAGCCTACAATAAGCAGCCTGCAGATAATTAACGATAAACAAAACTGGCGACTTTCAAGGGAACTTATACTTACGAATCAAATGTTTAACATTTGCTGAGCGCTACAACTCATACATTTTTTTATATTTATTTGGTAAAAGCCTATATTGAGTATAGAAATACAGACTATGAATACAATGCTCTTGCTTGATATTCTTAAAATTTAAATTAATAGTTCAGCTAAGCGAGTCCTTCTAATTATTAACCAGATGATTTATGGTTCCAATCCTTTATTATGGTATCATGTTCTCAAGCCCAAATACGCTTGCCTTGTTAAGATTGGATACGAACCCCTGAAAATCATATTGAGAAACTGAGAAAGTGAGAATGGGTAGGATGGATAGGACAGGATTGTATGTGATGTGTGTTATCAATCGCATCATGTTCATCATTCTTAATGGATCTTAGGTCTCGGATTAATTAATAGATGATACCGAGTCGAATGTCGGTCTGAGTTAATATCTTGAGTTATACAGATGCATCTGTATAGAATAGATTCTGAAACGGAGACGACCTTTAATTAAGAGTCAGATGTACTTTGGACTATGAAATAGAAATCATGTTGGAAAATAGAATTGTGTGTTCATCAGTCATGGAGATTTAAAATATAAAGCACGTTGGTTGATATTTCCAAATATTAAAGAAGATTTTGTTTAGTGATTTTGTGAGCTCTTATAGTATCTGGTGACAGCTTGCCCCAAACCAAATATAATAGAAGTGTGTAATAATTCTTAAAACGAAAGGTGGATTGATGGTTGTTTTAAAATAGGAAAATCAAAGTTGTTGGAATTTATTAGAATCTTAAAGAAGCGTTCAAACACGAAAATATTATATTACAAATTTGTTCCCGTTCTCTACCGCTTAAATCTGGCTTTTCTGTCAACATCCTCTATGTTTTATATAATGCACCCTATATAGAACGGAGCTAAAAAATGATTTTAAATTGTTCTTTTCTTTTTGACGCCACAAACCCTATTTCCTTGACACTCGTTTTTAAGCTTCACACCCTGCCTCGCTTAGAATTTATACAAAGGAGGTTGCCTTTTTCATTCCAAACAAGGCTCTTATACTTTGTTTCGATACATTGTTCTCCTTTTTCAATTGCTCATTTTTAATACATTCACCCCAACCCATTGCTTCAACTTTTTTGCCCGTACCACGAAATTCAAACAATTTCGAATAAGTATTTATCGATGAACACGACTATTTATAAATTTCAACTTTATTTCCAGTAAGATGATTTAAATTTTGCATAAAATTTACCCACCGTCTACTTCAATCAAACAAGGATCACGGATACACGCCCAGAGTCTGTTTTGATAGAATTTTGCATATTTTCTTCAACTAGTTCTACCAAAATCGATATGTTTATGATTCGAAAAACGGAAAGGATTTTTATTTGCATATATTTCACCTATCACATCAGTCAAGGGATCAGCAGGTATAGGGACGGTGATATCCTTATACTTAATAAAACTGATAATATTCGAACTAAAAAAGGTCGACCCTTTTTGATTCCTTTTTCATATCCCACCTGTCTTCTTCTCTTCTCATTCATATTGAATTCAATTTACGTATGTTTGTGCATATTTTTTATTAGATTTGAAGTAGAGGAATTTGTGTTTGATATGCGGATATGAAAACCTCTGGAATTTCTTTAAAAAGTTTGATTAAAAAGACAAAGGAAAGAGGGAATTTTGAAATATTTTTAAGTTGAGGAAACTTAATATTCAGAATTTGCAGTTTTGTTGATTTCTGCCAGTTTTCAATTGACTAAAAAATTCTGGCCAGTTGGTTGTACACTCCTTCAAGTTGTTCAATTTTCTGATTTTTGTTTTTTCCACATAAAAGTTCAATTTTCTGAAATATTGTTGAAAATCCTTCTCATTCCTATAAAGAAAAAGGATATACCAAATCTTAAAATTTGTTCTTTTTCCAAATCTATCAAGAATAATTT
>CAKKXW010000001.1:2126547-2144216 GCA_920937365.1 Sphaerophoria rueppellii
ATCCCTTTAAGTACTCCCAGTCATCAACAAGCGTATACTAAACGCTGCTACAAAACGAGAACGCCGACTCACGTTGATAGCACGTCGTACCACACTACGAAAACTACTGTGGAATTTATGTGTATTAGACTGCCTGTACAAACACTACGCACTAAACAAAAATTTGTTAAGAGTGAGTTCACCTCTTACACAGATTCATGGACACGAAAAAAGAGAGGATTGTGTGAGTTCACCTCAGAAAAATTTTGAGGGTGTTTTCGGCAAGGGAGGAAAAGGTCGCGACTCTAGGTATTATATATTCTCTATGGCACAGATACTGACATTTGTTATGAAGGCGAAGTTGTGCAAGAATTGTTTAAAAACAAATCACGCATCACAAACATGTCCGTCAGATTATGTGTATTTAAGGTGTCATCAAAAGCATCACACCATGCTGCACGATAGTTGCACTCAGCCGCAAGAGCAAAACATCGTCGCAAATCATATGCGAACAACTACTGACCCTCATGAATTTCCCTATGGGAACTGTCGACGACAAAGCACTTATAACATTAGGCCCGGTTTTGCTAGCTTCAGCTCAAATTCGAGTACGATCTGCCATTCTCTAATTCTACGAGATATTTAATGGCGTTTTTAATTGGCAATCTGGAAGTAAAAAAAAGCATTCTGAAAGCGTTCAATTGGGCAAAAGTGACAGTTCTGATTCTGAAAAGAAGAGAATTCCCTTCTGATTTTAAAAACAGAATGCTTCTTTTTAGATTCCAGATTGCCAATTAAAAACGCCATAAGACAGTGGTTCCCAAGCGACATTTATTAGTGAGTATGCGGTCCAGCAACTACGTCTTCGGCGAACAAGGCTTCATGTGCCGGTCACTGGAGTAGGGGGATCGAGTGTCGGCAAGTCAACAAAAAAAAAAAAAATACAAAAAAAATTGAGTGGCGCGACAGCTCTTGAAGAGCCAAGGCCTAAGTGGCTTACTCTCATCAACAATTCTCTAGGTGCGTATGAAGAATTGAGGGGACCTACAATTTAACGCCGATTGCGAATGGCAAAGTTGAGATGCACTTTTTTCATGACAGATGATAGTCTTGGAAATTTTGTCAGTTCTTCGCAAGAGGCAGTGCCCGTGAAAGATGAAATAAAAACTGTGGGCGCGAGTAGGATTCGAACCCACGACGTTCTGCTTAGCAGCCAACATACCACTAAGCTACGGACACTACTACTACGGCTAGTCAACAGGTCACGTTGATAGATTTTAACATAAAATGCAAGGCACTCATTTTACCAAGTTTGGGAATTCTCATGCCCTAAATGCGAATCAACACCAAACCATTTTGTGAATTTGTGGATCTTGGACTGGCTGACCCGAACTTTCATGAGCCTGGTCCCATTGATGTCATTTTGGGAGCTGACCTTTATGGCTCAATTCTACATGGTGAAATTATTTTCCCAGCTTTGCGTAAAATCGCCGAGGACAATTTTTATGTCATAGCTAGGACATTGCTCGTACGTTTTGTCAAGGAGCTCGTAGAACTCACCTTTGGTGTCGTCCTTTTTCTCTTCTGTGGGGGCATGAGCACATATTAGGATAATTTTGACTTTAGCCTTGATTCGGATTGTCGTGATGCGTTCGCTCACACATCAGGACCTTATGTGTTTCCAAGTGCAAGAGCCGGAAAAACCGATTCTTTTACGGCCTGGGCTTCAAATAAGTCGAAGTAGCCCATAAAGGTGTTCACCAAGTAGTTCGGCCTAACTGGAACTGAAGACGCCACCGTTGATTCCAAAGAAGAAATTCATTCGCTGCCGTCTCTCGATGGAAGTGGGAACACTCCTTCGTTGTGGGGTAATTGGTATTAACAGCCTACTCCGCTTCGACCTGTCGACCATGGGAGGCCCTTCTGCGAAAACAAGTTTCGTGATCGCATTGCTCTAAACTTCATAGTAGTTGTTACCGTAAGCTGCTTCGCCACGTCAAGGCTTACCGCATGGAGGATCGAACGATAACTTCTAAACCAATTAGAGTCTGTTGACTGTTTTCAGAAGATGTGAATGTTACTATCGAATTTTAAAATCTGCATTTTAGTTGTTGCTGTATTTTCACACCAGAGTTCTTCCGCTGAATTTCTACCCTTCAACGAATAGTCAACATGTCATGCAGCTTGACATCGTCATTCAGCCTAATATTGTCTTCAGGCCGACATCGTTGTTCACCATGTGCTGAGTCTTGGTACATTATTCAGCTATTTTTTGCTTCTTTAAATGACAATATCCGATGAAAACGCTTTGATTGAAAATTCCTTCACGTTTATTTTTGTTCTCGTCTTCGAAGAGAATGGAGCAGAAAAATTGACTCCAACTAACTTGGCGTGTAAAACTAAAAACGGCTAGTAAGGGACCGAGTTGCTTATAGAATCTAATTGGATGTGGGAGACATCAAATTGGAACGAATATGATCCTCAAATAAAACAATGCTTTTCTTTTCCCTACGGAATTTTAATTAAGTGCTCTTTTCAAACATTATATTTTCAAATTCATATCGAAAACTTAATTAAAGAAGAAGAAAATTGAGAAAAGTTGGTGTGATCTCTAAAAATAATCGATACTATCGAAAATGGAAACTAATCAGCAACAACTTCAAAGGAAAGTTTTGTACAGTATCAGTCTTAAAAGCAACCTCATCGAATTAAAAACGTCTTTCATTTTACAATTTCTGCAATCATCAATTAAAGAAGAAAACTCATTCAAAGATTTTACAGAAACCATTGCAGTGTTAAACAAAATAATCGATATCGATCAGATTGAAGTCCTGCAGATCAAGATCAACATTCATCATTGACTGATCCTCCATTTTGAAAGAAGGAAGTGCTTAATTTTATGCGGGTGGACATTGTGTTCAGTTCTACTAGTCGCTCTTCGATGCTAAGTAACACTGGGGATTGTTTGAATATAATACACCAAAACATTAGTACCCTTAATAGCAATTTCGATTCTTTTGTAAAGTGTATCAGTTCCTTAGATTATAAACCAAACTTGATTTTCTTAACGGAAACATGGATCTTCAAAAACGAACCATGCAACTTCATAATTCCTGGATACAAACTCAACACATTTAATTGCGCAATGCTCTAACTTCCAAGTTGTAAAACACGAGTTAATAATTTCTGATATCATCAAAGCAACTGTTACTATTGACTGCACAAAAATTGTGTTTATGTGTTTGGGCTTCACGAAGCGTCAAAAGATGAAATTCTGGAAGAGCTTGAAAATTTCTTGAAGACACAATGTGATTGATAGTAATTCGAATATAGAGATCTTGGATTTGAATACGAAAGACGATATTTTGGTCCTATCCAAAACAACAACAAGACCAGAAGTCTATTGATTTCGGCCAGATATTGAAGAATCAACAAGAACAAATTAAAACAGAAGATCTGGATTGGATCGTTTATTTGTAAGGATTGATGACAGTCCATATCCTTTTGATGAAATTTTCAATAACCAAATCGCAAAGTGCCTGCCCTATGTCCTCGATAGCCTCAGGAATTCCATCTTTGAGGTCTTAGATCGACGCTGGGCTTTTGGCTAGACCTTATCTTTCACGTGGTTCCAAAGGAAGAAGTCTTACTTACTTACTGAAGGTGGCGCTACAGTCCGTTGTGGACTTGGGCCTCAATCAACAGTCTTCGCCAGCCAGCTAACTCCTTAGATAGCTGTCTCCAGTTTTGCACTCCAAGTTGATTGAGGTCCTCTTCCACTTGAGTGCGCCACCTGAGTCGCGGTCTTCCTCTCCTCCTACGTCCCTCGGGAATAGTGTGGAAGGCTTTCCGGGCCGGAGCATTGGTGTCCATCCGCTCTAAATGACCGAGTCGTCTGAGTCTCTGGACCTTGACCCTTCTGGCTAGGTCCATGTCGTTGTACAACCCGTAAATTTCGCTGTTATATCGCCATTCGCTTTCAATGCAAAGATGACCCGAAGAACTTTCCTCTCGAAACAGCCTAAGGCACTTTCATCCGATTTTGTCAGGGTCCATGCTTCTGCACCATACAGTATAGGACTGGGATGATGAGTGTGTTGAACAGTTCTACCTTAGTTGCTCGAGAGAGGGCTATCTTAGCCCAAAGAAACAGCGATTAGCAAGAGTTATTCTTCGTCTTATTTCGGCGCTGGTGATATTACCCGACAAACTGCGCTACTTCCTCGAAGTTGTATGCGTCTATTGTGACTTTCTGTCCTAGCCGTCGGTATTGGGTGTCCTTCCTTGAAAACAACATATACTTCGTGTTTCCCTCATTTCCCGCTAAGCCCATTTTTGCCGCTTCTGTCTCAATTCTCACAAAGGTGCCATTGACATCACGCTGTGTTCTTCCCATTATATCAATATCATCGGCGTACGCGAGAAGTTGAACAGATTTTTGGAAGATAGTGCCTCTGGTGTTGACGTTGGAGTTCTGCACTATCTTCTCAAGAACGATGTTACAGAAATCGCATGACAGTGCATCGCCTTGTCTGAATCCTTTTTTGACTTCGAAAGATTTCGTAAGCTCGTTGCCAACCTTGATGGAGCAGCGTGAGTTCTCCATCGTCATTTTGCACGAGTGAACGAGCTTGGCAGGGACGCCAAAACTAGACATAGCTTTGTATACAGTTCTTCTCTGTAGATGCTGTCATACGCCGCCTTATAATCGATGAAAAGGTGGTGGTTATCAATTTGGAGTTCATAGGTCTATTCCAGGATCTGCCGCAACGTGAAAATTTGGCATGCGCACATATTAGGCTGATGTTGCCGAATTTAGCCTTGATTCGGATTGTTCTGATGCGTTCGCTCACGCATTTGAAGCTCAAGACTTTTTGCCTGAGTCTGCTTCCCACGACAAATCCGCATCCAAAGAGTCGCTGTTGTTGCTCTCGGTAACAATTAGCATAGTAGATGTCGCAGTTTCTCATCCTCCTTTTGCCCCGTCCATCCCATCGCATTTCCTGGATAGTGGTAATATCTGCTTTGTAGCAGTTGAGGGTCTCCGCTAACTGTTCGCCAGCACGCGGTCTATTCGGAAAAATCGCTTCTTTTACGGCCTGGGCTTCAAATAAGTCGAAGTAGCCCGTAAAGGTGTAAAGGAAGAAATCGCAAAGTGTTAAATCACACTTTTCTCGTAAAAGATTGATGGTTTCATTGCTTGTCTGGCCGTTTCTGTTGCTCTAGGCTCAATTTCGAAAAATAAAGGCCCAATGACCACTACGGAACAAAAGAGCCACGCATTGAGGATGGAGAGGCTTTCAAGGACCCAATCAGCAAAGACACGCCATTGTTGATGATCAGCCGGCTTGAGTTCTTGTGTTAACTGAACTTTATAAGCCTTAAAACCCAAGTCTTTATGCAAAATACAGTGTTATGACGTTTGTGGAATGCCTTATTCCAAAAAACGACGAGAAAATGACAAACCTTGGTTTTCTTCAATACTTTGGGCTACAACAGCAATATTCTCAGTTGTTCTTGAGCAAGGTGCGCGGGTTTTATTCTACACATCACTAACCTATCTCAACTGCTCGAATTTGTCCACCAATTTCTGTATTGCGGTCCGACAAGGTGCTTCACGACGACCCAAAAGTGTTTTAGTTTTACGAACCGTCTCTGCCAAATTTTCACCATTTTCATAGTGAATGGGCCTGCACACACGAGACTAATTCATCCGGACTAAAATCAGTTTAATGGGCAAGGGAAGCGAAGTGTGCAGCATGAAACGGACTGAAATTTTCAACCCGAAATTTGCTGGATGAACGAAGACTAAAACTAACAGACATAAAAAAAGCTTTCAGTTTTGGTGCGGTGTATAAATACTCACACATTTATAAGAGATTCATGTATTGTATACATTTCTTCCCCAATCTGAAATCATTTCGTGTGTGCTTAGACTAAGGCTAAACACAAACCGAAGAGGACAAACTGTTTGCTTGTCGCAATACAAAAAATCGTGTCGTAATTCACCCCACACCGAGGACGACAAAGACAAAATATTTTGTCCTTGTCGCATTCGGTGTGTTTTGCCAGCGGACAAACAAAGAAGACAAAAATTGAAAAAAAAAGGTTGCGTTTTCCCTTGATATTATTTTGCTTCTTTATTCCTCGATGAATGGCACAAACACATTTATCGAGAAACAGACAAACTGTTGGAATTTCATGTGTATAATATACAGTAACATACATTGCCGTCTATTTCTCGTGTACGTGAGACCTAACGGGATCCAAAAATGTAAACAAAAATGAACCACGTGGAGAGCGTTCCTACTAAGTATACTCTGCAGACACATTTTGGAATTACATGTGTATATACAATTTACATACATATGTATTTATACGAAAAAATTTAGTCGAGTTTTCATGCACACTTCTTTCAAACCACAAACATCCACACATAAGAAATCTCTACTTTTTTCTTAATTTTTCTTTTTCTTAATTCTTTTTACCATTACAACAACATCCATACCAAATTGCACAAAATACAACAAGAAATATCGCAATAAAATACAAATCCAAGTATGAGCAACCGATATGTCCGTTTGTCGAAATCTGTTTGTTTGTCTTGTTCACTTTGGTCTGTGGTTCTTCATAAGACGGTGTGTACTTTTAGGCGTCGACATTTTGTCCGGGACTGTTTGTCCTCTTTGGTGTGGTTTGCTCCTATACAACCCCATGTATTTACTGCAACTGACGAGCGGACAAGACTTTTTATCGTGTCGTGTCTGTTTCTGTGTGTGTTGCCTCATAAGAGCAATGGACCTGTGTCCGGAGAAGAGCGAACAAACGTTTTGTCCGCTTCGGTTTGTTTTTAGCCTAAGTTAGAAGAATATTTTGCTTGCCTTTTCCTATTATTTGGCAACCATGTCTTTACTACGAGCTTAGACCCACTCAAGCAGTACTAATGCTGGTCCCTGTATACTTTATCACCATTGTGTGCCAACCCTCAAGGAATTGAGCCCACTCCTACTCCAGCCAAAAGAGGTTTCAGTTTTTAAGGTCAGGAGAAACGAGGAAAAAAAAATTCTCCACTGGGATCGGGGCTTGGAGGGCTCTGCGGGCTCGGCATGTTGGAGAATTTTGCCTTCTCTTTAACCGAACACAAAACGAAGGTCTGGGAAGAAGTATCTGTAGTTTATAGAAAAAGAAGAGAAACGCTATTGAAAGAGAAAAAAAGATGTTGCATGCAAAAGGGTTGCTTTATGCTATTTGTGCTATTCATGCGTGTAAGGGAGGCATGGGTCTATCTTTTCAACAAAATTCATTCCAATTGCCTCGACGACGCACGACGCACTTCCCAATTCATCGATAAAGAAGAACCTTACAGCCTAGCACCAAAGATAGAAAGGTGACGACATAAGAGGGATAATAAACCATGTTAACAAGACGAATGTAGACAAGGGCCGTTTGAGACTTGTCACATTCCCGAGTGGTTTTTAATCAAAATTCGTTTGTTATGCATGGAAGAACGGGAAATGCAAATGCCGTCAGCGTCACACACCTTGTTCTCGATGTCGCTACAGACAACCTAACCTTGTCCTAATATGTGGAGCATAGCCTGATGGTGTTGCTAGGAACTGACACCGATAGCACCTCGTTTGCTCTCAGAAACTCAGTGCGGAATGGGTTGGTTAGAAGGAGGAATTGAATTAAAACTCCACCCGTAAAAATGTGGCACATATGTTATGTATGATGTGAGCCCCTTTATTGACTTAAACTTTACAGTCCTGCTACCATGCCAGCCAAGTATAAACCGATAGCTATAGATACTTTTTTTTAAAGTACTTTTTCCATTCAAAGTTGAGAGCCCTGCAGAACCTACAGATTCAAGTTTTGCCCTTTTGTTTTTTCCCGCTGTTAAGACTTGTACATATAAATTTGAAAACGATATACGATGGCAGATGGAGAAAAAATTACTTTGCATTGTGAGGCTGGCGCTGTATTGTATTATGTGGGAAGTATTTCTAGCTAACTTTTAACTACACTCGCTCCAACTTTTTGCATTGAGAGTGAAATAAAAGAGGGATGGAGTAGGGGAGAATGAAACCGACACGACCGATGCGAAGCGACGTCTAAAGGATGTTTTTGTGGTAGCTTTTGAGGAGCTGTTCCAAGTTTTGTTTCAAGGAAGTCTTGGTTTTGTTTATTGTGCCACGGTGGAGAGGAAGTAACTGTGTTTTCGTTGCTGTGTTTTTGGCTGTTTGGCTGTCGGTCGAAGCTGTTAAGATTATGATTAATATCTATGTGTCATGACTTAAGCTCAGTTGTTAAAGGTAAAGTGGAGCGCAGTCTATCATTATTAAAAAGTTCGAAAAAGGAGTCCTCTGTTAGGTACAGTATATTTGAACGGGATTTCAATTTGAAATATTGCAGTGGGGCTTGTATAATTCAACGATTGTACTTCAGGAAGATTAAAAGAAAGGTAGTGTTTAACAAGCATTAACGAGACACTTCTGTATTGAGAATCAAAAGGAAAGAAACTTTGGGTAATCTTTTGACGGAACACATCCATATCAAACTTGTTAACTATTTATGTCAAATGTATGTGAATATTGAAAATTTTGAGACTACATTGACTGCAAATGCAAAATAAGCGTAAAACCAATTTTCTTCTGAAGTTTCCATTATCATCAGCATTTACAACAAAATTTTAAATATTTAATAAACTCTTGGCGAACTATAAATAAACTATTGATCTATAATATCACTCATCATCATAAGTTCATTTCGGTTGCCCCACAAATCAATAAAATCCTTTCAAAAGTTTAAAAATAACCATTGCTAACCTGGTTTTTGATATTTGTCATTTCCACCAGAGCAGGTTTTAGAGAAATCGATTCAGAGCAATACTCCGTCCACAACCTTTCACACATTTATGTTTCCTTAAATTTCCAGGGTTTATGTTTGTTTTTGATGTTCAAAAGTTGAAAA
Source organism: Sphaerophoria rueppellii (assembly GCA_920937365.1). Classification (NCBI taxonomy): domain Eukaryota; kingdom Metazoa; phylum Arthropoda; class Insecta; order Diptera; family Syrphidae; genus Sphaerophoria; species Sphaerophoria rueppellii. The sequence goes on from CAKKXW010000001.1 coordinate 2,135,497, forward strand.
CTGAAGGTGGAATTAATAAAAGGTATATGTAGTGTATAGAACCATCTGGTCGGTCGTGTTTCGACTTGTCGAATAATAAAAGCACGGGAGCAAATCATTTAAGTATAAACGTAGAGACTGAAAATGCATTTCATTTGAGTGGTCTGCATTCTGCTGTTGAAAATCATAATCAAACTTATGTATGTGTTGCCAGAGCTGTCGAAGGGAGAGCATAGCAAGCTATAGTTCAGTACTTATAAATGAAATGAGCTCAATGATTCATACATACACAAGCGACAGCCCTGGATGTTTGTTTTATGATTTCCATTTCATTCTATGTAGAGTAGAGTTATAATTTTTTCTTTGGATTAATGCAATCAGCTTTTGAGAAACCAACATGATTGTGTCCCCGCCACTTCCAGCTGAAAAACCTGTTGACTCAGTTTTCGACAAGGATGATGGGGTTGTTTCTTGAGAGCTGCACGAAATGAAGTCGTTAACTAAAAAAAAGTTCAACATCCGCCAAGAGATTTAAGTAAAATGACGAAAATACATTTTTAAGGTCTAAAATGAGTTTTTGATTCCAAAAAAGAAAAACGCTTTGGGGCAAGTTTTAACTAATGGAAAAGGATTTTAAGGGATTACGTCTGAATTCGAGAAGGTACAATGTATTACTTAGTCTGCAAATACAGTTTCAAGTACCTTGGCTCTTCGAAGCCATTTGCAACAAATCTAAATCCAGAAATTACATAGCGGGGTGATGAAGAGCGAATGAAAAGCAAATCCATCACACAAAGACGGCATAGATGGGGCATTAAAAGAGAAGAAAAACTAGCTAGCTAGCTTGAAAACGAACTATACGTCTACTTTCGAACTAAAAAGCAGTTGAATAAATGTGACCAATTGAAAATGAATTGAGGTCACTATTTCTTTCGTTATAAACAGTTAACAGAAATCCTGATGTTCATAATGAAGTATAATCATCGCTCCCACGAATGACGTATGATAATATAACTGGCATCTTTGGCCCTCACCTACGGAGACATTCGATTTAATGATCTTAATAGCTTTTAAGTCAAGATAACAATTTCAGCTCGTTTCTCATTCTTCTATTACCTAAATTAATTTTCATCGGCAACTCTCGCTATAGGCCTCGCCTCATTCCGGATCTTCCCGTCGCGGTCGTTTTAATGACCAAAGTTCATATTAAAATAAATGGAAAGGAAGGGTTATATTTCCATTCCTAAACAATCTTCATCAAAATAGAAACTAAAAACAAAAAAATTATATATAAACTTATTCACTTAGATTGTTTGTTCTGCTCGTGTTGTGCAAGTTTGTTTTCCTCTTGAGAATAATGTCTATTCTACTAGTTCAATAAATCATGCCAGCACTACTTATGTCTCGTCTCGAGATGATAAGGGCTTTACCCCTTTTTACAAGTTGTTAACAAATTAGATAACAATAATTCAATGTTGTATTTTGCTCCGTCATAAAATAAGAGTTCATATTTCCTTTTTTACCTTCGCTTTTCACAAAAATGATACACGCACCAGTTGACAATGGAGTATGGAGATATGTTTGCTTACATCTGTGTTTAAGTCAAATCTGAATGCTACTTAAATAATTTATACCAATTACAAACTTTAAATAATCACTAGATGGCGACTAAGCCACTCTTAAATTCTCTCTATTTCATCCATATTAATATTTAAATTGTAAAGTTGGTACTTAACATTTCCTGTAAGACCGAATCGCTCTCTTTTGTATTAACCTTCAATCTGGTAAGACGTACTTCTGCTCCAATAAAACTTATATATACTTTGTGAACCGAATTGACTTGGTGTTTTTAATTTTTTCGGAACCACATCTTTAAAATCTAATTTTGTTGGAATCTACCCCAAACAATCTGTGTCCATCGTTTTTTGTGAGACATTCGTAAGTCGGGCGCAATCAAGTTGAATTGTCAAGTCAAAAGTAAATGAATGAGGCGGAGGAGGTCGGAAATTTGATTTTGAGGCAGATGATGCGTGGCAGGAAGGGGTTAAATGTTTTTTTTCAAGATTCATTAAATGAAGTGGATATAAAAATTTGATATGTAGGTAGTTACTTTTCTTACATACGACTTTTAATATTTCAAATTACTTACTTATCGTGGATTTCATTGTTCCAGCGGGCCTTCTTTTTATCAGACAACTTTCCATTGCACTGCGCCTTCCCACCTAAAACAACACCCCATATCGTTAGCAGCGCCCCTTATCTAGCGGCAAACTAAAGTGTCCCTTTCAATACCCTGATTTTTCATATTTTGCCTTTGCTGCTCGCTAAAAAAAACTGCATGTTCTTCGACTAACATATTGACCCGTTTGTTTCAACTAATAATGGAGAGGAAAATTCAACAGCGAACTTATGCGTGTAGGGTGTTCAAGGACATTTCGAGCGAATGGTCAACAATGCTAGAGCCTGGTCAATGTTTGACTAGAAACCGGAAGGACAAACGTTAGTAACAGACGAATATGGTCAAATTAGATTGAATGTGTATGCAAATGCATGATTGTGCGTAACTTGGCCACTTATTGATTATTCCAATTATCAATAATTGATTTCTGTTTTTCCAACCCTCATTACTCGGTGGGGCGGATGGGAAAAATATGTATAGGTGCATATACACTGTTCAATATGAAAGTATTTAATTACAGTTTTCCGGAAACAGCTTTAATTAGTTTCAATTCAGTTTATATCAATGCAACCTGTACATTTGTACAGATTTAATAGCTTGTTTTACATTTTCAACAACAAAGTTAGACTCAGTTTTTAAGGTAAAATTAAACACAATTTTATTTAAATTTGTAAGCAATTCATTTCAATTTTCGTCGTAGTAGGTACGTATAAAGGTACATTGTACATAATGTTTTGTCTTATTTCAATATCATAAGAATTTCCTCAAAAAACCTATAAAGTCAACAATTTTATCAAAAAGATGAATTTTTCATCTCGTGAAAATCTTCACAGCGACAGAACCAACATGTGTAGCTCGTACTTTCGCGATTCAATTATTTTTCAGCAGATTTTTGTAGCGAATATTAATCAAAAAAGAAGAAGACTGACATTGAAAGTTTTCAAGAGCAAAAGACGAAAAGTGGAAGGAATAAATAATGAAATTGCTCGAAGGCATTCTTGATCTAGTATCTGATTTGCCTTTTGAGAGAAATATTAAATTCTTTATTGCATTACTTATATGGCACTTGAGCAGCGTATCTTGGTAGCCACTTTTATGTGTTACCCCGAAATCCCAATTAACCTTAAATACTGCCTTCACTATGCCTCTGCTCGGCACATAGACCCATTGGCTTTGTTTTGTTCAATTTTCAGTCCAATTAAAAGTAATTTTGCGGCTCGTAAACATTTTTGAATCTTGTCTGAATCCTCTACCTACGTCCTACAGTGTATTCAAAGCAAACAAAAAGTAAAAGTGGCATAACCATTAAAAAATCTGCGTATCTAGGCTTTGGAGCACAATGACGAGAATTTAAGATTAAAACAGGATAAAATTGGATTAGGATCATTCTATTAAGATCTTCCTTGCTATTTCTCTTTTGGAAAGGGACTTCAGCCCTAATGGAATTCCTAGAAATGTCGTTCATTCGATTTGTCATGAGACAAGGAAATAACATTTTCAACACTCCATCAATTTACATCAGGGTCAGGATACTTCAAATGTCAACTCTACCTTTCTGTCGGATTCACCATCAATGCGAATTTAGGTTTCCTTGTCTTTGGATATTATGTATTTGTATCTGAAATATTCTGAGCAGACGTCAAAAGAAGCAGAGCATGTTTCTTCTTTCGAGTCTTAATCAAGTATTTGGATTTATAAGTAGATAGGTTGAAAAGTTTGAACTAGAAGACAACACAACAGACCTTAGCTATGTTTATTTCCGATATCAATTTTAACACCGGGACCAGTTAAAAGGATAATAAAGAATGTGTAAGATAAATGCAAACTTTTTTCTTAATAAGTATTATGAACGTGCTTTTGCTTTTGAGTTTCTTTTTTACGTAGTTACCAAAATATCTGTCTATTTTACTTTCGTGTTTGACAAACTTACGTTTAATAAGTTGCCGTTTCTTGTGACATCCATTGCTTGCTACCAAGTCAAAGTATAAACATAAACATGGATGTCTATGCGTTCTACTTAACCTGTCAATGAGCATTCAAATCTATATAAGTTAATTTACATACGGGAATTGTGCAAAGCGCCCTAGTTCTGGTCCTCTACCATATACTTCACTTGTTCAAGTATTTCGAACCTCCCACTCCTTCAAAGTGCGTAGAGCTTGTCGTTCGTTTCGTAGTGACCGTCGATTAAAATTCATTTGCCTCATCGTCAGTGGTTGAAAATGTAAAAAGTGAGGTTCTTTCCTACCTTTACGGATTTTTAAAGCATTACGTACTCAACTGCAATTTTAAGAGAAGTGAGGTACCATTGAGTTGAGTTTAGGTTGGGTTGGACCTACATTGGACCCTTCCTAATTGCTCCACGAACCTCGCCGTCGCGTTCGTTTTATGTGGGGTGCATAGAAGAACACAAACTGGAAAAAACAAGTTAAATACGCCCAACAAACGCAAACAGCTTTTGTACCCGACATTTAAGACGTTCAATGCACTCATTTAGAGGAAATTCGACAGGTCCTTTGTTTCTCAGAACGAAACGAGATGGTCATAATTTACAAGTTTTTGTGTCTTTTTCTTTTGCCAACAGCACTTCACTTCAATCAGGATTACCAGCTAATGCGATTCAAACACAAATATTCTTTTCTTCGAAGTGTAAACAAAAAGTTGTCGCACAACTGTTTTAATGAGACAGTTAAAAAATAAGCTTTGTGTTAGTATTTCTTTTTGTGTGTTTTGAAGAATTTAGAAGTTCAATTAATCCTTCAATTTAAAAAGTTTGCAGCTTTCTTTACAGTCAGTAATCTTGGCAGTAGCGCATTACATATCAAATGGAATGAACATTTTTAACGTCAACATTTTGACGTATTAAACATTTTATAGTCGACGCGAGTTTGAAGGGTAAATTTGAATATGTTAATTTTTATTGTTTGTTTATATTTTTGGTGCCATATTTCACTGCGGGTGTCTTAAAATTATGAAGTTGAATAAATTTGACTTTGAAGCACATTTTGTGAGCTTCAGCAAAATAATTTTTGATATCAAACTCCACTACTAGACGACTGCATGAGATGGATCAAGTTTTAATTTTATCCAATATAATTTTGGAATAAAAAACAACAAGTTTCAAGCACGTCATATATCTACATAATTATTTACTAAGAATAGTCTATGTTTGTTCGAGATCGCTGTCCATCGCCAGGAGGTAGGTGCAGAGAAAATTACATGACTTTCAACCACACAGTCAACACTCATGATGACATAGGGTTTACTTAGCTTCTTTCTTTGAGTTTTCCAGCTTCAGATTTGTTGTCTTAATGCGTTGATATTCCAGCAGTAGATTACAGGTTATAAGCACTCTGGTGTCCTGAATTAATACAATAATTGATATGAACAAAGTCCTACTGCTCAACGAGCTTTAAACCAATTATTTCGTTGCCAGTTGTGAAGAGTGGCCTTATAATTATTATTATAACTTCTAGAAGTTTCTCGAGCCAGGACCAGAGGATGCGAGGACGGGGTATCATTGAATGACAAGACCCTGTGGTTTTTACCTGAATGGCAGATTCAAGCAATTATAAACTTAATTCTTGCTATCGTAGGTATTTCTTTTTTTTTTTTTTTTGGTTAGTTTACACGATATCTGATTTCAGGGTTGATTAACAGCAGCTTTGACAAACTCAAAACAGATATCAAACAAGAATCGTTATACAAGACATTCCTAGAATCACTCAGAGTTCACTGACGTGTCAATAAATGATTTTGATTATAGGACCCTTCAGATTCTGTAATTCATCTACAAAAATATTTATTTTTTTTACCATTATACCTGTCGAAACGACTCTCAGAAGTCAAAACCAGAACATCAGGCCTCCCCTGATAATCTAGAAACAACAACCCCAACCACCAACTTATGAACTTATGACTTATGATCGAGACTAACTATTTTTTGGTCGTAATAATCTTTATTTTCATCTTTATTTACTTCTAATAGAAGTGTTATTTGATTGTTATTTGATTCGTAGCAACAAAGTGTACCCATTGCTTTAGTTTTAATATAGAATATACTACACATCCTATTTTCCTAACACAGCAATTGTACCTAACATTTTTTACAACAAATCCCTCCAATCAAACAGCAGTTCAACTGATTGAATAGAATGATTCCGAGTAGTTTTTATTTCCTTTATCTCTTTTTACGCTCCTATGAGTACTCTACGGCTTAGCTACCTGCTGTTTGCCCCATTGTGTTTGATTTAAAAAAAAAAAATGAAAAGAAAAAAATAAATTCAATCCCACATCACCGCACTGATATCAATCTAAATTACTCTTTAAAGATAAATGCAATCCAATTTATCATTGTTGAAAAAAGAAATAAAATAAAGTGTAGGTATCTTTGCGTCCGAGTGTGATTTCAAATCCGAATTGTGGGTTGTTTTCTGTTTTGTTGGTAAATCAAAAAACAACAAACGAACTGGAAGATAAAATTTCAAAAAGAATATAAATCTATATGATTTGAAATATCTATATCTACCTACAAACAAACGGTTGGATATGACAAGGGGTGACAAAGATAAATGCATTTGATGCAATAATGTTCATTTCTGTAACTCTGTGGTGCTCTGGATGTATTGGAACAAAGTGACAAAATTGTATAACCCGGAAACTAGCCATCATCACTAAAACCTCTTGTTATTGTTACCACTGATGTAACAATGGTGTCCGATTTCGAGAACAAAAACAGAAAAAGAAGAGAATGGATGATTCAACAAGTACCTACTAGAGATGAGATTTAGTTGAACCAGTCTTATTGAACATTTTTTGTGCGAAAATATAACCATAAACTTTAATAACAGATTCACCATTACCACTACTCAAACAATATGAAATTAAAATTCTGAGGGGCGAGAGCAAGAATATCCGCTCGGACGTAAATGCATAAAATAACGATTTGACGTAACCGAAAAGTCTTCTTATATCCATTTCAAAGTTATTATATTGAATGAACCTAAGCATTTCGTTTTTTTTTTCTTTTTCTCACCGACTTGGACAAAAGCAAAAAAACAGACTTTTCAGTAAGAACCAGAATAATATTCCAGTCTCTTCATTTATACTCGTAGTGGGGTTTCTTTCATTGTGAACTCTTCCGGATTAAGTTTTGTCTTTCTTTGTTTCCGGTTTAGATGCTCAAGAAATCGTTTTCCTTTCATCAATGAAATTGTTTCATGAAATAAATTGTATTCTTCTTCATTTGTCAGACTGAAAGTATTTCAAAGCTTTTGAAGAACATTCTTACAGCGATAATGGAAACTAATTTGGATTTGGATTTGCTTTTTAAAAAATTAGTCTAGGCTAGCTTTCCAGCCTAACCACACAATACAAATAATGTGAAGACATTCGTTGTCAAAAATGTTGCTCGATTACTTGTTCGATGATTTTGAGGCAAAATATTTAATAAAATGCGTACTTACACTACGTTTCGCTGATCTGAAAGTTAAATCTCGTCTGTCTTACAAGAAAAAAGACAAGACTTTTAGAGTTAATAAGCAAAACCCAATTTTCGATTATGCCGAAAACCTTTCAAATAGGTAAAACAAAATGTTGACATATAATTTTTAATATAGTAATTCTTCTATATGGTCTTTGGTATAATCTTTCATATTAGCATTATTTAAATGAAGTCTTCTCCCATTACATCCCGCGTCGTTTTGTTCCAGCTCGTAGGTATTAATCATCCGCGAGAATTTACACACTCAAAACCAAAAAAAAATACGAAATGGTATCCATTTCAGAAGAAAACACACCAACCAACGAGCAAAAAATTACCTATAAATAAATTATCAGCTTGTCCTTAAAGTTGATAAAAAGGAGGGCGCCAGATGTGTATCCTGTTCCTGTCATGTGCGAATTTAAGATCATGGTTCATATATTTTCGATTATGCTTCTGTGAGCGGAACGCGTACACTTTAACGATGCCCGATGAGTTCTTTTGCAGACAGCATGTCTCAGACAGATCGTGTCGTGATCGAGATCCTCTTCCAAGGCAGACAGAAACAAAGAGAGCTACAACTCGGCACGTGTATCACCATAACCATATGAGCAGTTAATAACCATTCAGGCTCTTGAAAGTCAGTCTGAGTTCCAGGATTTCTTTAAAGTGGGTAGTACTAAGAGCCGGAGTCCGTATTCACTGAGTTGGACTCTCACCAAAAGGCAACTTGTCATCTTTCAACGTTGCTCGTCGTCATCATTGGCTTGACAATAAATCAATAAAATGTTTAATTCAATGTCACAGACCCGAGAACCTTACAAAGACAAAAAGAGGAGAACACAGATTGTTGTTCCAAGCACGAATGGATCTGCCAAAGTATAAAAATTAAGTATCCAAATCAAAGAAAGAACAATCCTTTCCAATTCACTTAATTTTATTTCCTAAAATAGGCCAATAATTACTATACAAATATAATGCAAAGATAACAATTCTTACGAATTAGTGAATCCAAACAACAATAAATTTGCTTCGTACAACAATCGAAAAATAATTACTTTAAATCTTTTACTAAAAAAT
>CAKKXW010000001.1:2148824-2212348 GCA_920937365.1 Sphaerophoria rueppellii
GTCAAGGTTCAGAGCAGCACAGCAGGCAGCGGAAGCAAAAATAAGTTAAAATTAAGTCGATTAGGTTCAATTCACGACTACCACAACAACATCAAAATTAAATGGGGACACATGCTTTTTATATAAAATTAAAGGTATTTTTCGTACACAGGGGTAAATTAAAACTACAACAACACCATCAGCACTTAACTTGGATTAGCTGAATTAAAATTGAATAAAAACGAAGGCGACGGACGACACGACGAGACTTGGAACTGTCGTTTCTCGTGTATTTTTAATACTCGTTTATCAGGCACTTGTTGCGCCAAAGGGTAAGCTCGCTTAGTTCTTGTTGTGTTTTTTGCTTTTCTCGTGCTGACCTTGAAAGTATTTCGCATTCCTCCGACGAGCCATGAGCTATAACGATGCCAATAAAGGGAGGGTTGCAAACGGAACAGGATGGTATCTGCGCTCTGGGTCTGGCTGGGCTATTTGGATGTGCGGTTTTCGGTGTTAGTGCTTTTTTCGCATTTTTATCTATCATCTCTGTGCCTCAGAACAACTTAATATAAATCATTTTGTTTGTCTCGTGCTCGGGTACACTCGGTCAAAGTTTAGGTTTGATCTAATTATTTTCTGTGAGCAGTTTCTCGCATAAGACCTACTTTTAAACATTTAGACCAACAAAATATAAGAAGAAGGTCGAATGGAGGAACTGTTGATACTCATTCAATTTGCAGTTCGTGACAACATTTGCATAATAAACATCGACAACGTCAAAACTCAATATCAGAAGACAGAGATGCGAGTTTATTTTTCTGACACTTCAGCTCATAGTCGTATTGGTATCTATTTGATGTTTGGTAAACTGTATCTCGTTTGAATTTCATTTGATTTTTTTTTTTTCGGTTTTCCCAGTGAGTTGAGTGGAATGAGTTTTATTGTGGAAAAAGGTAAACAAAAGAAGCAGACAAAAATCGATAAAGGAAAAATGAGAGTACGGGGTTAAGTTAATAGAACATGTTCTTTAAAAACAAATAAAGATTTTTTTTCTGTTTTTGATGTGTTTGGATTGGGATCTGTGACGGGTTTTAAAGTATGCGGTTCGGATATCAAAATAGAAACCTAATAGAGGCTATGCGGGTATAATTTAGCATTGTAACCGTTGTTGTCGGTGTTTGACAGAAATTTATATTTTTCCGTGTGGATTTCAAAGAGCTTTTGGGAAAAGGTGTAAGTAAGAAAAGGCGGAGGTGGAGTGAAGACATTGGTTTGGAAATTGCAAGTTAGGTGGTAAATTGACAATAAGGTTGTTTATTTTTCCGTTCAGAGAAACAGTAATAACAAAATATAATTTCATATTGAATTTCAATATCAAGATTTTAATTTTTGTTTTAATTTAGTTCTTTGAGAAATCAAGCAATTTTGAATTCCTTACTTAGGCCTTGGCTATTTGGAGTTTTCCTCTTATTAATATTATTATTATAAAGCAACTATTTGGCGTTGTTTGCACATGTGGGAAAATATAAAAAATTGCTAGCTTCTCTTTAAATAGACAAGAAATACCTATACCTATGTACATTTCAAAATGCTTTTCAGTTAATTGAATAAACTTGAAGGACAAATTTCCGTTTTCTCTTTGTAAACCGACTTGAAATCACTAGAATCCACGAGATAAGTTTGTTAAAATATGAAAAATAAGGAGACACGAAATGATGAGAATCATGGAGAACGAAGCAAAATAATTATCCACTCAGTTTTCTCTACTTAAAAGATGGTTTTTTTTTACGAAATTGTCTCATTTTTTTAAATTTTAAATTAAGCTTGTTTTGTTTATACAAAAGAACTATCGTGATTGCATAGCGAAAAAAAAATCCTACCTGCTATAGATACAAAATTGGTAGATACGAACCTTATTTTAACTTTTTTTTTTGAAGCGACATATAGTTTTTTTGAGTAAAAATTAAACTAAATTTGTCTTGGCGTTGTCATGTGTCATGGTCTTACCTAGATTTACAAATAGATAAAATTCTATCCAGGAAATTTGTCCGCCAAACACCGAAATTATATTTAAAATCAACCGAAGTTTCGAATATTTCTATAATTTCAACCAAAATCAAAATCAAATTCTTCAATGGAAAAATTGCTATTTTTAAACGAATTTTCCTCGTTTCTGTTTCACTTCGAAGCTAATTCTATTTTTCTTTTGGTTCTTAAAATTGATACAATGTAAGCAGAGTAGACTCACTTAGAAGTAAGAACCAATTCAAAAGTAAATCAGCAAACTTCCGCATTTCTGAGTTCATAATTCAAGAAGAAGAAAATCGAATATATTTGCTATTATGTTGGCAATGTCTAGTACGCATGGACCCAGAATGAAAGGAAGAGTAGAACAGAATGTTCTAAAGAAACACAAAGGACATAACTTTTTCTTAAATATCAATTACTCAATCAACAATAATTCAATTATTTATTTTATTCTTCATCATAACTTCATTTTTACTTCTTTTTCCATTTCCTTCCTTTTTCTGATAACAAAATGAAAAATTAAGTTCCCCTCTCCAGGATCTGTCCCAAGTTAAAATGATTTTCTTGAAGTGGAATTTAATGTCGACGAAGCTTTGAATCACTTTTGGTCATTGGCGTATTATCATTTTTTTTTCTCCCTTTCAGTATCCCTTTTTGAAGGATTTTCGTTTCATTTAAGAAGAAAATGGTAGATAAATAAGTACCTAAAGTGAATGATAACTTTATTTCCCAACGTAACGTTAATAAGCTTGTTTCTCCGAAATGTTATATTTACGAAATGACCGTTGACCCTACATTTTATATTTAAAATTTGTTCGGTCTATTCAAATAAATCTTTTTGTCATGACTTAGGAATGGGCGATGCTAATCGTTTTCTTTGATTACCTTTCTCAAATAACGAAAATCTTTCTTTGAATTCTTTTTTTTTATAATAAGTCTTCCAAAACACTTAGAACAACTTTATTAGTATCGAATGAACTTAAGAGAGAGTAGTCTCAAATTCTCAATCATGTGTAAACTTAAAATTTACAATCAAACTCTCGAAGTCTCGACAACAATTATCCGAAAAATGCATATTTAACCCCTTACTGCATGATTTTTTTTTTTTTGATGAAAAAAAATATTAGATAGATTTAGCAAAAATAAAAGACACGTGTTTCAGGATTTTTCATTTTTTTCCGAAAAACTCGGGAAATATGAGTTTAACGGTTTGGATCAGAATGGCACACCATGCAGAAATGCAAAAAAATCATTTTATAAATTAATATAAATATTTTATTATTAAATATTATGTGGTGTGAAATAACAAAAAACAATTCCTTTTTTCGTTTAAACATAAGCTGACAACGCATTTTTGACACATTACAAATGATAGGCCATTACAGCTCTGCTTTGTAGCGTTGCCTAGTGGAACAGAGGGGTAAATGACCAACGCCATCTTGTCGCACGTCCCTAGATAGCATTTCACAAGCAGGTCCTTTCAATTCGACTGTATCGCAGTTTCCAGTTCTAAAGAAGGTCGCCAACGCTTAGAACTCCTACATTGCTTCTCGCTACGGCACAAACCTTCAGCAACAGCGCACTTGAAATCCACCAGGGGCATCCAGGTCTCAGAAGTGGGAAGATTGCTTCAATAAAGCAACCAAGCGTTGACCGCTTGACCAAATAACACTTGTGGAAAAAAAATTCGGTGGAAAAATTTTGTCGACCGTATTTGAATCCTGTGATATCCAAGAAGCGCATTCAATAAATCCACTCCACCCATGTGTTTGTTGTAGACCATTACAGCTTTGGGACAGGAAACCGTTTGGTAAACTTGTTCTTTTCTGTTGTAACGTCGAACTTCAGACAATGGTTTACTGCCTTGTGCTCCAATATACAGCTCAAAATCATAGCTGAATCCGGAGCTTCCACTTAGAACAAAACTTTTATACCCCCATTTGTGTGGTTTCTTTGGATTTTAATGGCGCATTGAAGATCTGTTTTTAGTTGGAATGATTTGTTCGTCCACTGCCAAATATTCTTCCCTCGGAACTTTGTGTAGCCTTTGTCTTATTTGTTCCAAGAATGACCGTATTTTGTACAGAGGATCATAGCCAGGACGACCTTTGGGGACTTGTGTTGATTTGAAATTGAAATGAAGGAATCGTTTGATTTCCTCGAAACAATTGCAAGTCATCACATTTGCAATCTTTGGGTGCCCCAAGCACTCATTCCAATAAGTCCGGATAAATGGTAACTGGACTACGGACATGTAAAGACACATTCCAATAAACTGCTGGATTTCTTTTGCAGTGATGTGTGGAGGACTTTCTGGTCGTTTTTCCACAGCGTTTGTTCTTCAATGTGGCTAAACGTTTCATCCGTCAACATATATTTGAAAACTGTATAGGAAGCTCCAAGGTCCTTATTTCCTCTGGTAAGCTCGGATAACCAATGAATTGACATTCAGATTCATCTTTTTCTAAAAACTCATCTCGCCAACGGGGTTTTTCGTTCCGTCTTCCTCTGGAGGGAGGTTCCACCATATCTCGCTGTATTTGAGATAATGGTATGTCGTCTTTGGAATCCCAATCAGACATAATTGACTTGATTTTCTTCTTGCGAAAGTTCTTCATCACTGCTTTTATCGGGAAAACTTTGGATCCTGATATGAGCAATTCCGTAAAATCTACGTGTATCAATCTTGTCAAAATGTCTGAAATGTTGTTGTGTAAATAATCTTGACCCACTATCTAGCATTTTTCACTTCTTTACTTACTATTCCACTATATAAACGTAAATTGTAAGTAAATAAAGTACATTTTTTTGTAAGCTATATCCGTAAATTCAAATTGATCTCCAATAGAAATTCAGAATGTTTGATTCCTATTGTCCTCGTTGTCTTATATATAAAGGATATTTCTAGCCTCTGATGATCAATATCCGAAGTTGAGGTAGTTAAAAAGTAATTAGCGAAACTACCAAAAATCCTTTTTTTACCCAAAAGCCTCAGGCAGATCAAAAATCAACTCTTCTGCCTTTGCCTTTTTCTATAAGTCAGGCAAAGGATAATAAAAAAAAGGTATATTTCTGCATGGTGTGCCATATATGGTCCATTCAGTTTTTGGTACTTTTTACTAACTATTCGGATCATAAACACAAAAAACCTAATTATATGCAATAAATACATAATCACCTTTCTGAATGTATTTTCAAGAAAATACCCATTTTTTATATTTTTTATGGAATTTTGAATTGCACGTTGGTACTCATTTTCGATTTTACTGTCTTTTCTGTTTTGGATGATCAAAAAATTAGCTAAACTCATTCATAAATTCATTATTTTTTGTAAAATTCAGTAAATAGGTGTATTTTCTTGATAACACAATACGAAACATAAATATTTTTTAACAAATTTAAAATTTATGAACAAACAACTGGTTTGGCTCATATATGAGCGGCCACCATGCAGTAAGGGGTTAAAAACACGATCAACAACAGTGTCAACAAGCTTTCATGAATAACTGATTCCATTTAAAAACAACACAGACACCAACAAATAAATCCACTTGACTAAAGAGAGGTGTTGTTTCTAGTTCTCCCCGGTGATTACACAATTGGATTGTATACGAGATGTCCCGATCACATATATCCGGTCCTCCTCATCATTTTGTTTGCTTTAATTTAGCTGATACCGTTCCCGTTTCCATCGCAATCAAAACTGTTTGATTTGAAATTGGATTCATTTTCAGTTTCCAGAACACAAACAACAAAATATCGAAAATTGCTCATTCATCCACTTGAATATGCGGTTGCACCCACAAACCGCCGCGCGCCACAAACAATTTGTAAGAAAATAAAAATAAAATTAAAATCTCTTAAGAGAAAATATTTATCACCAAAACGAATATTTTTTTTATCGAGACAAAACCAATCGAGCGAAATCATAAAAAACTCGACGTTCCTCTCCTCGTCCTCATTAAGAAATCGTTAAATTATTCAGACATTCAGAGCATCTGGATTCTGGACTATTTCTGGAGTGATTCGATAAAAAATCATTTTTACACTCCCAAAAAATTAAATGAAAAAATGTATCTGGTTTTTGTTTGTAATCCTAATCATTGATGTTTACCGTCTTCGGCAACCATCACACCAGTCGCCCCCCCTCGCCGCCGCACCGTCAGACCCTTGTGATTGAATATTAACTTTTTTCGGGTATCAGACTTGCCAGCCGGCTGAATTGTCTGCTGAGACCAAACCAAACCCTTAAATATCAATTCATTAAATTTTGTTGGTTTTTTGTGGACTCAGGCAATAAAATTGTTTCCTTGTTTCGTATTCTTCAGAAAACAAACATATCGTTAGGCGGACGGATGCAGTATCGGTATCTGGGTATAGACTTATCTACTTATTCAATTGATTTAAATAATTTCGATGATTTCAATTAAATAACGTTCTTTTATTGGAATCACCCAGCGGAGATTGAGACTTTATAGTTATGTCTATGTGTTATGAAATATTTTGTTATGTCTTGGTCTCCTCTTTGGTGGACGGCCATGAATTATTTTGTTTATATTTTTTTCTTCTACGAATGAGACTGAAATGAGATGCCTTATCTTCAAAGATGGGAAAAATTTAAATGATAAAAAAACCGTGGCCTTGTGATAAGCTTATTGACGAACACGCAAGGGCGGCGTCTAGAGGGTGATGGAAACGGCGACAGTATCAATGTTTACTTTCCCACTGTGATGTTAATGAGGGGATTACATGACAAGGCTTCTTGTCGCAGACACATGATGCTTGAGCTTTTGTTTCTTAAGCAAATTTATAAAAGTTTCACCGGTTGTAAAACATTTCAGTGTTTCATATTTTTGTTTACATAAGTTATTGCTTATTGTTTGCGTTTTAAATAATTTTTTGATGTCATATGAGAAGATGGATTAAATTTTGTGTTTAGTTTTGTCACGCATGACAACAAATGTTTGCTAATTCATGTGCGTCAGACGATGTTATGTAATTTGATGATGTTTATTGTAGTTTTAAAAAAATGCTAAATAAATAAATTATGACGCTGATTTTAAAGAAAGGTTGATTATAGATTTCCTCACTTTTCAAATTGCTGTTTTTCCCAAGGAATATCATATAGTATTACACAGGGTGATTCACGAGCGTTGTGCCAAAAAGCTAGAGCTCATAGGTTGAGTTTTTTTTTTTTAATTTACTTATTTTGTAAAAAAAAAAAATATTGAAAATCAACAGCTTCGTTTACAACACCGTGCTATGTACCTTTTTGGAAAGCCAAGAACTTATTCTTTCGAATTTTAAAGTTTGAACATGAATTTTGTAAATTGTTTAGGTGATTATTGGGCTTAATGTTCCAAGATTTGCTGATGCAATTAAAATAATAAATTAATTCATTCTTTTCCCGACGTTTCTCCGGTTGTTTTCCGGCATCTTCAGGGGTGAATTTTATTAAAAACCATTTAATTTAATATTACATTAATTTTTAAATAATTTAGAAAAAAAACTAGCTCTAACCAACTTACTAAAATTCAGTATCACAGTAACTATTTGATGGTAAATACGGCTTAAAATAATCGAACCGTGATTTTCATTCATAGAATCCAATCCATTGATTGGATTCTTGAATGAAAAAAGAATTTATCAAGCTAAAAGTAAATACAAGGCATCGCATATTTAGTAAACAACCATTTCTAATCAAAATATTAACTCATCAACACATAACAATGTCAAACTCATATTCTCGAGAAGATTAAGCGGACATGCACTTCTGCTACGGATTATCTAATGGTCGATGTCGGGAAGCTGAAAGACTCTAAGCTGAAAGATATACCAATAGAAGGTGCCCGAGTCGTAGCATATTTTCAAGAATCCACCGACAACGCGACGTCTAAAGGCTGAACTACATCGAAACACAAAGTTTAAAAAGTACAAAAAAGTGAGTGTACCCGTTTTGAGAACTTTGTGCACAGTGAAAGCTCGGTCATAGTCAAGCTTTTGTTCACGCTCACTTTAAAAAAAATGAGGGAGATATTCAGATATGCATTTGTACAAGCAGTACAGCACATAATTTCCACTGTTTTGTACTTTTTGGCACTTTACGTTCCGATGTAGTTCAGCCTTAAGAGAGCACGGAATGCAAGAGCATCGAAGAAGTGAAAGGTCAATTGCAGGGCCCGCGATCATAAGCGGGGTTTACATGGTTCAACATGGTTGTACAACATGATTGGATGAAAAATGGGCAAGTTTTTAAAATTATTTAAAAACCAGCCAACATGGTTTGTCAAGCGGTTGTATTAGCGTTTAGATGATCCAACATTGCTGTTGTCATACCATGTTGTCCAACCATGTAAGCTCCGCTATAGATGAAAGAACTGTAGATATGGTCCGACGTAATCCCTCCATTAGTACAAGGAGGTTAGCAACAATGCTTGGAGTGTCCCAATCTAGAGTTTGGAGAGTTCTTCGTACGGAAAATTTTCACCCTCTTACCACTTCACACCAGTTCAGGAAATCACAGCAAAGGACAGGTTATTGAGAGCAGAATTTTGTCAATCACTGATGCTTGGAAATGAAACTGAACGCAACTATTTTGAAAAGATTTTCTGGACGAATGAGGCACAGTTTACCATGGATGGGATCAATCATTTCCTCAATTTGCATTACTGGAGTGACACTAAGCCAGGCAACAAAAAATAGAACAAATCACAACAGCGCTTTAGCTGTAACGTCTGGCTTGGTATTATTGTACACACAGTGATCGGACCCCGGTTTCTGAATTCCATTGTTAATGGAGAATCATACTTAGAGTTCCGACGAGACCTTTTGCCCGATGTTGGACAACGTTCCATTGGCTATAACCGATAAATAATTTAATCTATCAACAAGACGGTGCTCCAGCACACTAGAGCTTACAGGTAAGAAACTGGCCATCATTTTAGTGACCGATGGATCGGGAGAAGAGGCCTAACAGAATGGCCCCCTAAATCACCAGATTTAACACCCCTACATTTCATTCATGAAGAATTATGTGTACGAAGTGGAAATCGTTTCTTGAAAACAGCTAAAAGAGCGAATTGAAGTCGCTGTAGTAAAATTGCGGGAAAATAGTAAATAATAGTTAATACAATGCTGTAAATATTTAAATTATTCATCAACAAATGAAAGAAAATTTTACATAACTGTTTCCGAAACTGAGCCATAGATCCTGAAACCTTTTTTATAGTCAATAATATAATATAACGCAGATTCCATGCGAAAACTGCGAATGTAAATATTAACCTTTAAAAAGAAGGGAATTATAATAATCGACTGGAACACACAGTTGAAAACAATCGGCATATTCAACAGCAGGTATTAACATTTTTGAATGCAACCTGGGTGGAGGGTGGAAGCAGAGTATAATACTATTCATAATTAAGCAAAAAAAGGAAAATTAAAAATCCTCATTATTATTTGTCCATAAATCTGCCTGAATGATAGAATTATATTGGAACTTAAATTTTAAGAGAGAAATTCTGAATAGCCAATTATTTCAAAGTCTCAATTTACATTAAAATTATTCGAGAAGGTTTTATTCATTAAATTACAACGCACCACCAGCACTGCTGTGTCGAAGCACCTGTTTGCCAGTAAATCACTTTCTAAGGTTAAATCGGTATGACGTTAAGTCTACGAAAATAGTCAAAACTTTTTGTTATTGATGCTTAATGGCGTCGATGCCGACCTTTGCCTTTAATGAATATATCAGAATGATGAGACTCCGCCAGAGGGGGCTGAAGGTGCCGTTCAATCAATCACCCGTATCCCAGCACGTGTTTGATTAAAGAAATTGATTAAAATTCCATCGATTGTTTTGAGCCGTTTGGGGAGCTGATCAAGTCATAATTTGTTTTGTAACAACCAGCAACACCTTTTATTCAATTTCAATGGAACGATACTTTTTCGACAGGGACACGAGAAGGTGACAAATCAAGAGCTAATGTAAACGCCACTGTTCCATATCAATAAATATTGAACGCTGTTAATGGTGATGCCGTTTTCTCTTTAACTTGGCCTGTCATAATATTCTGTTCAAATGCTAACGTTTAAGCGAAAGAGGTGAGAATGAAAGGTGAAGAAGGCAATATGTATAGATTTAATGATTGTTGTCGTGACGCTTGGCTTGGTTTAAATGGATGGAAGTAAATGGTATGATTATGAGAGATAGTAGGTGCTTGAGCTTGGTGGTTATGGGTTAATGACTTTAAGTGCAGATAATTCGTTGATGAATATTCGATAGTTCTGTCAAAGTGATTTGGTGTCGACAACTTTAGAGAATGATGATTGAGTGACTGGATACATTGATTGAAAGAAAGGAAATAAAAGTACAAGTTGATCAAGGAGGTCGGTGTATCGTTCCACCTAGCTGAGGCACTTCTCAAATCATACAAAACACGATTGTTTACTTGTTTAACATCAATGTGGCTTGATGCCAGCCCCTTAACTCTTAATGCTATAAGAATTGAAATTTGACAACTTATTCATTTACTCATTGAAAGAAAATAACATAATTCTTTCACGTCTGGTGATTTTGTTTGTATTATTTTCAAAAAATGTTCCGTCGCACTAGGTTTTTCAACAAATTATAATGTGGCTTAAGTTAAATATTGTATAAGTACACTCATTCTGTTCTTATTTATTTTCATCTTTACCATGAATACGATTTTCTCTATGAGACATGGCCATAATATTACGAATCTTATATCGATGCACGTAGATCAACAAAACTTTTCTTTGCTTCAATTTTTGAATTTCGTGAATTGAATATTTTAATGTTTGACTCTGTTCCAAAGACTGTGTTGTGGAGTTATGGTTTGAAAATTTTTCAAAGAAAAGGTCTTCTTAAGAAAATGTTGTATTGATTTCATTTCCATCAACATTTTTTCCAACTCATAAACGAAATTTAATCGAAATCGTCTTAGCGGTTTGTATTCGTTTTTTTTTTTTTTTGAATAATTTGTTTAATTTTTGGGCTTCTATTTGTAACCAAAAAGTTATTAATCGTCGTTCTAACATTTCGTTTTCATGTCATGTGCCATTGCCAAGCAACATGTTGCTGCGTTGTTAAAGTTTTGACAACGTCACAAAATACATTTAACGTGAACCAGAACACGAAGCGTCGACAACAAAATCTTTATTGTCATAAATTGAAAGAAACAATAAAATTTATTTATAAATTTATAACCCTACAATGAAATCAAAGCAAATAAACAACAACATCCGCCTAACTTAACCAAAATAGAAGAAAAAACATTCTTTTTTATGAATTATGTAACTGAATTAATGACGGCTCTGTCCGGTTGTTGTATCGTCACATAGTCGATTGTCGTCGGGCGGTGGAGGATGTCCAAAATGGGGCCCGTGAATTGCACCCCAACCCCAAACATAAAGCAAACAGCAAGAGCAACTCAATAGCATATAGAAACAAAACTCAGCACGAAGATTTATCACGTCCTCCAGTGTTCCCAAGCCGGTGGGACCATTAAATAGACAAATAATACCCAAGAGCGTGTGTGTGTGTATGTATGTTATGAAGTGGAGCATGAATTCGTTGTTCATGTTCCTATAACCTGATGCTGATGTTGATACTGATGCTGATAACGTAAGTTATGTTTTATGTCATGGTGCGGACATTCTAATAGGCTACATGAAAGCGCGGTACACCAAGGGAGGGCCATTTTTAGTGTTATCTCTTCCCTTGCTCCCCTCAAAATGCCATAAATGCCATGGAGTTTTGAAGAATGTTCGGGCGGTGGTTCTTGCGGATCCCGGGCAGAGCCGTTGTCGTTTTCGTTCGGCCGCAAAGAATGATGATGATGAAATGTAAACCCTCATGAACCAGAGAATAGATGGCATTTTTTGAATGGCAATGTAAACAGGTGGTCCGGTTTTTTAGTTCGGTTTGGGTTGGAATTCAAGTTCTGGGATTTAATACCCACCGAGGAGAATCTAAAAAAATTGCAAACGGAAACAAAGAGATGAGAATTTGAGAAGGTGCTTTACCAACCGACCGCTTAACAACCGAGAGGATGAAAAAAAGAAATGTTCCCCTAGATGATGAAAATAGTCTCGCAGTCACGGCTTATTAACGATTATTACGTAAAGTCGTTTTGCTTAGTTTTCACAACTCAACTAATGGTATCTACTGATGGGTTTAGTACCAGCCCCTAGTTTGGTATTATGATAGCCAAGAACCCAGCGGTGAAGAATTCTCTTCCATTTATCATCAAACAAGGTTTTATGAAATATGTCAAGTGGGCCGTATACATAATGGACTTTTGTTGAGCTTTAATTCGAAAGTCTTTAGGGATTAGTATCCGAGTTAAGGGTTGGGGGAGGGTTGTCAAATCTAAACCCTTTATACAAAAATCAAAAAGAAATGATTAACTGCTGGAGACATGTTCATTCAACACAGCAATTGAAAAAGTAAACTCAAGTCCATTATTTTCCTGTTGGAGATTTCCAAGCTCTCTTTCTGTTTAGAAACTCCAATTTTTATTAGTTTGCAAACTTTTCACCATTTATGAATTCGCAATCATTGAACTGAGACCGAAATCAACATTTATCTTTGTTTTTGTCATTTCCTTAACATGTGCCTGGAAATTAATGCACAGCATTCTCAATTCCTTCAGAAAAGTTAGTTTTTGAAGATAAAATGAAAGTTCTTTGATGCTTGACATTTTTTTTGTTAGTATTTGCTGAAATCTATTGAATTGGCAACGAGCTTTTTCAGTGTGGTTCATTATGATCCACGTAGTAGTCAACTCACAAGTTCATGATGGCAAAGGCGCTAGACTTGATCATTGTTGAAAAAGTGTTCCTGATTGAACATTTGTTTACTTAAGCAATTTTGAATAAGCACAAAATGTTCAAACTAAAATGCTTAATCTTTTCAATTGTTGGTAGTATTTCTGTTGACAGGTTTCATCGAAAGACACTTTACCAAAAATCTACCCATAGGTATGCCGCATCAACAATCGAACACATGACAGAAATTTACGTCATGTGTTCGTCGTCCTTATCGGAAACATCGTTCTTGTTTGGGAAGTTGCTTCCCACTTCTGATCAATTGTAAATGTTAACTTTACCAACTTCACTTCTTATCATTCGCATGCAAGGAACTTTATTCGAACAAACCATCAGAAATACAAAAGTGAGAGAAACATTGTTCCAGGATGGTTCCCTTCGGAATGAAATGATATTTCGCTGCAACTCCTTCTCCAGCTCAAACTTCTGGTCCTGCACATCATGTCAAGGAATTGAAAAGCAATTCAAAAACGTTTTGTGTGTTTTGTTGCTTTTTGTTTGCTTTATGACTGGATATTCAATGTGTGGCTGGGTTGAGTTGAGCGAATGTTGTTTGAATCATGAGGCTTGGGATATTTAAAACAAATAAAGGCAACTTCTTCGAACTACCAACTATACACTCTGTCTTAACACAAAAAAAAAATAACATTGCGCTTGGTATGGGTGTGAGGGGCAAAGGAGAAAGAATGGAATCTACAATACAAATCGCGATGCCAATCGCATGCAAATTTCAACTGCGAAACGCAGCGAAACAAACGAAACAAGCGCAAATAACGACTTCGAATGCAAATTACCACACCGAACAGCAACTGTAGACGCCGCAATATCTCGCACGCTGACGGATAAGGAAAATGGTAATTGTTTTTCACATCAGCAGTGCTGCCATAACGGTTTTTGTTGATGTCTCCCAAAGAAAAGAAAGAAAAAACTCATTTTTTTTCTCATCATTTGTCACAAGTGATGGAAGATACCTCATTAGAGTCACTTTGCACTTCAAGTTCAATCTCATCTTTTGCGTCCATCAGCATCGACGTCACGGCGCGGCGGCATCAGCTCTTACTAACTGTCATTTAACGCGGTAAGAAGTTTACAGGGGTAACAATTTAGTTGGGTAAGTACTTTTTCGATTGTGTTGCTTCGCGGCTATCAACCAGAGATGACAATTTATGATAGTCTATTCGGTGGCGAAGTGCGAATGGACAAAAGTCTGGAATTAACATTTTTGCCCATCCTCCTCTCTTTAATTTGAAAAAAAGTTTAACAAAACAAAAAAGAAACAGAACGTCTCTGCAAGGGAAGTGAAATAATAATCGAAGCGAAAGCAATGTTCTTTCTCACCGAAAATACCGACAATATTTCTTTATAGGTTCGTGAAGTGAACAAAGAATTTGGAAGGAGACTCTATTGGTAAGGAAATGAGGAAGAAAAGTTTAAGCCGCGCTACCGACATGCCGCTATTCAATTACTTACACTGAGAGAAAAGAAAGTTTGCCTTTGACAACACCATTATTTTTTTGCTTCGTAAATAGATATCACCTTGAACCTTCTTTCTTATCACCAGTATTCTTGGTAACAAAATTTTCCGTAGTAATGGTATACCTGGCCCTCTGAAAAATTTTGCATTAACAAGAATTTATTGAAATGGAAAAGAAAATTGTAAGTAAATTGCGCAGTTTTAGAGCCAAGCATTTGAAAACAAATAAAAGCTCAAAAATCGTGTTTCCTCTTTGAAATCTTTCTTTCTTCCCAGAATTCTCACAATCCTAAAGTGAAATACATTTGCAATTGAGGGTTGAGAGATATTATTTCAAGAATGCTAAGTAGAAAAAGGATCTACCTACTTTATTCTATAGCAGGAACAACTTCCATTGTTAGACAAATCAATATCCAAAAGAATTCAAAAGTTTGTTTTTTGTTGTATTGCTCCTTCTGCTCAAGGAATTTCTGTAAAGCATCCCTTCATCCATCAGCATTGTGCAATAAATTTGGCCAGAATTGGCTCTCGGGTGCATCAATCTCCGGTGGAATTGATATGTACTCTTTCAATGTGTATTCAAAGACCAGGATCTATAAATCGATGGTTGAGTTTAAATAGCTTTTATATGAAAATCTTATTCATTGAATTCCCAAATGGAGGAGATATTTTGCTTGTCAAAGACATTCTGTTTTTATATTGTTCTTGGAATTCGTTGTAGAACAAGCAAATAATTCCACTTAGATATTGGAATTTTTCATGAATAGATTATTTTGTGGGTTGTTCATGTCAAACACTTTATTGTGCTTTCCGTGGTGAACTGAACGTCTGTTTCATTATGCATATTATGAGCTTCATTATCATCGTAACAAAAACATCAGACAGTACCAATTTGGATGTTAACTAATAATTTATTTATCGCCCGACGCACACACAAACTACAAGCACTTTGCGATAATGTATCGACAAATTATAATTGTCTTGTATCTTCAGTCAGACGGAGTTTAAAATATTTATGGAATTCATAGTTGATGAGGCCAAGGCCAGATAAATCTATAAAAAAAGAAGGGGCCCAAATGGCCCCCCCTTTTTCTGATACCAGAAGTATGCATAAGTACGGAACAGACTGAAAACCGACTGAAGTCTGAAAAGAACATTAATTTCCTAACACCAAAAAGTACTAAACTCTGAAGCTACGAAGCATATAGAGCCCTCTGCAAATTGGTTACAATTTGAACAAATGTTTGTTGATTGATACTCCTCGGGCAATTTACTTTTATAAAAACTGTTTTAAAGCTCAAATGCGAAAAGTTCAACAGAGCCAAAAATAATTTGTGCATTACAACAAAGAGAACTTCCATTGTTTGGCCAATGAAGGGAGAGGGTTTCGTTCTCTTTGTGGGGGTATGTTGTGTTTTGTGTACCAGTACCAGGAAGTCGATTGTTAGGTGATTGTTTTTATGCCAATTAATGCCAGTTGGTTTGCTAATTTGTCGAAGTAACGTTGTTCTCTTTTTCATCTAGCAAAGTCTCAAACACAGTTTTGATTAATAAAAAGGACTATGGGCAAAGTTGGCGGCTCCTTATCACACAGCAATTCCATGTAGGCTGAAATGGTAACAGAATTCGTTATTGCGAGTCTACACGTATACCAATAATAACGTCCATGCATGGGCTGTGTTCGTCGTTAATTGGAGTTGGAGTTTCACAGTGAACGTTTTGCTTAGTCATTATTGCCATGGACATTGGACAAGGCATAAAAAGTCGGGAAACTAGAGGAATATTATAATAATTAGAAAGAACTAGTTTGTAAATTTTAACTCCAGTTATGTACCCGAAAATTTAAAATAGTGACTTTTGTGTGCCTGTCGATTTTTGAATATGGAGCGCCATGGAGTTTCGGGTCTCATTTGTTGGTATTAATGGAACAGATTAACAGTTTGTCATTGGAAACAAAAATTAGGCTGTAGACAAGTGAAAAGGGCCAATAGTGACACATCTGAAAAGTTGTGTTACTTTCTTCTTAATAGACCAGTGTTTTCTCACTATCATCGACAAACGCCTCATCTTTTTCTACAAGACAGCTGATGTATAGAAAGTACTTTATTCGAATTAAGCAGATAATTTATAGCCCGTAACCTTCAACTGAAATCACGTTATAATGTTCTCAAGTTTCACAGAGCTTGATTATAGCTATCTTGCTTGTATTTTCAAGATAATAAGATGAGCCCCATCTGAAGTCATCACCAAGAACATTTGATCTAAGCATGTGACAATTGTTGAGATTGGGTTGAGTTCAAGTCATTATTGTCGTTATAATTGCATGTGTGCTGCGTATCTTATATTATCATTATCATCATCTTTCCTACAATATTCATCACTCTGTTTGTATGAATTTAGTGAATACCCTCGTAAATAGTAGTTATTTGGATCTTGAACAAATTAATTGCTGCTGCCATCAAATTACGACGAGCTCATTGTTCTGTCTTCTATCATTGTGAATAAAGTGTGAAATCTCTTAGATGAATGCCTCATATGGTTGTGGGGATTGTATAAATTATTTTTGAATGTTTGTCATAACTCATAAGTCATGACGAACGAAACGGCATATAAATTATGTGATTATAGAATAAAGCCAAGGGGATTTCGTATGGAAGTCAATTATTAAATTTTTGAGATTGAAATGGAAATCATATTGAAAATAATTGAATGTAGGAGATTGCTTGTGCGTGTGAATTATATGGAATAGAATGGAGCTACTGTTCCCAAAATATGTTTAAAGGCTGAACTATATCGAAACACTTTTACACTTTGTGTGCAAAAAAGTGAGTGTATTCGTTTTCAGAACTTGGTGCACAGTGAAAGCTCGGTCATGGTCAAGCTTCTGCTCACGCTCTTACTTACTTATGGTGGCGCTACAGTTCAGGTCGGACCAGGCATTCACCCAACAAACTTCTCCAGCCAGTTCGGTCCTTAGCTAGCTGTCGCCCAGGCTCACTTTGAAAAAAAAGAGATGCAGATATTCAGATATGTATTTATAGAACATAATTTCCACTGTTTTGTACTTTTTGGCATTTTGTGTTCCGCTGTAGTTTAGCCTTAAGAAGTTAAGACTCTTTCTCATCTGTATCACACGTTTGAAACAATTAACGAAGCTTTTTAGAAGCTAAAGATAATCCTAAGCAAGTATTTCACCAACCGTGGATGTCTTTTGTCAAGTTCAAGGCAACAAGCAACTCTTCATCATACGTGAAACGTGACTGCCCTTCTTCTGGCAAAAACAATCACACATGTTAAACGATTTCAAACAACAATATTTATATATGTTTTTCGCTTCTCTTAACACTTTATTTATTCAACACCACACTTGTGGGCAAGTTCACGGAATCCGTAAAGAAATAAATAAAAATGCTTCCAATGCGCACAAATTCTATAGCTTCATAATTTTGCCGTGTTGAACCAACTAATTTTTTTGGACTCAACACTCAACATAGCATCCATTCGACAAAATACCACAAAAAGATGTTTTTTTTTTTTGTATTCAAATTGAACCCCTTTATCCATCCGCTGGAAACCGAAACACACAAGAATACCATACGAGAAGGTGATTCCGTTTCATCTTCGTCGACTGCTTCTTTAACGGTCCGTGAACCGTAAAAAGTAACAATACAACTGGTGTTTTGAGACACCGGTTGTTTCTCCACCCAGGAGTATCCTTGTCGTAGTCATCATTGTCTCTATACCAGCTACATTTATATCGATTCATAACAATCGAGCTTGAGTGCAGTAAAAACACATACTCGTGTTCCATTTTTTCTCGGGTTCATTTGTCATTCACGCGCTCGCTTATTGGAATAAAGTTACAAGGAAAAATATTTTCTTTCACTTTTTTTTGTTCCTACCTATCCTTGAAAAGGTTATTCATTTTTGTACCTCGTTTTTTTTTTTTTATTTCGGCTTGGGGACATTCCATAAGGCGATGGTACAGGGTTACACACTTAAGTTTCACCCCGAAGGTGTCATTTATGGAATTATTGTGTTATGGGGATACAAATTTATTAGGTACCAACCGAAAGGCTATAGAAATTTCGAACAAAAGAGTTATCGGTATAAACGAGATTCAAGTGTATTCATGGTACGTGTTGCACCGTTTTCTTCTTGTTGAATTGCTTGTGGAATATATGGATAAAGGTGTTTCAGAATGTGGCTTCTGCTGGTAAATGCTGAGTATATGAATATTTTATAAAGGAAGTTCGATCAATATTCTTCAGATTTGATGGAAAATTGACACGTTGGTATAAACGTAACGCCTGTATAGCTGTCAAAGCATTAATATTGGAATTTATCTTATCAAGGACAACATGGTTTGGAATCTGTTTATACCTAATGCCAAGGAGTGCCCAAGTAATATTGCACAAGAAAGCCTGAACAAAACATATTTCGGTAGATCTTATCGGATGGAATTCTTTTTTGAGCATTTATAAGGTTTTCCTGTCGTTTGGTTGGTCAAAGGTCAAAGACTAGGTTTGCAGCTGGAATTAATTGTCAAACTATCAAACTTATGCTAAAACTAGAAGTGCCCTTTCAAATAGGGGATAGGTCTGAAAATTGAAATATTCTGCATACACAAAGTAGAGAATAGACTAAGCCGATAGAATCATTGAGAACTATTTTGGATGGTTCTGTAATGAGGAACTGCACCTTATATTGGTGATTGGCAATTTATTGCAATTGGAAAAATGTACTGAAAGTGAATATTGAATTTATACCGTATACGCTATTACTAGCTTCCATTTAGTAGAACTAGATTCCCGTTCGGACTAGGGTCTCACACAACAAGGTTTCTTACAACCACTTTGTTCCACGTGATTCACTGTCATTCTCTGAGTGTTCTTCGGAATAAGTGTACGATGGACCTATACTCTTTTCTATGTACCTCAATTTTTGTTCTGTTCTTTATTGAATCTTATCATTCTCCATCCATACAGCATCACCTAACTCGTTGCAGGGAGATCATAAACAAATTCAAAATCAGGAACAGTCATCTCATATATCATAACATTAAATACAGAAACAGAGTCATTAAATTTCAAATAGACCAACTTGAATGGAATATCCAACTTTATTACCGTCAAACAGTAATTTCGTGTTTTTAATCTCAAATTACACCCGAATTGCCCAACGCAACACAAATTGACCATGGAGTCAATTTAAAAAAATCACGAGCTGCCTTCGAAAATTTGATCACTTTGGACTGGGGGAGTGTTATTCTATTCCATTGGAATTAAAGTGTTTTTTTTTTCCTATTCATTGTAAGGAAAGTAGGGTTACAAAAGCATATTATTTTAAGCGTTCAAACTTCATATTCTCATCACCACCTTTTTGTAGCTTTAGTTAGACGGAAAAAACTCTTGAGTCTGAAAAAGGAAGTATGAAGAACGAATAGTAAAATATCAAGTATCAAGCTTGAAAAAAGAAGTTTGAAAGATGAATTATTAGAAAGTTTATCAAGTCTCAAGAATCAATCATCAGGAATAAAGTATGTTCCTATAGTAAAATGTAAATACATGTTTCTGGACTGAAGTATGAACTGTCAAGTATGAATTAACAAGACTCAGGTTCAGGTATCGCGAATCAAGACAAAAAACTAGAATGTTAAGGCTTGCCAAAGAACGCGATCCCGGACTATTTCGCAAATTGAAGCTCCCAAAAGCATCATTACGGTTGCAATTTCGAAACAACTATCATTATAAAGACAAAACCAAAATGTGTTGATAAATTATATTTGTTTGTCCAACAAGAATATTCCCAGGTAAAACAAAAACAAATAAACAAACAATTTTGGAAAATAAAATTTAACAACGGATCGGGGCTAATCGCTCTATGGTGGACAAACAAACGGAAATCAAATAGCAAAATCTACTATTCTTCTCATCCTCACGAAACCCATCGGCTGATTTGTATATTCAATTTTAATTTTGATGTTGATGATACCTCTTCCTGGACGGTCGGTGGTGGTGATGATACCAAACATCCATTATGTGGCTTTGGATACATTCCCCAAATGCACCCATAAGCCGCATTAAATCAACCCTGCCCAAGGCAGAGTTATACATTCTCGTGTAGATACATCGTTTTTTGCTGTGCTATTATTATTAAAGCGGTTGGAAGCTCCTAATTGTTGCACATACCACAACAATAAATGTACCTAACGAAATATGGGGAAATTTTCATTGAAATTTATGGATCGTGCTTATAACATGCAATAAGTGCGAAATTATTGTTTGCGTGTAAAGAAAAAAACACTTGAGCAGAGGAGTGGAATGAGCGTGTTTTCAAGCTGTACAAAGTGTAGATGTAGGTACGCTTGGGGATATAAACATTCAAATCTATTTATCTATTTTCTAGTTTAGAATGTGGTTTGTGTGTTCTCACCACGAGCTCGCTCGACTTATACTCGTAATGTTTGTTGGTTTTAATTTTACATAGGCGGGGGCGATTTAATGAATTTCCGCTTCTTTTTTGGGGTTGGTTTTACTATCTATGTGCATGCATGTTGCAACATTCAGCGAACCTAAAGAGCAGAGTTACTAGCAGCTTATGGTTGAATGGTTGAATATTGACTAACAAAAATAATGAGTTCGAATTAAATTGTTAAAAGTGTATACACGAAATTAGAGCTTGTTTATCTATTAAAGTGTCCGATGGAAATGAGGGAACACAAGAAAGTTGTGTTTTTTTTTCTTTTGAAAGTGAATGATTCTAATTTCAATACTCAAGAGAGTTTGAAACTTCCATTGAAATCAACAGTAGTTGAGTTTGTTTTATGCTTCTCCATTGCATACCTATGGATCAAGGGCAACAAAACAGAACTACTCTTCCCAACACCCATTGTAATCCACCCAGCAACTCCAAAATGAAAGTGTTTGAAGTTAATAACCGGAATTGATCCCACATAATCTAAATGAAAAAGTTCTTATGGTCAAAATGAGCACCACCGCACTTTATAAAAAAGCTAAACTTCCTTCCTTTCTTTCATATGCCAAAACATTTACAGCAAAGTCTCTCGAGACGCCGCGCTGGCCGCGTGTAATCTATGTACATATTGCATTAATATATAAATTAAAAAATCATATGGTTTCCTAGATTAAGACCAGATATTAATATTCGATGCGATCTTTTTCAATGAAGACAAACTGCTACTAAGGTTTTTCTTCTTGTGTATTCATGTGATACCATACGTTGCAACAGCGAAGCGAAAAAGTCACAATATAGATTGCATTTGCGACACTGCAACTTCCTTGAAGCATTTTACAAGCTTTTGCTTCTCTAATGTTGAATTCCCTTCCATCAAAGGGACCGGGTGGTATTTCGACTAGGACTGGCATCAGAAGTTTTGCTTTAAGCTTACCTCGTCGTGTTTTCTTTCTATTCAGGGCTTGTCGACGATACGAACGAGGACGATGTTGATGTACTCAAACTGTTGACAATAGTTTGAGTGTATGTTGTATCTATGTGTTGTTAAAAAATTAGTTATTAACACTTCCCGCAAAACATTATAGCCTCAACCCTAGCCCTTACTGCCTGGCTGCCTGGCTGGGTTACACTGCAATGCAAAGTATTTTATGTCGGTCTCATTAATTTATTCTGCGCTCTGCCCTCCTTGTAACGTGGATTCATACGTTTATCTTCCTCTCTCTATATTTGCATGGATGTGTCCTGTGTGCATCCATTTCTCGAAGAACCATACCACTTTCGCCCAGCTCCATCTCCGAGCTCATT
This sequence comes from Sphaerophoria rueppellii, assembly GCA_920937365.1. NCBI lineage: Eukaryota > Metazoa > Arthropoda > Insecta > Diptera > Syrphidae > Sphaerophoria > Sphaerophoria rueppellii. Next base: position 2,170,939 of record CAKKXW010000001.1, read on the forward strand.
GCATGCGATTCAGGCATTATTCAGCTGGAAAACGGTATTCATGGCACGTTTGAAAACGGTGTTTTACTGTATGGTAGGAGTTGTTCCACACTCTACTCTGCTCTTAAGTGCTGTTTTGCATTGAGTTTAGAGAGTCAATAAAGGTCCTTTGCATACAGCGTACAACGCGGACGAGCCACATATTTTGTGAGTAGCGTTTTCAATCCCTCTAGTCCATACACTCATATACTCCTTCTCCTAAACGTTGACGATATGACGATATGTGGGCGTGGAGTAACATTAGCAGCAGCTGTTACATTAATGGAAATGAAAATTATCAAACCCAAAACGAGGACAAGGTCAGAGTCAGAGGATGAAATTTTAAAATTCTTCTGTGCACATAATGATTTTAGATTGAAAACCACTTGAGTGTGTGACGAAACTCTAATTGTCCTGGTAGATGGTTTTTCCACTGGTGGATTAGATCGACGCAACGCGACGGGGGCAATCTGTGAAGTTCTAAATTCAGTACAATTTTTTGAGGGAAAGAGGAGAGGAAGCTTTGAACGAATCATAAGTTCAAAATGGCTTTTTTTCAAAGTCTGTAACACAAGCCAGATCCGGAACTGACTTTTTATTCTGTTAGCACATATTTTTTCAACCCAATTGCAACAGATTGGGATCAACTTAAAAGGAGCCAGAATATGTGACATCCTGCTCATACCAAACCAAACACATAAGGCCACTTAAATTCGTTTGTATCATAGCACAGTTTTTTTTTTTTGTTTTTTATTCATTTTTGGCTATTCCACTTTCTATCATAGGTAATTCTAAGCAAATAAAAAGTTGAAATTCTTTTCGTTGCAGGAATACAGAAGACAAATAACAGGAATAAAAAATGGGAAACTCCGGATACACATGCATACGGCGGACGTTCTGTTGGATGAACATCATATTGTGGGTGAGTAGCTATTAGTTCACTATTCAAAACTACTAACTCAGAAGTCGTTTATTTTTTGTGGCCTTGGATCACAATCCCTACTGGCTCATACCGTCTTTTCACGAATTTCTCCGAATATGTAATATTTTATTAACAAATAGGAGTCCACTTCCATTGACGAAAACTTGTGTTTAACTTTTTCAATCACAATTCCCCAAAAGCAAGGCGCTTTCAAAAACCAGTTTCACCTAATTCCAAGCAATTTTTGTAAGAAATCATCCCAATGCGGGTGTTTGAAGGCTTTTAGATCCTTTCCTTGCTTAAAAATCTGTACAAAACGTAAACAAAGTAACTTACCTTGAAGTCGACAACGACCAAAGAAAAGTACTCGAGTCTAGGGAAAACTGAAAAACATTACATTACACATCGTGGAATGAATTTCTTTTAAAATTGTTTCTTTTGGGACCTACTACCTCCAATGTGCTCTCCTTCGTCTGATGCCTGTGCTCTCTTGGCAACAAAAAAACCTCCTCAGTGCAGCATTCAACAGAACTGGTCATGGGGATCTCTTATTGCCTTTAATGTTTGGAGTTAGATTGCCAGGAAAAGAAAGGAAAAAAATATTGACATACTTTTTCCTCTGAAGCTCGGTTAAACTGTGCAAAAAAGTTTTTCTTTCTCCAATGGAATGCATTTCCCAGAAAAAACAAAAAAGACTTAAGTTTTGTTCGTTGCCTTCTTGTTTTCTTAAAGCGTTTTTGGAGAAGCATATCAAATTCAATGATGCATAAAACTGGTTCATGAAAAATGTTTTATCCTCCTTCGAATAGAACCATTGTTATTATCCCAAATGAAGTCGATGACGTTGCGGCTGAAAGTTAAAACTGAATTGCTTTTTCTCAATGAAGGATGTTTGTTGGGTAAAGAGATTAATAATATATAATGGGGTGGAAATGCCTTCACAGAACACCATCATCTGACGAATGGGCGTCTCAGAACGTTTCAATCTTCAATAAGTGCAAACAGCTTTGATTCAAGCAAACAATAGTCTACCACGGCTACGGCTTTGAAAGACTGGGCTCACTCTGATCGATTTATTCAACAAAATTTAGTGACGACTCCTTAATGCAATGTTTAGTAGAGTATTTTTTTTGTTTTACTCTTCATATTGGCCCCGATAGAAGTATTCGCAGAAGTACCTTCTGCTCGATTAAATCGATACCTCGGAATGTGCCTTGTATGTTATGCATGGTTGGTAGTTGCCTAATGCCTACCACTCCTCCTTTTCTGCACATATTAGTTTCTATTTCTCAAATAAAATCCTCCTCGAGGCTGTGTCCATATTTTGTGTATAGAGAGATCAGTGATCTTTTAACCTTTTCAGTTTTTGGGTGTTCCACATAAAATTCCAGTTAATTTGTTAATCATAACATAACAAACTCAATTCGATAATGAAGAAAACAAAAACAATTATCCCCTAAATTCGACATGAAATTCATTCGAAATTCAACATAAACTGACGTTTTCAAAAATATAAAAATCCCACAGGATAACCTAACCCTAATCAATGCCATATGCGCCTTCAAACAAAAATATTCATTGTCACACTTTTTTATTGTACTCGATAAAACCTACAAAAAAGTAAAAACAACAAGCAAAACAATTGCCATTCCACCAATCTGCCATTGCCACTGCGGCACTGCCTGAGAACGACTGGCACAGATTTCGCCCTCAATCAATTTCAAACAATTTATACGCATCAACATAAAAAAGGGAAATAAAAAAGAATGAGGCCGTAATTATAATTTGTGAGTAGGTACAGTCGATTTTGATGGCGACCTCGCAACCTTGCATTTATTCAAGCATCGAGTAAATAAATATACATACATTCACGATCAAAGCAAATCTTTGTCGACGACGAAGACGAAAGTTGAAACCAAGATCAAAAGGGAGAAAAGGATTCGAGAATTCCCTTTTCAATTGACAGTTAACTCGAAATTGAGCGAAGAACATTGAAATCTGAAATTGGCGTGAAGACTTGTTTTATTAATTATTTCTCCCCCTCATTCTTATTTTTTTAAGAACGCTATTTAATTTACTGTCACGCTGCATTTTATGCGCTTCCCTTGTCCGGCTTAACACAGTGGGATCGAGAAATGTTTTTTGTTTGTAGAATCCATATTAACATTAAGGCGGACCGGACGCAACAGAAACCATTGAAATTACGATTACGGCCCACCGTATCTTTTGTCGGAATCAAGCCACGGAATTATTAGAGTGTCAGGGGCTCTCTGTCACGTTTGGATGTCATTGGTTTCTTTGATTGTTCAGTTTTAAGCTGCGCGATCAATCCAGTTCTTGAATGAGGCTTAAGGAAGAACAATGTCAATGCCATTCTGATTGTTCATGTTCATTCCACTTACCAACAATGAAGTTGTATCCCGATCCCGACATTAAAATATGTTCGTGATACATTTCATCTGGTGGTAAGATGTTGATGCTGTCATTGAGTGATGGAACAAGAAGGAGGTGTTCAACGTGACACGCTTGACAGTGCCGCCAAGAGTATTGTTTCTTTTGTTTTCTTTTCACTGACACTGACAGCTCACAAGAATGACCATTTGAATCATGTCTGCAGATATTTATTACATTTGATTTCCTTGAAATTCAATAATAATAATAATTGACGAAGAATTTCGCATCCAAATTTAGTTTAATAATTTTTAGTTGTTGGTTTGAGTCTCTCGCAATTATAATCAATCGGACCTGAATTCTCAATCAAAAGTGTTCAATTTTTCGGAATTATTTTTGAAGCTTGATGAACTTCTTCGCATAAATACCCGAATTTTGTGACGCCTGTCATCGAAACGTCATTTAAGCTGTCACTTTGAGATGTGGTGTCGTCATCGTCACTATAACTCTTTTGTTTCTCTTTATTCTATTCTTTGGCTTTGATTTCAAATAAAACAAAAAACAATATCCATAGTTTGTCATGCATATAACGAATTTCCGAGTAAATACATATGTATATTGACAGAAATTCTGCTTGTATTTTTATTTTCTCCTGACATAAGGCATTGACCGATTTATTTCGCATTTTCGTACTCCTTTAAAGTGTCATTCATGAAAAATCAACAACAACCAAATTTATTTTCAAAAAGAGTGAGAAACCTTTGACATTATTGAACACTGGTTCATGACAATCGACTTGATATTCCCTTCACTGACTACCCACTTATCAGGGCGTTGATAAAAAAGTTGTTTTTTTTTTCAATCACATCACACGCTTTTAATCTTTCAGAGTGTTCTTAAATTGAGAGTAATTGTCAGAGGGTGTCGCAATAAATGTCATCATATATGTATAAAGGAATTCCTTTAACACAAAATTGTCACATTGACAATTGGTCGCACACAATTGAATCAATTTAATTCTCTCCGTCATTCTTCAAACGTAGTAAGAAGACCTCGAAATTCATTGGGTTAAATGGTTTGTGCGAAGGGAGGTTTGGGCACATTCAGAGATAAACTGTCAGTTTGCCACGAAAAATAATAAAACGCTGGCTGATTAAATTAGTAATAATTCATGCACCGCTCCACTGCCGCCAACAAGTTGTAAAAGGAGGTGTCTTATCAGTCTCTTCATTGCTGACATAAGTTCTTGACATGATTTATTAACTAATTCTAAGTTGTTTGACTAGCAAGGCCTGAAAGACACACGAGGACGCCTTCAAAGACGACTGAACAAGTGAAAAAAATTAAACAAAACTGTTTTTCGTCTTTTTTGTTTGATAAAGGTTGCTTCTTGTGAATGTTTAACAAAGTGCCCAGCATGTTGTATTTCTGGCGCCAGTAGAAAAATCGAAACCACCTTCATATCTTAATGTAATCGAAACATTAAATTTGTATTTAAGATCTCGGATGGGTAGACTGTAAATTTTCGGGTGGGAGTTTTTTCTTAACATAAAATTAGTTAAAACGGAAAATAAGAAGCTTAACGCTGTTATCACCGTTGAGGCCATGAAGAGAACTATTAAAATCATAAATAGCTCTTTTGTGTGTTCGTGGGAAGGATTTTGTAAACTCAAGTTGATTTACAGTCTTCACACCCAATAATTAAATATGCATTTTGGAATTAGAAAAACGATTTATGGAGATGAAGAGGGGCAGTTCTATACTACCTGCTTATTAGATTTTGAGTTGAGGCAATATGGGCAGCTGCAAGTAATTTGTTCGTTTCGAACGCCTTCCTCGTCATTGTTAAACGATAAACGTTAACTAAGAGGTAATTATGAGAACCATTACGGTTTTGGTAGTTATAACTTCTTTTTTCTAATTTTTCAATTAGGAAAAAAATCAGTTAACTAATTTCTGTGGTTTTTCAAAACTTGAAATGATCCAACGTTTCTTAAGACTCATAACTCAAGGTTAAGGCTTCACATCCAGCTACGTAACTGCGGAAAGACAAGTAGTGTTTGGTTAAAATTTCAAAAGTCAACGGCGCGCTATCTGACTTTGTTCCATCTTCCACTTAAATTTTTTGTACTCTCAACTAAATCCAACAAAAAAAAAAAAGAAAACGCATCGTTTTTCACTTTTTAAGACTTGCGTCACACAACAATACCAAACAAAAACCATTGTGCATCTGAAGGTCCATGGAGACTTTTTCCTGTCTGTCATATCTGATTCAAATGCCATTGCCTTCGCAAGCGTCTACAGCCCGTAACAAAGTTCATGGTATATTTTTTTGGAATTCCTAAGCTCACAATACACTTCCATCAAACTGTCTTCCTCTACCTTTATCGCCATCCAGACAGGCTGCTCGTACCTTAACTATGTAAAGAGATTAACAGAACTTTCACATTGGACTCTAGCAGAGTAAGTACTCCCCTATACCTATGCAAATCGGCTTGGAGAACCTTTTTCATCAACTCTCCTCAGAACGGGGCAACCTTAACTGGTTTAACTTCAATTGCTATTTCTGTCACTATGACATGGTGATACCATGGCAGTTTGATAGGTTTTCAACAATTATAACAACGGCAACAAAGAACAACAAGCAGAACGTTCTTTTCTGATTATAGCAACAGAAAAATAATCTGCCCACTGTAGATTGATTTCCGTGTGCAAAGTCATGCCATTTAATACCTATTGCGATTGCCGTCATATCGCCATCGCCACGCGGTCATGGAGTTTTAGATTCATTCTTCAACTGAAGTGGCTTTGCACCCTCTTGTCTTGCCACCCATTTGCTGTTTGCATCATAATGACATTAAATCTTTCTGTGGAAATCCAGCGCGGTGGCTTGTATCGTGGTGTGGCGATAATGATGTTGACGATGATGATGATGCATGGATGCATCAATCTGATTAATGCAGCCATGCAGCCATTGATTGTCAAAGTAAATGCTATCGGTATCCAATTAGAGCAGTTTTGCTTTTTGTTTGTGTTTGTTGGCTGGTGTGTGTGTATCAGAGGAAGCCACAAGGTTGTTTGGTGTATAGCTGAAAGAAGGGGTCCTAAAGTGAGTTAAGAGTTTGACATCTAGGTAGAGTGGAGTAAAGCAAAAGATTTCCTGTAACTCGAACTGGAAGTTAAATCAATCACATCACTGACAATTATTGCTCAACATACTGTCGGCCGGTATATTAATAAATTTGTTCGTGTGTATATTCAATTCATTCATACTTGAAGTATTTTGACAGTAGGACAGAGTTTGCTAAAAATCAAACGGAAAAATAGGAAAGCCTTCATACCAGCACCATAGATTGTCTTGGCTTGGCATACCAATTCTCGTCGTTTCCACTTTTGTATCGATTCCATTCCACTGTAACCATAACATCAAAAATTGTAAACGTTGCGTACTGCGACTGCGAGTGCAACGAACGTACAAAGACTTTCTGTGTGGCACAAACTATGTTTGTGACTCCACGTCCAGTTCTGATTCCTCTCCAATGCTCAATTAGTACGCACTACGTCAATAAAAGAGGCCATTAGAATTAGGGGCACGTACACATCAACTTCAAAAACCCCACGTGGTGCTTGCCTTTTCCTGCAAAAAAAGAAAATCATTTCTACATCGTTGGATAAAATAAACAAAAAAGGGCCAAAGTAGGACAGATGATAGCCGCGCAAAGGCAGTTTAGAAACGTCTAAAACTGCATACAACTCTCCTAAGTGAAAAGTGTATACACACAAGGTGGTGCTCTCTCCTAGAGTCGTTGAGTATCTCGACGATTCTAGCTACACATGTAATTTAAATGCCCACAAATTCATTGCCTGTTAAAAAGAAGTACCTACAAAGAGCTGTTTTCTTCTACTTTTAAAGCCTTTTGCGTTTGTTGAATTGAGTTCAGTAAAACTTTGCACTAACAAGAACAACTTGGGGCAAAGAACTCGACTTTAAAACAAACAACCTGCACAGAAAAGAAAATTAAATGAATAAGACTTGAAATCGCTAAAACTACTGACTCGGCACACATTTCGCTCACCGCTCACCGCCACTGCATGTCGGTTTGTTTGTTTTCCACAAGCAGTTTTTGTTTGCTTCCGTAACACAAATTTTGGTTAAAAATTGTGTGTGAGGTATCGTGTTCATAAAAACAATAAGAATGTATGGTCCCATCATTTTGAATGATGGCTAAGCTTTTGAAGAACATTGCTTTCGTATCGACATCGACATACAGTCACAGCTTAGTGGAGGGATCTGGAACTGTGCAAAAAAAAAAACGCTATTGTGTTTGGTGTAGGGTGTTGCGAAATGTGTGATCTACCATTCCATTACCATTTCCATTTCCGGTAAATAAGCTGAATTCGAGGAATATAGGTTTTTTTTCTTCGACATATAATCCGCGGATTGGATGTGCAGAGGCATTTATTTTTGAGAAATGTGTTGCCACTAGAGAAGGCTATAAAGCTTAAGCTTTAAAAAATCATTTGTGCTTACAGTAGGGTGTGAAAAATGTTTAAAAAAGAGAAAACAAAAAAACTTAAATGCGAAAAATTTAAGTTTATAAAGTATGTAAAGTCTATATGAAAAAGTTTTTTATTTGCAACTAACAGTTGCCCCGGTATTCTCAACCTCTCCCTCGTCCACCGGCCACCGTCTTGACTTGTGCATCATGCGAGCGTGGGAAATTCTTTATAACTCTAAGCCTTCAAATATGTATAATTTTCCCCGTTTTAACAACACTTGTCACTGCTGATTTGCTCTTATTGTTCGCAATTTTATAGCTTAAACCCTTCCTTGATAAATGGGCTATTCAATACAAAAAGAATTGTTCAATTCTATTAAGCAATTCCTAAGATAAGCGCGTTCAAACAAACAAACGCGATTCTACAAAAGACACCCGAATTCATCGCTGTGAAAACCATAACTCAGTTGTTTAATTTTTATAAAAGCACTATCTGACCTGGTAGTCTTCGTACTGCCTCAAAAAAAAGACCTAAACTTTTGTACCCCAGTACCCAACCACAACCCGCTAGCCCATTATCCCATTACCCGATATCCCGTGACCCGCTACACCGTTACCACTGTATCCGCTTACCACTGCCCCTTACCCGCTACAGGCTACACTGCTCCCCGCTATCCTGTTTACGCGCTACCCGCTAAACTACTACCCGCTAAACCACTTCCCACTACCATGGCCATATCTCTTTCACAGCTTCGTCGATACTGTAAAAATTACTTAAAAAACATCTACACCACTATCCGAACATTCCCTTAAAATTTGGTACATAGGGGACGGTGGTTGGAGGGTAAAAATTTAGAATTACCCGCTAAACTACTGCTCGCTACTCTGGCCGTATCTCATGCACAGCTTCGTCGATTTTGTAAAAATTACTTAAAACCCATCTACACCACTACCCGAACATTTCCTTAAAATTTGGTACAAGGTGGTAGGAGGGGAAAAATTTAGTATTTTTCAATTCCTCACCATAAAAAAATGTGTCCAAAAAATAAAAAAATATGTTAGCGGTGTAAAAATCATCAATATCGGTCAAGCCGTTTTGGAGGAGTGTAAACACTAGAACTATGACATAAGAATTTTATAATATATTAGATTTTGAGGGCATGTGTGATCTTGAATTCACCATTTCAGGGAATTAACAAAAAACAAGTAATGTAAAGTTGCACAGCACTGTTCAGTCTTACAAATAAAATCCAAGTCATGTACAAAGAATTGTGAACAAAAATATTTCTTGCTTATAGCTTTTCCATGATGGAACCAACATAAAATAAAATTAATGATATGGATTTAGTTCGACGAGTTCCTCATTTAAAAAAATAAAAACTATTACGTTGAAATGTTCTCGAATTTTAAACTTAAAATTCTCCAAAAATAAAGTAATTTGACATGAAATGTTGTCTGAAACATATGCAACCTTCTGTTTTGTACACCTTCAAACTTTGTTGTTGATTTTTCTCTCTAAAGAATTTGCACGACTAAATTTACGACAGACCATTCTTCTGAATGAAAATGATAATAAACTTCATGATACTACGAAATCCCTTGTTTGGAGCGAATTCTATCAACAAAGCTTACAGCGTATTTGCATGATTTCAAAGCTATCCACGATGGCCATTATCCAGAGAAGAAGTAACAAAACAAAAACATAAACTCAACGTAAGGCTACTCTAGCTTCTTCTTCATTTCTTGATTCTGGTGTTACGAAATTCGCTTCCAAGGATTCCAGCCCCGAGAAAATATGCAACACAAAACAAAAAATGCAAATGGAAAAATGTTACAAAATCGTAATTCAGCAGAGAAGAAATGCCGCTAGTCATTTACAGATGCAGAGTGTTTTTTTTTTTTTTTTTTGTGAAATGGAGTGCACCAAGATTGCTCCTCAAAGATTAAGATTATCCATTCAACGAGTCCAAGTCAATGTCAAGATTATATTCGAGGTTGGTCATCATGAGGATTCTTGTTGTTGTTGGCATTGAAGAGGAGGAGGAGTGGGAGAATTTATGAATTGGTAGAATAGGTCGCGATGAGAGTGTGCAGTATTGTCCTTGCGCTCTGTTGACTTTGTTTTTCGTGAATTGGTTCATTTATTATTTAATTAAAATAGCTGAAGGGTTGAATGAGTCTATTTTGGTTTTTCGTTCATTTTCCTCTCATTTAAATAGAAAAAGTTTTCAAGGGGTTAACTGGAGACAAATGGATATATTATAAAATACGAAATTACAACTTGTTTCGGCTTGAGTGGTTTTGCTTGTTCCATTTTATTCGTAGAATTTAAAAATAGATTTATCCCGGTTGGTCGAATAACTGTAATTGAACGCCCACCGTATTTTTAGTAACTTAAGTATTTGATCGGACTAGTTAATTTGTTTTTTCATTAACTGGATGGCATGAATTGATTTCTTCGTCTTCGTCTCATTATCATGTAATTATCATTGAGGATGACCCAATGCGAATTTCAACTTGAGACAACTAGTAGGAATAGGTAAATAATTGAATAGAGTGTCATTTATATCATGATTAAGTTCAAAGTTTAGAACATTTCCAAATCAATTGTCAAATGTCAAATGTCAATGACGAGGTGCTAAGTTGACATGGCAGTCAAAGTAATAATATTAAAAAAGAAAATAAAAGACTGCCAACACGGGGTTGGCCGACTGATAGAAAAACAATTGATCGATGAAGAGTATCGTAATCCGTCGATATCGAAGCTATCCTTTGAAAGAATTTGATAGTAAATGTCCTGACAAAAAGTTTAGAGCTCAATCTTTACTACTTAAGTAATTGTTCAGTCCAATTGACAGCAATAATATCAAACCCGATTGGCCGTGGCTTTCCAGTTTCGCACCCCAACCTTCTGGGGTGCCATCGACCTCAACATCCTACTTGAACAATCTTTGTTTCCATTAAGTGTGAGAACGTTGGTTCTTACTTAAAAATACATAATACGTTGCGAGTGAAATCAAACTCACAAAATCCATTGAAATATTAATCCGAAATTCCTAAGTGCTCGATTGAAAGCAAACTAAAACCTCTCTGCCATGCGGAAAAGAACATATTCGTACAAGCCCCAAACCATCGCAGCCACAAGGAAGCGAAATAATATTGAAAATTTCTCAAAATAACCTTCACACTCATACCCGATCCGAAATCCATAATTTAATCGATTTCCTCTATTTTCCATACGAATTCCAGATATGCAGTTGTGCCTTCCTCGGAGCCGGTCTATGGCTGAGATTATCATATCAAGGCTATGCCACATTACTGCCGGATCATGAGGCATTAAGTGCAGATTCGTTATTCATTGCCGTGGGTGTATGCGGATTTGTAGTGTCGTTTTTCGGATGCTGTGGATCATGGTTGCAATCACGCTGTCTGCTCATCACAGTAAAAAAAAATTCCATTTACTCTTAAGAAAAAAAAAACTATTATTGTTTGTTTTGTTGCAGTACTTTGTTCTGATTGTGTTTCTATTCCTAAGCGAGTTCCTAATCGGTTCAATTGCATTCCTATTCCGTGGCGGATTAAGCAGAACTTTAGCTAATGAATTGCGATTTGGCATTGAGAGGCATTACAATGCGACGGATCGAGGGGGATTGGCAGCACCGTCAGTGGCGGCGATATGGGATACTATGCAGCAATCGGTAAGTGGTGTGAATGCTTTAAAAAAAATCTAAGCTTTAAATTGGTTGTTTTTTGGCTTGCAGTTTGAGTGCTGTGGAGTCACATCATACGAAGACTGGTATGACGTACAGGCATGGAGCGGTAAGCGATGGGTACCCGAGTCCTGCTGTCGTCCGAACTACGAACAAATAATCGAGGGCTCCGGCGATGGTGGCCCAAGGGTTGATTGCGGGAAGTAAGTTCAAATCTCATACTTCCAATCATCAGTCTGAGACTCATACAAAATTTTCGTTTTAGATCTGAAAATCCATTGCTGTGGTGGGATAAGGCGTGCGCCCATTCGCTACACGCATGGCTTGTCGAGAGACTGCATGTTGTTGGTACAGTTGCCTTGGTAATAGCATTCTTACAACTCTTCGGTTTGATCACATCAATGTTGCTCTTCTGCACGATGAAGCACAAACGAGAATCACAAACATACAAATCGTATTCCCCATCGATCGATCCTGCGACAAGAACGAGTAGTTGGGAAGACTGAAGTGCGTTCTAAGAAATCACCGGAAAACGCACTTCCAAAAATGTTTTCCTCAACCTCCCCCTCTATAAATATCTAAAGTGCTAAGCACTCTTTTTAGCGCAGCTATACTAAACAGAAAAAAAAAAACACAAACTACGAATTAATTTAAATATTAAAAATATTTTTATTATTCGATGACGAAAAAATATAAAAACAAAAATGAAGAAACAAGAAATTAGAATTTAAAGAAATTTGTGCCAAAAATATTTAATTACAAGAAAAAATGTGGAGAAATCGTTAAATTTTCTAGGTTAGGAATAATTAAAACAAATTCTTCCTTTGAATCTCTTTTCAAACCAAAAAAAAAAATTAAGAAAAATGCAAAAACAACAGGATAATACGAGGGCGATGCACTCAAAGCATTCACTGCCAGCGAAAAGAGGGTTGTTATTGTTTTTGATTTTTTTTTACTTAGTCAGTCAGTCTTTCTTTTAAACTGCCATATGGATTTTGCAATAAAACTGAACATTCAAAGCCCGCCTTCGTTCTTTTTAAAAATCGCTTTAAAATAAACAAAATAGAATTTGTTTACTGTTGAGTCTAAAAAAATCTATAGCTGAAATGAATTTGTTTCTTATTGTAAATATTTTTATCCAAATTGATATTTGTATTAAGTTTTTTGTTTTACTGTTTCAGAGACAATAAAATTAAAAAAACAAAAAATTGAAAAAAAAAACGTAAATCCTTATAGATAAATTTTAATGTTAAGACAATCTTTTTCTTCAATCAAAACAGCCACGCTCCCCGAAAATTGGGAGTGATTGACTTTTAAATTAATATTTTAAACAAAAGAAACATTATTGTTTTATTTATAATCAAACAGAAACTATATTGTTATTTATTTTTATTCTAAAAACAAAACAAAAATTTAAAAAAAACATTCCATGTTATTTATTTAACAGTTTTAATTATTTGCAATATATTTTAAATAAATAAAAAAGAAACTTTATCATATTGTAACCATATATAAAACAAAATACCGATATATTTACAAAATATTATTATTTCTTATACAAAAAGAAAAAAACATTTGTAAGTTTTGTTTTGTGATCGTGTTGCAAAATGGATAATTATTATTATTACTATTATTTATTATAGGAATGAGTAAACAAAAAAATTAAAGAAATTTGAAAGAAAACACAAACCGATTCCAAATGTCTTATTTTTCCAGTTGATCTCAGTGGAACTTCCTTGTTCTGCCTTGTCTTGTAAATTGTTGACAATTATAAATCTCTACGTGCCACTACGAAATTAAAGAATTTTGAAGGGGAATAATGATCCCCCATCGAAATCAGTTTGTATTTTAATTTATATTCGGCAGAAAAAATGTTTAAAAAAAACGACATTGGCTTTTTGTTTGTAGTAAATTTTGTTTTTTGATTTATTATCGTACACGCGTTCTTGCTTAAAAGATCATTAATTTGAAGCGAATGTGACCCAAAATAATTGTGTGGCATTCGATATAAGATAATTTATTTTGTGGGTTAAATACGGAAAAATTAATTTATCAAAAAAAAGTAAGGTTCAGACATTGACTAATAATGTGGGGGCACTGTATGGTGTATGGGGTGTTTCGCGATCGAGACACTTAAGGGATTAATTAATCAAACAAAGAAAGGCTTTTTACGAAAAATATAGAAAACAAAACAACAATTTTTATTTATAAATTGACGAGTAATGCGGAAAGACAGTCAGCTCCGCAGAGCCGCTTGCTGGGGTAAGGCAGAAATATGACGGACCTTGCCACGGGTGGCGTCCGAAAGAGCTCGTTTTCGTACAAAGTACGCTCACACCACCACTGAAATAAGAAACCTCTAAATATGACTGAATTGAGTTTCCGAACTTTATACTATTGAGAAGTTACAACAACTCGGCGACGCAATTCAATCTCCATCCTGCCAAAAACGCATACGACTATGAGGATGAGCATTTTTGCCAGGCCTGTTGTTGGGAAGCTAGTTGTTTTTTTCTGTCCAATTTGATTTTTTGTTCATTCGGAAGGCAATTGAATGAAATCAAACACATAACTTTGTTTTTTATTCTTCAAAAACACATGGGAAAATCGATTTTCCTCATAACTTCTGAATAGGTGAATTCATAAAAATTTCGTACCGTTTAAACCTTCCCAGAACTTCCATAAATACTCAAGACCACAATTAGCCAAAACGGTTCAGCCTTTCTCAAGTTTTAGCGAGACTAACGAACAGCAATTGATTTATATATACGAGTTCCCGACCATAGCATTTTAAACCTCAATTGAGGTGTTTTTTAAAAACCTATTGTGTATTTAGGTTGCGAGAGTGGCTCATTAGCAATGAATGGAAAGTATGTTTCAGTTTCGGTATATTGGTCTTAAATTGCTGACCATTGCAATGATTGGCAAAGATAGACAGTACGTCAAGGGTAAACTGATGGACATTCCTCGAAGCGCGGGTTTTACGGGTTAAATGTTTAATACCACTCAGTTGCAACCATTTCACAATACATATTTAAAGGCTCTCACTTGAGGAATGTGGTCAACCCATTTAGTTGGAGAGACTGGAGCGCAAATGTTCGTTTGTTTGTTTAATAAAAATAATGTAAAGTGCTGCCTCACTAGAGCACTTACCTTAGAAGTAACGATAAAACAAAGAGAGGTACAAAGAGTTACGACAGTTTTCTGATGAAGACTTATGCACTTCATCAGAAAACTGTCGATTTCTCTATCACCGATAGTTCTTAGGGTTCGTTTTTGTAGGTATACTATCGAAGAGACCAAGAGGCTCAATTATGTGACGGGCTGCAGCCCAGAGATGGGAATTATACTCAACCTTTTGACGGATGTAAGTTCTATAGCTAGGTAGTAGCCAGATTCGACGGGGGGACAAATTTCTTGAACCGTCTTAAGAATCCCAAACATCTTGCGGCATTGTAGACGATACCGCGTATTTGAGCGTTCCACAAGAGGTAGTCAATCATGTACATATCGAGAATCTCAAGAAGTTCGGTGAAAAATGGGGTGTATCCCTCTTCAACGATACAAGACAGCATTGAATTTTCGAAGCATTAAATTATTTTTTTATTTGTCATTTTGCAATGCAGAGTTTAATGAGATGTTTAGCTCATTTTGCCGTTAAATTTCCACATCTGAAGAGGATAGATTTGAGCCTGGAAACCAATAAGAAAAGCTAGAGCAGAGTTGGGCAAAATTAATCGAATAATCATTCAAATGAATGAATTAATCATTTTATTCGTTATTTACGAATAACGAATAGTTCCACATTGGAAAAAAATGTATTCTAATGATGAATAAATTATTTTATTTGTTATTCGAATAACGAATAAAATAAACACAAGGAATTTGGTAGAATAATAATTTCTGTTTGTTTTAAATTAAAAGTTATTTACACAATTATTTGTTAAAATTATTTGTAATTACATTTGACTTCATCACTATTCTTTGTTCAAACAGTCGGACAGTTTGTTTGACTGATTATGGCAAGTTTATCATTGTGGCGTATGAAAAATTTCGTTTCACTGATGCAGATAATGGCGATGGTGTATTATATTTATTAAACATCTCTTTCACGTTTGGAGACTTTGAACGATTCTTAAGCCAAATACTAGGATACTGGGATATCAGCTTTGGTGGTTGGTGGTTGTATATACTGTAATTGCAGTTCTATGTCATTTTCGCTTCCCGAATGTGATTCGAAGTCAAAATATGGATATTGAGGATCTATCGTATGTTTGGATATTTTTCTTGACTCTTCATGTTTAGAAACTGTTTTCAATCTTATTTGTTGATGTGGTGCAATACAGGCAAACCATTTATTCATGAACATTGGGTAGTGGGATAAGTTAACAGACCAATAGGTTCGAAGCTATAATTGGTAGGTAGAATTGGTAAATCAATTTTATAACGATACTAACCTGTGTTCTATTATGTTGATGACAAAAAAGAAACAATTTTTATTATTCTCTAATAAAAACCATCCACAGCGGATGTGTGTTTTGTTTTTTTTTTTCAATAGATTTACCAATAAATCGTTGAAGAATATTTTAACAGCAATAAAGAATGAATAAATGTATTTCAGCGTCTAAAATACAGCTAAAAGTACAAGTCATAAAGGAACATAGTTGATTTCATTCGTTGTTTTAAAAAAACGAATGATATGAAGAATAAATTACAAATAACGAGTAAAATCACAAATAATTCATTACTGAATAAATTATTGGCGAATAATTTTTTATTTGAATAACATTATCTAGTTACCAATTTATTCGAATAATGCCCAACTCTGATGCCTGAGGTACTATATCTAATGTAGAATTTGTATTAGAAGTTGCAGACAAGAAATCATTTATAGAAGACAAAACGGAGCCCTGGGGTACACCAGCATTTGCAAGACTTTATCAAATGCCTTTGAAATATCAAGTGCAACAATTTTACTTTCTCCAAAGCGCTGTAAAGACTTGTCAAATTGTTCGGTGATATGAACCATATTACTACCCATTGGACCAGTTGCTGCGAAAGCCGTACTGCTGGTTATCAAGAAGCTTTCGGTCTTCGAGATATTTCTTAAGCTAATAATTTATCAGCGTTTCCTTATCTTTTTCTTTCTTTAATTGGTGGGAACGAGCCCAGAAGAGTTTGCGCAAGGATTTTGCCAACGTGGAAGAAAATCTCTACATAATAATAATATAAGTAGGTAAAGTAAGCTTGCGAGGTCAACATAATCTACGAGTGTCAGGTACGATAGCAGAATCGAATTCCTCTGCTTTGCAAGCTTAAATTACCTAAACATCGCTTATCACTAGTTTCAAAAATATTCCCCATTGCAACCATTTTGGTCTTTGCAATCAAAAAACCATCTCTTTGTCAACAACAATATTTGGATTCTTTATTTTGCCAAAAACCGCAATACTAGGAAGGCATCGGCTGTCACCATTTAAGGATTTTCCATGAGCAAATTCCTGTTTCTTTTACATCAAATGAGGCTTCAAAAAATGACTGTACATCTCCAGGATTTTGCACAAAGTTAAATCTCGTTTATTTAATGTACATATAATTTCTCTTCTTCAATGCTTAGCCCTCAGCTTTGGCTTTGGTATGTCACTTGTGTTTTTTGTGTTGAATACAAATTTGCATTTAAAAACCTAAAAATACCTCATGACTCGAAAAGGTAAAAGTTGTAAAATGTTGTATAATCAATGTAAATCTTACTTAATGAAGAAATCACACAGAATCGATATTTTTATTACAATCCGTTGGTATTTAATTAACATTATTCCAAACTTAAGCATACATAATTCTTATTTCTTAAAAACGAAAACAAGGTTTGTGGCATTTGTCTTTTCAATAAATAATAACAACAAAATTTGTAGGTTCTCAGGTATCTACACAAAAACAGAAATTCAAATTCCATTTGGGTTATCCTACAATCCAACAAGCTTTCCTCCAATTGCATCGAGTTGAGCTGTAATTCCTCGAGAAATCGACCGTGCTACATCTTTTGGTTTCTGTAAAGTGAAAAAAAGGGTTTACAAGAATTTTAATTAAATTAAAATATCCAATTGATATGAGCAAATGAGCAGCAAATGAATATTGCTTAACCTCAATAATCGGAATTAATCTTAAAAAAGAAAAAAAAATCTGTTGATTTTAAGTCAATGAAATAAATGCTGGTCAATGGAACACAGGACCCAAACGTTTTTCAACAGAAAAAATTGACCACTTTTGCTTTATCCTGTCTGTTACAAAGTCGATAAAAAAGGATTACTTGATTAAAACAACGATATTAAAAGGAAAATTAATGAATTATTTCAGGCATTCGGAAAGAACACATATCTCTTTTTCTGGCAGCTTTTAAGCATTGTGTAAAAAAGGTCACAACACAGCACATATAGACGATGATTCCGTCCGATTGCTTGCTGATAAGAAACGTAAAATTTATTGACCTACTTGAAATTTAAATTGAATTAAATTAATGCAATTGGTTCATTTTGCGAAGAAATATAAATGTGAGCAAAATGACAAGAATTCACAGCATCGAGAGCAGAAATAAATCTTTAATCCGACTGCTGCCAAAGGATAATCACATTTTTGAACAAGAATAATGAAACTCGAAATGAACGAACTGACACACTTAAAAAAATTAACCTCTTTGATATGTGAACTTCCAATTTTTTCAACATAACTCGTTAACGATCACTTATCTCGAATAATTTCATAATATTACTGATCTACATTCACAACCAGTTAACCTCAAACTACATCTTCACGGGCGATCCGCTGCGGTCAATCATTCTTGTTTCTTGTACGACTTATGTGATAGCAATTTTCTTAATTTTTCTACTTTTTTTGTGCAATTTTTCATAGACACATTCACTCATTGTTAACGACTGTTATTAACCTTATAATAAGTGTTACCATTCTGTCATTAACAGTGCTGTGGAAAAATTGTTGAATATTGTTTCCGGCAGATAGCCTTTTGATTTGATCAATATACGGTTCTTGAAAAGACTCGTTTCAAGTTCCTTGGACAATATTCGCTTCACAAAACATAGAGTCGCTTCCCATACTTTCATCCTATTCGTTGTTGCAACTGCGAAACAATAGGACATTTTTTGTTCTTGCCAACTGCCATTAAATTCTCTTATCATATTTATGCAAAATCAACAACAAATATGTGAGTAATTTTTTTGCATTGATTAATAAATCAATTAACATTAATTTTAGTCGAAAATCGAGTGTGTTGATTCTTCTTCAACTTCTATCGTGTTGGCGGATTTGTGATATATGAACACCACCGTGAACCCACGTGAATTCTTAATGACATTTCTGACATTTCTGACATTTCTTCACAAACACTTTCTGCACAAAACAGCTGTTTGACAACAACGTGATATGACATTTCAATTGTTTTTGTTTTAATAACCTCACTTCCAATACAAGAAACGCTTTCGTTGCATATGTAGTTTATGCCTCATCGTTTTTTGGAGACCACGTTAATTATACCACAAAAATAATGTTAACAATTTTACTATCATTTTGAGCCGAAAACAAACCTTCGTTTTATAAAAAGATGTGGGCCCGTGTCCACTCAATACTTAAACGTTAAATGTACATCATATTTTCTACTGTTGAAAAAAAACTATTCCACAGCACTGTGAAACTATGTAAGAGCTTGCACGTAACACCGCAATGTGGCGTCACAAAATGTTTGCTCAGAAGTTAAAATTGCCTCATTTTCTAGCAACACTCAACAAAACAAAAACAATGAACAAACAAAATACATACCCCAATTATCTTGTTTATTAAATTTGAAAACGCCTCATAACCGTTGACAATGGCCCTTGCAATCCCATCGAACTGGTCACCAGTGTTGCCATATTTATCTGACTCTCGTATCGTGTCTATAACTGGAATCGGCTTTGATTATGAAAAAAAAATGTAAAGAAACCTATCTCTTAGGTGAACCATGCAACAAAAAGACTCACATGTGTAAAATCGGCCAACTTCTTCTGACCCAAATCGTACTTGGTCAACACCTTTGACGGAATGGCCTCATACTCCAAATTCACTGACTCCCTAATCTTGTCCTTGGGCTCCAGGAGACTAATCTGATAATTAATTAATTTCAATCACAAAAACGAATCATCCAACACAAATATCATCACTTGTCCCACCTTCAAGTAATCCTCCTCCTGATGAGGCCTTGATAGTACTCGTTCGTCCTGATGACGCCGCTGTGCATTTTCATCACTCTCCGCACTTGAGGCTTCGCTATTAGCATATACAGAATTATCACTGACCGCAATTTGAATTGGCCCACAAACGACAACATCCAACAAGAGCAATAAAACTATCGCAACGAATGGAAATCCCATCATGGATTGGATCATTTTGGGGCCTTTTGAAATTGCTTAATCTTTTAATTCACGAGAGAGAGAAACGTTGACAAAATTTAAACAAAAAGCAAACCAAAAACACACACCACTTGTCGACGACGCGATGGCCAGAACTGCACTGGAAATTTAAAGCCAAATCGAATGGTGGCAAGACCGTGAGTGCGATTCAGCGACACTCTATGGGTATTCTCCCACCCGAGCCCAACACTGTTTTGAGGCACCCCAGATTCAAAGAGAAGGGAGATTAAATTGTGCATTCCAATCGAAAGATATTCATCGATGGTTTCAAAAATGATAATTTAGTGCCAACTT
The DNA here is from genome assembly GCA_920937365.1 of Sphaerophoria rueppellii. Lineage (NCBI taxonomy): Eukaryota > Metazoa > Arthropoda > Insecta > Diptera > Syrphidae > Sphaerophoria > Sphaerophoria rueppellii. The sequence goes on from CAKKXW010000001.1 coordinate 2,191,229, forward strand.
CCGTGGAACTGGACCCGTTGTACCGGCAACGTTCCTCGCTTCCTTCAATAACGAATGAAAGCCGATCAGACAGGAAACCTTAATCCCAGAAATGATTTCGAATCCATTTTATTCGGGCATTGGGTTTCTGGGCAGTGAGAAGAAATTCCATGCCGCGATTATCGTCATTGGACACTTGTGAGGTAACAACACTCTGCGACAGGTTACACAAAGACAAAAACAACGAAACCGGTGTGTGCACAACCAATTTTGTTGCTTATGACCAGGTAAACAAGAGTTGCTCAATCAATTTGGCTTCGGTCTGCAAGCCAAGGTAAAAGTAGACAGTATAAGTGGCCACGGTGTTAATAGCACCTCCCTCTTGTCACCTCGCTCCTTTTCAAATCGCACATGATACATGAATTAATCCAAACACAAACTTCTTCTTTCCAAACAAACCGACCATTTAACCATAAAATGTTCGGAGATTTGCTATGGCAGAGTTTATTCACCACGAAAATGGTGAAAAGGTTTGACAGTTCGCTAAGGTAGTTTCCAACTTTCATGAAGATGGCGTCGCTTAATTTTGATTTTGATTTGACTGGCAGTTGATTTTTGAAATCGTTTTACTCTCAAAAAATGTTTCGAATTCAAAAGCTTCTTCTTGCCGAATATCAAGAGATCTACGAACCGGTTTTGGTGGAGAACCCTTTTGCTGAAGTGACAGAAAGTGGCCTTGGCATTAGACAAGTTCATTTAGGTAAAATTTGTATTTAAACAAAAGGCGCTGAATGGAGATGATGATTGTTTGTGTTTTAGGATTAACGCCGTCGAAAATTTTGATGGGCGCTGATATTTTTGAGAAAAGTACATCTTGGCGTGAATGTTCGTCTTTCATGTCAATAGCTTCAAGAGACCCAGAAATTGAGTGTTTTGAACTTGTGACTGTGCTGCCCTTAGAAATATTGAATGTCACGTTTTTTAAAAAGAATAATCGAATGATTATGAATGTAAGAATTTCCGAGGAGAAGAATACATTCTATGAATTTGGAGGTCACCTTTCACAGAACGTGAGAAGAGTTTCTTCATTTTTTGACAGTCAAACTCTTACCTCAATTTTTCCCATGATAGCTTTATTGGAACACCTGGCGTGAACGCATAGCAACATTGAAACAAATCGGTCCGAATCTTTTCAATCTTACTGGATCCTCGCCGTTTTCCAGCACCGATGTCATTCCCGAAGAAGAAGAAGTTACCGCTTCAATTCACCGAGTGCCTCGGAGTTACTCTCTATCAGACAATAATGAACCCGCCAAAACTCTCAACCATTACAAGTCAATTGCGTCTAAATACGAAGACATTATTGAGAAAACCTCATCTGTCACACTATCTGATGCCGAATACCACCACCAGATGGAGATACAAAACTACTATCAATCGTTATCGATAACCAACAGTCTATCGTGCGGTTGCAATACATCGTGGTGAATAAAATAAAACCCAACCTGCTATTCTCTTTTCTATCTTTATTTACAAGAAAAAAACAAGGATTACAAAGGTTTACAATACACGTCATAATAAAATTGATTTATATTAATTTAATTCGTTTGTTTTCTCTTTATTTTTCCATTTTACAATATACAATTAATCGAACAATACAAAAATGATTTAAAGACATAATCAAGAAAAAATCAAAAGAATAATAAACATGAACACTTAAGACAAGAAATTACATAAAATGAAAAAAAAAATTGTTTACATTATATGACACTAGATGTCGCTTTAACTGTCTCTTCCTCTGACTCGCTCTCAATTGCCAAATGATATGCTCTTCTCCGACGATGAATAGCTATTTCGAGAGTTATAACCGGAGCCATTTTTAAGAATGCCATTACCGTTAGCCATAGGCTGTGGTGGCGGTAACGGTGGCGAAGCGAACGTAGACAACGTCGTCGTTTGGGACGGATTGCTCTCAGTCTTGCGCAATTCGGAGTGATTATTCGGAATGTTGATGGTCACTCTTGTCGGATGGGGCAGTGTACCACCACCACTGACAATGCCATTGCCATTACCGTTCGCGCCCTCGAACATAGTCGACTGCCGATTCTGAAGCATTTGGGTTAGTTTTTCGATATTCGAAGATTGGGTCTTTTGCAGCACTGACTTTCCATTGGGATTGCCATTGGGTGTTCTTTGGCGCAGTATTATGTTCTGCAACTCACTTCTGGCTTCTTCGAGCTTGTGATCAACTTCGTCGTGACTGTTGTTGTTGTTTCTCTCTTCGTTGCGTTTTTTCAGATTCGATCGACTCAAAGTCTGTTCGAGTTCATTGCGAAGCAATTCGGTGGCCAATGGCTCCTCGTGGTGGCCATTTTCCGGTGACTTGGCGATGAATTCAAACTTTGATGGCTCCTTGCGTGTAGCCATGGGGACACTCGAATATTCACCGATTGTCACCGATACTGGTCGTTTATTCTTTTTCATTGTTGGCGGACCGGAATTTTGTGGCGCAAAGTAGAGCGATGGTGGCCGTGGAATGGCGGCCGATGGATTTCGCATTTGATAGGAGTCTATCGATTCCAATTCGGCATGGTCGCCGTTGGCGCGTGCCGCTTCGCTGTTTCGTGTTAGTGTGCCATTGCGGAAGGGCACGTTCGAGTTGCGTGTTAGGGTGTGTACTGGTGATTGACTGTAGTCTGGCGCCGGTGAATTTGGCGGCGATCTGTGTTGGTTGTAGTTTTCACTTTTGTTGGCAAATTGTGGTGGCTGTTTACAGAAACAAAAAAGTTTTAAATTCGTATTGTTGGATGTTGAAGGGGGGGGGGGGGTATTCTTACCGGTGGAGGTGTAGGGTAGTAGCCATTTGTGTCATTTTGCATCGAACTGCTGATTAAATTGTTGTATTCAGTCTTGGAGACGTTGCAGTTACTCGAACGATGGTCGACTTCATCTTGCATCATAGCTGTCTTACGAAGCTCTACTTGACGTTCCTGAAAAAACAAAGATGTTAAATTACTATCGTGCATAAGACAAGTGTGTTATTTTAAATAAATCATCTAAATCGCCCCTGCTGCGCATTATTCGGTTCGGTTTGTTTCAAGAGTAAGTCAGTCACTATGGCGTATACTTGCTATTTTTTTTTTTCTTTCTACTGTTGCTAAGGTGACAATTATAAATTAACACTTCATTGCAAACATTTAATGCTATTTGTCATTATTTGAACTTTTCTTTTGAGATGGGCATTCACATGCCATTTGAACTTTTATTGGTGCAACCTTGGTTCAAATTCAGTGTAAAATTAGTAACTTGCAAAAAATCAATTGTTTTCGGCAATTAGCTGCAAACATTGTGTTTTCTGTTAAGAAAACCACGAAGCAAGATAAATTTAATTTTCGTTAAAATCAACCTTTTTAACGTGAATTGAAATTGGAGATTTAGCATGAGTCAAAACTTTGTTGAGCAGTTTACCAGAAGTTTCTATGGATGACTATGACTTTCTAATTCTCTATGTTAAAACTGGGGGGAAAAATTAATGACATAAAAAAACAACCCATTTAAGGAAAAAAAAAAGTTGTAACAAAGAAGGGAATAATTGAGCAAATGTTGTCCATGATTAGTTGAGAATCGACTCAGCGAAAACTTAAAAATTCGAAATTGATAATCTACGTCGCGTCGTTTGCATTTTCAAACATTTTAATTTCCCTCTTTGACTTGGAATTGCTTGCAAACAAATTCTGTTTAACTTTTCAAAAACCGAATTACTGACATTTTCAGTATTTAACCCAAAAACTAAGTAAGTGGAAATGATGCTCCGTTTGAACTATAAACGATTGTTTTGCGAAACGAAATAACGTTTTTGTTGAAAAAAGCACAATTATTACACAATTAAAAATCAAAATATTTATTTTGAAAATGAAATAAAATTTAAAAATAATGGGAATCATTTGTTAAAAATACTTCTATAGGCGTGACATCGGGAGCAACTTTAAATTTTTCGGACGGAAGTAACATTAATTTATAATTGCAATCCAAAAAAGTAAAAGGTATTGTACAACACAATAAGACAGAATGCATAAATTGAAATTGTTTAATTTGAGCTCTCGGGTTTGAACAAAAACCTTTTAAGCCAAACCCTAAGCCTAGCAATTTTCGTTAAAGATCAAAAGATTAACAAAAAATTGTAAGGAAATAATTTGATTGACTTATCCATAAAAATAAAAATGATTTGCTATTTTTTTAAAGCTGGTTAATTTATTGATGACAGATGATAAAAAAAACTATTTGTGAGGTTAAAAATTGTGAATAAAATTATTATTTAAACTTTTTGATATTCATTCATAAATCTTGCTTTTTTAAAGGCTAATTTATTTTAAACTGTCAAAAATTTAACGTGATGTTGGTTTAAGCCAAAAGGTAGTTTTGATATTGAGAGGTGTGGTTTAATATGAGTTCATTGATCAAACGTGGAGGTGAAATATAGTTTTTTTTTTTTAATTGATCCAAAACAACCTTCCAGAGTCCTCATAAAGTGTTATTTCTCCGTCTCGATGTCATAAACATTAAACACTTGCAATTATCAGATAACAAATGGTCCTCTAGATTTGAGTTAAATTTTCTTGGTCAATAATAAATTGACCTTTTGTCACACTAAAACGTTTATTTTCCCAACACAAATCATGAAACACAATCGCAGGAATCTCAAATTAAAGACAAAATTAAATGAAGGTCACTCCAAATGACGCAATTCGTTATTTTGTTTTTAACTTGTTTTCACATTGCAAACTGATAAAATGCATAGATAAAAAATCATCAAGCTTATGACTGTTTTTTGTTGCTATTGAACGTGCCCCTCTGCAAATAATTATCTTGGAAATTGTTAAACAACAAAATTTCGAAGTAATTATACAAGCCAGAAATCTACCTATAGTCAAAACAATTGGATCCAAATTAAACCACATGCCGACTTTATCTTTGCGAAATTGAAATCGAAAAGACTTGCAATTTTCAAAGCGGTTATCTAAATGAGGCAAGCATTTTTGTATGTCAACAAAGTTTTCAAGGAAATTGTGATTAAGGTTTTAATTGTATTTTAATTGATATTGTAAAAGAGTAAGACATTTGTCATTCCAAGTTTGAAAAGGCAGTGATTTAAATGCAAGGGTTTGCAATGTTTTAAAAAATTAGTCGATAACTCCCGATCACAAAAATCTTTTTTGTCGATTATTGAATGCGGAACAACCAACAAGCATGTCTATTATTTAATGAAATTGTATTTCATCACTCACAACGCCCAATAGTGTAACGAAGCGTATCATAACATTTTTCGCTTCTCACGAACAGTTTCTGTTAACAACATTTTACGCCTGAAAGCTTCATAAATTGCAATTTTCGGTCATTTTAACGTTTTCTTCACAAATTAAGACTTTCAGACTTTAATATAATTTTGCTATTTTAAAACTTCAAGGGGATGATTCTTTTTGGTGAATTTCGGAGCCGTCCCCATAATAAGTGAATGGAAGATTTAACAAAAAAGAAATGAATTCGATTGCAAGAATAAATCTTAGATATTTAAAAAAAAAGTATTGTTCTATTTGATTTAAGAACTTCAAGCCCCCTCCATATTCCTCATCACTTTGTGTGACGTTAACGAATACAAGTGTTTTCTCAATAGCTGTTGTACTTGTGTCTAATTGCATGACAAAAGCAGTTATCAATAATAACAAAATGATTGCACTCATCATGTTTTCAGGTCTAGATTTAGTGGTGATAAAGGCCTTAAAGCTATTAATACTGGGGCTCAATGTAATGTTAAATAAGAAATGTACTTCGCAAAAATTATTTGACAACAAAAGGGGACAAAACCTTACAATTCACTTCACGTCGACCTTAAGGACAATCCGGCTCTGTGAAATTGTTAACAGTCTTCTAACATTTTTCATTTGCACCTACAATGTATGACCTTCAAGGTAGTCGCAGTCAGGCTCAAGTGTGATAAACAGTTTGTCAGCAATTACTATTAGTCACGTTTAAAATTTAAAATGCGATTTATGACTGATGGCATTAACTATACATTTTTCTGTTTCCCCTTATTGTCTTCAAAACTTCTAATAAATGAATTCATGTAGCAAAAATCCCATAAACAAAGATTTCGAAAAATGAAAACATACAAGAATGATAAATAATTGTTTGCTTGATAAATAACTGACAACAATATATTATCTACCTGACATTGAGTTGGCAAAATGATGAGGAGATGTTTCTAAACTTGTTATTGTGAGGAACTTTGAAAGATGAATTTGAAGTGATGTCATTTTGACATCAACGGAGATGTCTTCAACAAAAACAAGCAAAAAAAGGAATCCGCAAATAATAATTAATATCGACTGAGGGTTCGATAATTAAAATTACTCGAACATGTTTGAAAATAAAATATTTATAAAAATAAAAAAAGTTGTTTCGCGTTGACCTTGAACTTTAAAGTGCACTGTATTGTTGGCGATGATGATAAAACTTTCAAATTAATTGAAGTGGATTTTAAACAAAATTTTGTATTCTAAGTTTTATGTGTACCTTTATGATTGATTCAAATTGAGCCGAAAAAACCCCAAAGAGAAAAAGCACCAACATCTGTTAAATCCACCTAAGAAGTGTACCGTCAATTAAACAAGCGGCGGGGGTTTATAGTTTGTAATAAAGAACTAGTTAAGTGCCGAATGTTGAGAAAATGAAATTAAATTAAGTAGAACACTCACGTGCTCTGAACGGAATTACATTATGAGAAGATTAATAATTAGTCTAGACGTTTTAATGAAATCAAAAGAATCGGAAGAAGATTTTTCAACAGTGGTTTTTTTTCTCTTTTTTTTTGTCATTAAAGTAGAACCTACTTATGAAAAAGTAAATGGCCGTTTTGTACCGCTGTCAGATTCTATTTAGTAATCTTTTTATGTTTTAAACCTTGCTGATCTTAGAATGAATAAGTGAAGCCTCAATAAATGTATAGATGATGCTGATCATTCACGATTACAAGTATATATTTGTGATTTGACAGATTTATCGTGTTTCGTAATTGAATTAGATGATTTTTAATATAATCTGCTTAGGATCTAGCATTGATCGCTCAGATATTTCCTCAGATGTAAAAATGAAAAAATAATGGCACGATAGTGCTTCTCGGAGAGCCAGCCAAGTATTGGAATCGAGTTTGGTATTTTTGTGGTACAAAGGGGCAAAAGTCATGTACCAACATTTTATTTAAATATTCTGTAAAAATTGTTAAGAACAATAAATTAAAATTGAAAAAAGTGAGGTTACTAAAAAAAAAAACTGGACAAGTGCGAGATAAACTCGCTCGAGGAGGGTTCCGTTCTCGATTATCCGACTAGTTTTGAGAGAAATTTTATGTAAGGATTAAGATATGAAACCAAACATTTTCTTGGCCATTATAGTTTGAATAGTCTTTTTAGCCATTTCCTTCAATAACTTCGACAGAATATCTTAAGACTATAGAAGCAACATTTTCTCATGACTTGAGGTACTCTTGAAAATCTGTACCAAATTGTATTGCTATTGCTCTTAGCTAAGCAGATTCTAAGAAAACGCTTGTGAAACCCTAATGAAAAAAAATGTCTCGTCTTATGAGGGATTCGTTTTCACCTGTGTAAGAACCCTAAAAAGAAACACCACAGTAAGAAAGGAATAAGGAACTTCATTTTTTCTTCAGCAAAATAGTAGTGCGTTGGCTGCTAAGCAGAACGTTTTGGGTTCGAATCCTACTCGTGCCCATAAAAGTTTTAATTTCATCCTTCACGGCCAATGCCTCTTGCGAACTGACAAAAATTCTTAGTGTATCAACCTGTCATGAAAAAGTGTTTTTCAACTTTGCCGTTCGGAATCAGCGTTACATTGTAGGTCCTCTCAATTGTTCACACGCCACATTAAGAGATTTGATGATGAGAGTAAGCCTTGGCTCTTCAAGAGCTGTCGCGTCAATTTTTTTCGTGGTTTTTCCTCTTTCCTTAATAACTTCGAAACTATTTATCTAAAAATCGAAGAAATCGATGAACAGAAAACGAAGAGATGTTATAAAGGTTTCGTTTACACTCTGCGTAGGGAACCCTAAAAAGGTAAATTTCAATTCAGTGATGACAAACAACTTTTATGTGCAGGGTGTGTTCGCGAATAAATGTCAGAAATGTCATTAAGAATCAAATTGAGTTCACAGTGATGTTCATCTTAACCCAAATCCCCCAAAAAAACAGAAACTTATAAACATGTTGTTGAAAGGGAAACCCCTCACTCGAATTTCGAGAGCTTTGTCGACTAGTAGAGATTGGATAAAGATATTCAAATACATCTTTAAAACATTATCCTTTCTTTTCCTTTCGAATAAATATATTTTAATACCTACTCGTCAATGTCAAAAATGCAAGACATTATATGGAGGTTAAAGTGTTGTTTTGGCTATAATTATATATCTCCATTCTTTACACCGGTATACTGTTGTCGAACCAAAACAGCACTTCTACTTCGTTTCAAAATACACTCATTTTGAAAAGAGCCATTCATAACCAAATAGATGAGACAGTTTAAGATAACACTGCTTATATGTATCCTCATCCATGCCTCATCAATCATTTAAGTGATGGCGTCAAAAAGTAGACACATTTAATTGCTTTATTGAGTTATCTTAAGTCTTATAATTTCTCAATTACTCATAAAAACAAATTTGCTTTCAAAATGATAAGAAAATGATTCACTCAAAAATACTCTATGACAATTAAGAGAATAAACAATTTAACTTCTTTCCAAGACCGAAAAAGATGAAATTTTGTAAATATTATGTGCATTCCCGCACTCTCACAATATCACTGTCATTTCAACATTTTTATAATTACAAAACTAACAAAACGTCGAAGATAAAAAAGAAATAATTACAATTATCAAGACCGTTTTTTTTTAAATTTCAGTGACTACCTCTAGAGGTCGTTCGTCAAACCTTTCGTCAAACCTTTACTCCCACGCTTCTTGCAATTACTTCACTGTCAATTTTAATAAGAAAAATATCAAAACAACTGCTCATAGTCAAGTCACACGAAACATGCAACAAACAAATATTTCCAAACTCTCTCGCGTCTTAAAAATAAAGATTAAGATCAGTAGCAGCGCGCACAGGTATGAAAAAAAAACGCGCATGCAATATAATTCCCACATAACATTCAGTCGTTGTTGCTGTCGTTGCTTGTAGTTAGTTTGTTTTAAGGTTTAAGAAAAAATTGCAAAATTTATTTGTGTGTAGATATTGTTTATTTTTTTCTGAATTAATGTGTGGAAAGAGATGATCTATCGTTCAGTTAATGGCTCAACTATTGTAAAATATCGTCAGGCATTCACGGTTCAAGTCAATGGAAGAGTCGATGGTTTAGTCCCTTAATGGTTTGTAGCTTGCTGTTCTACAGCAAAACGGTAATGTCAAACTGCAGTTTTTCAAAAAGGTTTTCAAGTATGTAATTAAAGTTACCTTATATAATACATTCCGAAAACTTTAGAAGGACAAATCGCATTTTATTTTGGTTGAACGCATTCCACCCTTTCAATGTAAATCTTCGTAAGAGGAAAGGTCAATAACTAGAATCAAATGGGCTCAAAGACAGCTATAATTTAATGTTCTAGAGGAAATAATGGATTTGTATGTATTTTTGTTGACTTAATCATCCCTTAAGGGGTTAAACAGAAGTGGTGAAGTTTGTATGGCTGGAACTTTTCTGCTATTTAAGAACGACTAAACGAAATTAAACACACAACACGCCATATTGAATAGAATATTTCAAAGTGGTAACAACTACATATTCGAGGAACTATTTGATTGTTAGAAGCTTGGTCAAGAGAAGAAAAGTATACGTAGTTAACACATGTCCGGAAACTGATTGGTTCGCGGTTGTGAAAATAAACTTAGCTTATCTCAATGATTATAATTAAATTCACCAGGTCAAGCAAATGTCAAATGTTAATTTCTTGGAATTTGTCATCATTAGAAATTTGACAAAAGTTCTCTTATCCATTTCATTACCTTAAGATTCCATAAATGTTATTTCTAAAAAAACAAAAATGGTTCAGCTCAGATCGTATCCCGCTTACTGAAACCCTCCGTTGTCACACAAAGAAAATGTAAGACATTTATTTAAATGTATTCACATTACGTGACATTACGTTCTTTTCGTAACGATTGTCAAATGAAACGTGAAGTCGGAGTTTGATTGTATTAACACGCATTGAACTCCCTTAGCTGATCTCGTAAAAGTCAGACGAAGCCAAATCAAAAGCGTGTTCGTGTTACAACCATAAGGGTTTCATTTTTGCCATTTAAGCTAAATAACCTTCGAAAAGGGATAGTTTATTTGACAGCCTGTGGCCCAAATCCAAGAAATAAAAAAAAAAACAAACCGCTATCAAGCTTAATGCAAACAATAACACAGTTCCACTTTCAGTCAATTATAACTCCAACCGAACACAATCCCACTTCTGAACAAGAACACAAACAGTTTTCAATGACCTAACTGCAGCATCTCGTTCGTTACGTACCTGGTAGGTGCATATTGTCACCAGCGGCTTCCCACTGGTCGGTTTCATTCTGGATTCGTGTTTTGGATATGCTTCTCCTTCAAATTCTACACTTCTTCTTAAGCGACTTGTATTTGCAACGATGCGATGCGAAATACGGTTTCGACTGCGCAGAACTTCACTCTAGTATCTATAACGGGGAATTTCTTGTATTTTTACTATTTTTTTTTTTTCTAAAACACTAGTTTATTATTGTGCACTATCGAGCATGAGTGTAAATCAGGTGTGAAGCATGAGAAAGGCCCACTTTAAGACACCGCGAGCTTGCATAAGACAATAGATAAATACTCTACTTCAAGAAGCAGTACGTTGGTTTGGTATTTCAAAAACGAAGAAAAACAAACACAAAAAAAATATAAATTACATTACACGCCTGTTCTGTTTCTTTTTTCTTCGAGTTCTAATGACTAGCAGCAACTGCGCATTAAGATTGTTATATAAGTTGTAAAGCAATGGAATGGGCGGCGCGCGACGATAAAAAAAACACAAGATGCAGCGGTGTAAAAGAAGACAATGCAACACGTAGTCGAGCGAAAACTTTGTTGGGTACTTGTTACTTTTTTTTTGTAACTCTTCTCAAAAATAATAATTACAACGTCTCACACACGTAAGCTTGAGGTATGTACGTAAACAAAATAAAAATACCTTTTGGGTGAGGTACAAGACTTTCGATGGTTTTAAATCACCAAAAACAAAACACACGAACAACTGACAATAATTGCACTCAAATGGCCGTATCGTATAAATCTCTACCAATATGACACCTTGCCACTTTTTGTAACGGACGAACAGAATACAAAATACCGATTTACAGAGAAGGAGAAACGATTGATGTCTGATGGATGGATAGATGGAACTTTCACTGACGGCTGACGAATTGACGACTTGACGAGACTCGACCACAGAATCAATTAAAAATCATTTTGTGTAGCCAAAATGTGACTTCAATAAGTAAGTTTAAGCGAGTCCGCGAAGGGGAAACCTTAAAGACAACGCAAGGCGACGATTCAAAGGAAAATTCGATCTTTCACTCTTTTCGGTGTCTGATTTATTTTTTTGAGACTTCTCTTTTTTTTACGCGTGGTATTTTTCTGGTAAAAGTCGAATGCTATTTTAACAACCTTGGCCAACTAAAGTTGTGGCAACCCACAACAATTCACAGAACCACTTGTGGGTACTTTTTTTTTTATTTTTTTAATGAATTCTTGTTTTTGTTTTTCTTCTTTTTCTTCTTTCAAGCTTTCTATGTAACGGATGCAAGCAAACGAGTATACTGTTTTTCTTTTTTTTTAAACACAAGCCGCGCTGTTTTGTTGTTCACCTGTCTTGGAGAAGCCCACCTGTACGACTGATGTTAACCACGTTTCAATCGACTTGGCGACGTATACATTGCCGATGGAGCTTGTGGTGATCCAGTCAAGATCGAGGAGAGCAGAAAAAAAGCTTTCTTCTCTTGGTGCAATTTTTTTTCGAGTTTTGGTTTGTGTTCTCTTTTTATTAGATACTCTTGCTGACGTCATGTATTTATTATTTGAGAATAAAATAGAATTCCGACATTTAGGATATTCTTCTACCTAAGAAAAAGCTTAATAGCTCCAAGGTAAATAATAGCACGGTGTGGAAAATTCTTCGATTAAATTTTTGCATCTATCACCGAGACTTTCGGTTGGATTGGAGGGACAAAAATGTTGACAGGGGTATATGATGGATGGAGATGGAGTTTGCCTAAAGTTATTCGCCGATTGTTTTGTTAAAAGACCAGATGCCTTATCTACACACCTCATTTTCAAAGCTTAGAGAGCTGAAGCTTTGAAAACGAAATTCCACATAAACCACAATCTTTAAGGTTACAGTTGGAGGCTGCTCTTGCTAGGTGCGTCTACATTTTTTCTTCAACTTTTGAAAATTATTTGAACAGCAGTTAGAACGGGTATGGAAATATTTTACCCGTTCTAACTTAACTGACTCATAAATAAAATAAGTTTCTACTCAAATATTGTCTCTATAAAAGATTAGAAAACAAGCATTCAATGGAGAGTTTGGGCAAAGGCAATATTTAATAAAATTATTTTTAGGTCGGTTTTTGGTGTTTTTGTTTTTTTCTTAATCCAAACCGGTATGATGGAAGATTTGAATTTTGTTCGTTTGTTGTGGTTTTTGTTCTTTTTTTCACTTTTTTTTCGCAGCCAAACAAAAAATCCAATGAAAGAATCTTTTTGTAATTTATTTGTTTTATTTAATCTTTTTGTTAGGATTTTTTTCTTGATAAAAAGTCAGGTAGAGAGTAAATATTGTTGACTTGGTGGCTTTAAATGGGATGATATCACTTGGCGGAGAATTTAACTGGAGATAAGTTGTTGCGACCTCAATTGTTTGCGAGTCTTGTTTTCTTCACGATTCGAAATATTTTTCTTGATTGAGTTTTGCTTTCATCTTTAATTAAATGTATTTTTCGTATTTTTATGTTGGTTTTGAGCGAGCAAAGTGAGCACCTTTTACTTTCTTGAGAGATTTTATTGGACAAGATGTTTTTTTTTTTTCAAGTGTGTGAAGTGATGTTGTAGTTGATGAAAGTCAAGTTGTCAATCAAAGTGGATGCCGCAGGAAGTAGATAATAATATTAATGAGAAAAATTAATTTTGTTGTTAGATTTGTTTGCCATTTGAAATGGGGTTTTTATGGCATTTATAGTATCGTAAAGCTTTGCTTTCGGTCTTCAAATTCGATGACGAGTTTTTTTGATTTTGATGATACGAATATAACACACTACACCATGTGAGCTGATGCAAACGAACATTTGACACACTCATTATTTGTAAAGTATGACAAAACAGCAGTTGAGTTGGATCACAGTCACAGTTTAAACATTTTACGGGAAACAGCTGTGAATATCACCAGAAGATGACTATTACTGCATGGAGGTTGGATGATAAAAACTAAATTCATGTCTAGCTTTGTATTTGAAACAATTATTCTTCTGATTTTAAACAAAAACGTCCATGATTCAAACAAAAAATGTGGTAAAACTCAGCACTTAGCTGACAGAAACTGTTGTTTGTTGACATGTATCTTGAAACAAATTTGATTCATATAACTATTTTGTACCCATGTTCCGGTGAGTCTTTTTGATACAAGAACTTTTTTGTTTATTTTTCACTAGCCGGCCTGGCGAACCTCGTCTTTCCCCACAGTTCTCTTAGTGAAAACTGATAAACAACAATAAGCAGTGCCGTAATCAAGTACCCGCTGAATGCTTGGTAGCACTTTTGTTAAAATGAAGAATGGTTCATTTTGATAGTCAAAAGACGAGTCAACCTTGGAACTTTGATCAAGATCTTCTCTTCTAACTATCTAATTCATATTCCTTCCATGGGGTAAGCCTTGACGTATGGCGGAGCGGCTTATGGTAACTACTAGTATGAAGTTTAAGGCTATGCGATCTCAAAACTTGTTTACGCAGAAGGGTCGACATGGTCGACAGGTCGAAACGGAGTAGGCTGTTACAACAAAAGAGTGTTCCCACCAAGAAACTCCCATGGATGGGACGGCAGCGAATGAATTTCTTTTTTGGAGTCAACTGTGGCGTCTTCAGTTCCAGCTAAGTCGACTTACTTGGTGAACACCTTTACGGGTTACTTCGAATTATTTGAGCGGTTTTTCCGGCTCATGCGTTTGGAGTCACATCAAGTGCCTGGTACTCCAGGTTGGGGGTCGTACGTTGGGGTAACTTCCCGACTACCTAGAAAAGAATTTAGTTACGAAACAACAACAGGCCTCGGAAACGGACGGATACACCAGAAAATGACGTGATGTCAATGGCACCTTTGTGAGAATTGAAACAGAAGTGACAAAAATGGGTTTAGCGGTAAATGAGGGAAAAACGAAGTATATGCTGTCTTCGAAGAAGGACACCCTACACCGACGGCTCGGACAGAACGTCACAATAGACGCATAAAACTTTGAGGTAGTAGAGAGTTTGTCTACCTAGGCTCCGCTATAAACACGGGCAATTACACCAGCGCTGCTAATCGCTGTTTCTTTCATAAGAAAGCAGGAAAAGCCCTCACTCGAGCAACTAAGGTAAAATTGTACAACACATTTATCATACCAGTCGTGCTGTATAGTGCAGAAGCATGGACCTTGACAAAATCGGATGAAAATGCCCTAGGCTGTTTCATGAAGAAAGTCCTTCGGGTTATCTTTGGCCCCGTGTGCATTGAAGGGGAATGGCGAAGAAGATATATAAAAGCGAACTTTGCGGGTTGTACAACGACATGGGCCTAGCCAGAAGGGTCAAGGTGCAGAGACTCAGATGGCTCGGTCATTAAGAGCGGATGTACACCAATGCTACAGCCCAGAAAGCCTGCGACACTATTCCCGAGGGACGTCGGAGGAGAGGAAGACCGCGACTCAGATGGCGCAACCAAGTGGAAGAGGACCTCAATCAACTTGGAGTGCAAAACTGGAGACAGCTAGCTAGGGACCGAGCTGGCTGGCGGAGACTGTTGATTGAGGACCAAGTCCACAACGGACTGTAGCGCCACCTTAAGTACCTAAGTAAGTACATTCAAAAACATATTTATCGTTTAGTCGTGTTGGCAGATTTGTTTAATGTGAACCCACGTTAAGGACATTTCTGACATTTCTTCGCGAACACATCCTGCATACAACTACTGTGATTTGACGTTTGATTTAATTGCTTCACTTTAATTTTTAATTTTAATTAATTGTTTTCAACAAACTTTACGATATTGATAATGTATGCCCTTCGGTTTTTGTAGGTCTTGTAAAGTGTACTAAAGCAAAACTTGCCATACAAAACTTTCACGAGCTAATTTGCTCGTAGGTTAAATCATCGTACAACACCATGGATCACATAGTAGCATTTATCACACCGCCATCTATTATTCATCTTCAATCACAACGGATCTCGACGGAGAATGTCGTCACATATTTTTTGCAAAGCTTAGTATACAAATTATCAAGAACAATTTTTAATTTTTTATTAATCCGAGTTAAATATCATTGTGTTATGACTTATCCCGTATAATCTTGTGAAGTTAAAATAAGCCCTTTGTTAATTCTTTGTCTGGCATTTTTTTTTTATTTTTATTAAAAAAGCTTTATGCTAAGTGGAAGTAAACAATGTTCCATACGGTTTTCCCACTCCTAAACCATCATCATTTAAAGAATGCACACTAACGTCAATTCTCCATTTCATTAAAACCTTTTCTAGGAAAATTAATTACATAGAAAGAAGAAAAAAGAGAAAGCTATTGAAATTGCCATAAAAAGAAGTCTCTCTCACCTCTGATCGTTAATCGTCAAACTCAATGCTTAATCATCCCAAAATCACCGTTTTTCACTAACGCCATCTAACGATTCTAACGATTCCAATCCAGAAAAAGTAGCACAAACGCTATGCATATGAAAAATGTAAAAGAAAAAAAATTCTTGTCTATTGTTCCATTTGCAGCAAAATTCGACAATAAGGATTCTATAATTCCAAATTTCAAAGAGAAACCAAAATCTTAAGAAGCGTGGCGACATTTTACCGCTTCAACAGACTTTACGGTCATCAATAAAGACACAAAACCTTGCCACCATACTCCCTCTTCCGTTGCATTCAACAAGAAGGCTTATTGCTTGTCAATTGACTGCGTGTATTGACTAATTAAACAACTTAATTTTCTTTGCATCAAGAAGTCAATGCACTTTGTACACCCGGCAGACGCAATCCTAAACATGATTCTCTATAAATTCATTTATGCATAAATAACGACCGACTCGGCCAGTAGTGGAAGCAGTGGCATGCACTACTTACTTACGGAGCAGCGCGCGTCAGCTTTTCCGGTGCATAAAAAAAGTTGTGAAAGTATCAAGGTACGACGAACGCTTCAGTGACATAATTAACACATTTCTTATATGAAAGAGTATCAGTCAGGACTGTTTTTGGTAAATAAGCCACATGCCATAGATGGCGGTAGTGGCGGCGATCGAGACAAATATTTCTCTAATCGAATTACTCCAAAGATCGCGCGAGCTGTTCACGAAAGCTATGCAGTTTGGGGATAGGTGCGAAGGAGTGCACAAAACCGCATATGCCTTTTTCGATCGAATTCCAACCCACCAACCTCTACCAGCCAGTTTCAATTAATAGTTCCGCAAATCAATGTTAGATAATTTTCGTATATTATGCGATAATACCCCTCTCCTTCTTACCCTCCACAACAGTTAAAAGATCAGTGAACTCACTTACTGATCGTAAAGCGATCTTCGATATGGTTACGAATGATGCGAAACGGTGCTCGGCAGAGACAGAGGAGTGGTAGTAGGCTCACATATCGTTATTCCAGTTTTACGTCGCTTGGCCTGTTTTTGCATTTTCTATAAAAACAACTCTTGTGTGTGTTAGTGAATTGGTTGATTCAAATGCAAATTCATTTTTTTTCTTATCGCAGATCTAAGAGATCTTGAGAGGCTTAGGAATGGGCATAAGTGGGATTCTTCTTTCAATAGAACACTGACTATTTGTTTTGAAGGTCTTTTCTGCGTTTCTATTCACTTGGTGGATTTTCAATTGCGAGGAGAAAGAAAGAAAAAGAGAAGGCGAGGTAAGAAAGTCTTCATTTTCTTCTTATTCTCGGTCCACAATATGCATCTTAGGTGCTCACAGCCTCTTTTTATGTGTCTTTCTTTCGTATGTTGGACTGTTGTTATTGGAATTTGCATCTTCTATCTTCAGAAGCGTAACGTATTTCTACGAACGTCATTAATCTGTGACCTAGATACATTCAGTTTTTCTCTCTTCATTTTCTGATCTGTTCGGCGATGTTGTTGTTGTTTTTTTTTTTAGTTACAAACTCAATCGAATAAACAAGCATTGAGGTGGTAAGAAAAATTGCACTCTTTAACTACTCCACTGTGAAGCATATTTGGCCCCGTGTTTGATACGTTCATGTGTCACATGTGATTCAGAAGAATGACTGTGCCTTTCGGTATAAAAATAAGAATTCAACATAACGTTTTATGAATCATATTTGATACATACGATTTTATGAATTGGATTTGATTCATGAGCACACAAATAGTTATCTGAACGGGCCCGGTTGGACATGAATTTAATTTTGCTCGGAAACAAGTCCAACTTCTACTCCAAATGTCCCACTTTATGCTTTGCTCATCTTCATTTACTTTTTCGTCACAATTTATAAGTCTTGAAGAGGTGATGATATTTTATTTTATTATGATTTCATTATTTTTTTTTTTTTTTCAAAAAGTAAATTTGATTTGAGTAATAATAAGTATGGCCGTCATGGAGATCTTTTGCATAATTCAGTTTTTTATTTCTTCGTTTGTGGACAAAAGTTCGTTGAACTCGTTTTGAGTCTCAAAATAATTGAATTGAGTGATGTTTTTGGACTTGGTAGTAATTATTCAGAATTAGCATTCAGTTTTTTTTTTTTTTGAATTGACAATTTTATAGTGTTGACGATTGTAAGTCTGGGTAAACCATAAATGGAAGGGAACCATTTTATAGTCTCAATGAAAATTCAACAAATTTTAATGGGTTTCGGGTGTAAGTTATAGAAGTGTAAAAGTATGTGGTCTAATTGATTTTTATTTTTATGGCCACTTTGTGATTTGAGTCAGTGCAAAGGGAGACTTAAAAAAATGTATATTTTTCTCGTTCAAAATCCTAGATATTAAATTAATAATTATTGATTGTTATTGAGTTGCACCTAAAAGCAAACACTATTTTATGAGAATTCCAGTAGGTGAGAGCAATTAAACTCAAACTATTACAAATTGTGAAGAAATGTGTTGCAATTTTGATAAGAAATATTTTTTATTTCAGCAAACAAAACTTTTATGAGCGTTCTAGAAATGCCAAGCATTTTTGTGTATACTATTGATTGAAATAGTAATCATACGCCACAGTGTACCATTTTCATTCTTATAGAAAAAGACTTAAAGGAAAAAATTAGTAGATGTTTGTCATTTATTTGGATGAAAGAAGGAAGAACGAATGGTGCTGGAGACTTCCTTTGAACACGGCAATACCAGCTTGGTCAGTCATGTTCTATTTTTTAAGGGATTGTGTTTTTAACACTTAGGCTTACGCGGATACGAAGCGTTGTAAGAAGTGCTCTTATACAAAGCATTTTCATCGCAGCTGTCATTTTTGTATTTTATACACATGTACTTGCTAAGCATTGTCCAACACTTTGAAACGTATATGAGCCCTGGAAGTATAACAGTGGGATAGAGCTTTCATTTCAGCTTAAGGGGATTTTTTAGGTCACGTAATTTATGCGCTATTTCATTGATCTTACTCAACGCGAATGCTGATGTCGTCGTTTCGCTACATACTTCCTTTCAAATTAATGTCAAGAATAGGATGGATAAAATATTTGGCGGTACAGTGCAGGAAGGACCACGGCCTCATCCATCAAGCGTCTCCAAACAGTTCGGTCCCTAGTTTGCTGTCTCCAAATTCAAACATCAAGTTGGTTGAGGTCCGCTACCAGCTGTGTGCTCCACTTGAGTCGCGGTGTTCCTATTCTGCTACCTTCAGGGTAGGATTTGACTACTCTACTGAACAGAGCATTATTTTCCATTCACCTTATATGATTCAACCATCTAAGTTGATGGACCTTCACTTTTCTTGCTAGGTCAGCAGCTAACAGTTCTTGATGGTTGAATCTTCACCTTCATACTCCATTTATAAATGGGAACATAAATCTCGAAGCATCCTAAAGCGATGTTGTCAAGGTCCATGCCCCTGCACCATATATGAGGACCGGGATGATACGGGTTTTGTATACTGACACTTTAGTTGCTCGAAAGAAGACTTAACTACTCAATTCTTCGTTTGACTTCAGCACTGGTATCGTTGTCTGAGTTAATAGCGGATCCTAGGTAGACAAAGTCCTTAACTACTTCAAAATCAAATTTGTCTATACTGACGTTGGTTCTAAGATGTCAATTTTGGGTCTTATTTCTTGTTGACAGCATAAACATGGCCTTGCTCTCGATAACAGTTAGACTTATCGTCTTGGTCTCCGTCTAAGGCTATGTGTGAACAGCGTCGAGTACTTTTTTCAAAATCAACCAACATCCATAGAATGCCAATATTATTCGTTTAATCGTGATAGCATCTCCGTTGTTGTTTTATCCGCTATTTACCCGAACTAATCTAGCCTGCCATTTTTTTTTATCAAAAACAGATCAAAATTAAAAAATTCAACCTTCTTTAGGGCTTCAAGGTAAGGAAAAATTGGACTCCTTAATGTTTTTCTGATTTGTATGAAAAAAAAATCGTTGATTTTCCTTAAAACCTTTAATTCCCAAACTCAGAGCCAAACAATAGTTAAGGCTTTTAAGGTTCACCACTGTCCAAAACTGTCGATCGTCTCTAATGGAGATGGCACAACAGTTTAACATTCACCTTCAATGGGTGCCGGGCCATAGAGACATTCCAGGAAACTGCAGAGCCGACGAACTAGCCAAACATGGTACAACAATCAATTTCAATTCATCACCAACACGTCCGTCGTCGTCACCATGGCGCACCTACCTACTTCAAGCTCTTTTATCTCGCCCACGAGAAGGTACATCTTTGTTTACACTTCACTTTTTATTGCGCCTCCATATAATTCATATCACTTGTTCGCGTCTCTTCAGAGTCCCTCGAACAATAAAACCCATCTTTCACTTATCTGCCTTACCTGTTGCAATCATTTCAACAATCAAGTGCTTGTTTTTTACAACAAACAATTTAAGCAAAGTTATTTACCAATCTTATCTAATCTCCGCTGTTCGCGACTAACAAAAAAACAAAACGATTCATACCATTCTCGTCTGGCGTTGTTGACTTTTCAAATACAAACGACGACAATCAGTTTTAGTAAACACTTACCGTTCGATCTGTTTCCTTGAATCCGTTCCGGAACATCCGCTTGTGGGCACGTTTGAATTCATCCATCAACGCGCTGTGCCGACGTTCGTCATCGGCACAATTTGCAGTTCCAATTCGCCGTGATGGTGGCTGTCTGAGCTGCAATAACTCTCCGTCATCTTGGGACTGGTTGGTGTCCTTACTGGTTCGCTACAAAAAGCAAATATTCAAACCATTTAGGAGGTTGAAGTACTTGAAGTACAAACTCACCTCACGTCGCTTTTTCAACTCCTCGCTAATGGCACTGCACAAACTGGTTCCGCTTACTGAGCCTGGGATGCTTATGTTGCTGCTTGCAACTGATGGCGTTCTATTGTGACTTGTGGTATTATTTTTGGAAGCAGTGACACAATTCGCCTGGTGTTGCGACGAAGACGACGTGGAAGAAACCAGCGGCGGAGGCTTCGGAGGTGATGGTGCACGACCCTTTGGGTTATTCTTGTCGGTTGCGCTTCTGTGCACCTCGACAATGACTGTCTTCGTCTCGCTCTGGCGTGACACAAAGCAAATGTCGGCGATCTTGCTATTACCATTCTGCGGCAACTGTTGCTGTTGCGTAT
>CAKKXW010000001.1:2212855-2399765 GCA_920937365.1 Sphaerophoria rueppellii
TTTCTCAAATGTGTTAAGCAAAGGTCAGTTCTAGCGAATTGGGAATTTCAAGCTCCACTCAGTTTTAATTCTGTATTCGAACGTGTGATGTTTGTTTTTAATAAGTTAAATAGAAATCCACAACGGTACGATGGCTACTTTCTCATTCATATTGGAGGTTTTTTTAAGTAGAGTGTATAATTATTACCGAGCTTGGTGCGCGGTGCGACTTTGAGGATGATGCGGGCATCTTTCTGGCCGACACTGTAGTCATCCATGAGTGCGTTCAGGGATGCAAGTGCCGATCGAGGGACTATGTGCCAGCTAAGAGGATCACATTGATTGCTGGGGAGCGGAAACACATTATTAATATGTGAGATGAATTTTTTTGGAGGTTATACTTACTCTTTCATCGGTAGCATGGCAACACCTAAAGATAAATTGAATAATTTTTGTTTGTAGTGTGCAAGCTTATGTCTTAATTTTGACTCACCTCGAACTTTAAGGGTTAAGCGATCTTGACTGGAAACGAATTGTGTAAACTCTTTGTGAACTGCATCGTCAACGTGGTATCCGTTGACACGAATTATTTGATCTCCAACCTGCAATTAAACATGTGTAAGTAATATGCCACAGTGGGATGTTGCTGTTACGAAAAAATTTGATCAGAGATAAATTTGCTTTTGGAATTTGGAAATTCTGCTCTCCCAAAAAATGAAGACAAAATAAAACTAAAACATTAATTAAATATTACGTATACGCCAGAGTGTATCCACTCGCTTGCAATCAAAATGACATCAGATGGGTTGAATGAAGTCGATTGTCAGTCTTCGTCTGAAAAAAATGCCAGACCCTAATGTGGGTAATATATGGCACATTTCTTTCTTAACTCTCAAAAACGTGATCAAAAAGAATGAATTCCGTGGATTTTGTTTGAATATTTGTTTAAAACGTTGAATTTTCAGTTGTCACCTATGAGAAAGTTCCAATCCAATCTGAAAATATCTACCCTCTCACAAAATTTCTATTAGAAACTCTTTTTCACGTCAACGTCAGGGCAATTCACAATCAACATATTCTATCCTTCTCTAACTCAAACACATCTGGCACCAAGTTCATGCCATGCAATTCAACCGACACAAGACACAAAGACGACAAACAACATACCAAAGATCTAATCAACCATCAATAATTCGCCACTTCCTTGCATGACACAAAAAATACCAAACATCAATTTCACATATATCGTCATGATAGATCATTCCAGCTTCTTCCATTCACTCTTGCCATCGCCATCAACATCAGTATCATCACCGTCTGCAATTGTAGCCAGAGAGATGGAATCCGTTTGTCTCAAAAATAACAGCAAAGTGAAAACTCTGTTAATTGTGTCAAGTGGAAGCGCACGAACTTTCAATAAAAGAAAACAAAAAATATTGACCCACATTTTTGGCAATTCCTTCCATAATTCGACAATCGAAACAAATCCATTCAACCAGTTTTGCTCTTTGTCAATAATAAAAATCGCCAAGAGAAAAAACAAAAAACACTCTCACTTACCCTCAATCCCTTGATATCAGCCTCGCTGTTCTTCTCCACACGGGAAACAAAAAATCCAGTGCCGAATTCTCGGCCACCGCGTATGGCGAATCCGAATGTCACATTATTGTCAGGCGTGACCAGAATTCGTCGCGAATTGGGACGCACCAAGCGGATCACCCGAATTCTCGGATTCGATACCATTGCACTACGAGTTGAAACTGATGGCGTTGAGGATAAAACATCGCTCACCGACGCTGAACACATCGAGCCCTGAATGCTGCTGCCGCAATCTGTCATGATGACAATGACAGATGACGTCTTCCCTCTCTCTCACTGTTGGTACTTTAAAAAATCCACCGCTGCCACATCAAAAAATCTGAAATGAAAAAAAAAATACATTAATTGCGGCAAACTAAAGAAAAACAATGCACAAGCGAATGAATATGAATAATCCGATTAAATTAGGGCCAGCCGTGATACAAGCGTCAATAGATCGCATACTTAACATGCACAGAAGTGTCGCAAAGCGTTAGAGCACAATTCCCAGTTAATCCATGCAGACATTACGCAATATTGGTACATATTGCTCTATCGTTATTATGCAGCATAGCGACCGACGCTGTATGAGCGAGCCCAGATGGCGCTGCACTCATTTGATTATGCCAGGAATATCTCACACACATCGGTCTATATAAATTACATGCCGGAATAATTATTAACGTTCCACATGGCAGCATGGCTCGAATTACACAAACAACAGACGACGACCGACACATGGGGTACCAGAGGGGTCACCTTTCGGTCTGAATTTTTGCCAAAAAGACATTTTTTATTATAATTTGAAGTAAACAACATGCTGATGTGTGTGGTTCACAAAAGAGCTGGCTTGCGTGAGTGCCTCTATTTTTGTAGTTAGCAAAAAAACATTTTTATTTTGTTGTTAAACTCGAAACAGGTGGCAATATGGCTTTAATGAACTGTTGGCGCTTGATAGAAAATTCATCTTGTGGTACGTCGAACATGTTACTAATTATGTAAGCGGTTTTGTGCGGTTGTTTATGGATTCTCGCTTTAAGTAAAGGTTGTCGATTCTAGTGAAAATTTATACGGTAAAAGCCGGGTTTACACAGTGGCCTTTGGTATAAGCTGCATAAGGTACTTACTGCTAAAGTTGTAGACATAAAGAATAAATAAATAAAAATGTGGTTGGTAGGTTTTTTGCTTCAAAGGTCAAGCCTTATTGTGTGAGTTATTATAGCTACTACGCTTTTGTGTTTATTTATGATACGAGTATGAATGAAAGAATTAATATGTTTTATGGAATGGGTAAGGGAGCAGAGAAAGGTTCACGGTCAATGCTTTGGAATTGTTTTTGAACAAGGTCGTCTTTTATTTTGTTTGGATGGTCATTTGAAATCTTGAGAAGAAGATCATCCCCATATTCAGGATCTCAAGGCTCTTTAGAACTTCAGAAGATCATGTCTAGCTGTCATATGTCTCCTCTCGGCTCAAAGGGTCAAGACAAGGGAAATCACGTTCTAAGGCCGTGTGCAAATTGGGCAAATTACGTTAAAAATACTGGTAAAATTTTATCACTACTGCCATATTTTAGCCTGCTCCACAGGTAGTGCAATTCTAACACATTCTATTCAACACGAAGCGTCAAAATTTAACCACTACCTCCAGTATTGTGTGGTAGCCCCTAATCCTAATCTATCTTGTCCCGAACTGTTCCGCTTACCTTCTCTTCAACCTGGTTGTGACTTAGGCTGTCATCTCTACTTATGTCATAGACACAAAATAGTTAAGGATTAAACCTTATTCTGTGGACTAAATGGAAAATGCTATTAATAAAATACATTTTTTTTTTCGTTGTCTTACTTATTCCACTGTACAGGGAGGTTAAGCGAAGGAATAAGAAAAATGTAAAAAAAACTACTTCTCTGTCAATTTGGAAGATGGACCCGTCGAGTAGATTGCCATCTAAAGGGTCCGCCATCTAACTTTTTTTTTAACAAGTGCTTATTTTGTGAATGGTAACACTTAGCTCATGTCTGATTTGAAATTGCGTACGGATTTTGGAAGAAGAGAAAGAAACTGGCATCCTCATCGATAAACCAAAGCTTAAAAGCCGAAAACAGTGCGTATACCCGAGAATATTGCTGCTGTGGTAGAAGCCCATGTGTGTGTGAAGCCCATGAACATCAATTCACCATCGATCGTTCTCAACAATTGAACATTTTGGAGACATCATTGAAACGAATTTTGCATAGAGACCTTGGTTGAGTTGAGTTGAAAGCCAACTGACCATCCAATGCGGTTTCGCTTCGCTATTAAGTGGGCCTGCCGATACACCCAAAACGAGTCACTGTTTGGTGCGAATTTCGTTCCAGAGGTATAATTGGTCCATTTTTCTTCGAAAATTAGCAAAGAGTGGCCGTTACAGTCAATGGCGATAGTTATCGAGCCATGTTGAACGAATTTTTGTTCACAAAAATTGAAGAAGAGGATATAGGCATCATTTGGTTTCAATAGGACGGCACGCACGCGCTACGTGCCACACAGCTGAAGCTACAATCAATGTTTTGCGCCCTGTTTTTGAAGATCGCATTATCAGACGCAGAGCTGATGTTTTTTGGCCACCTTGGAGCTGCGATTTGACACCGTTGGAATATTATTTTTGGGGTGCATGCCGTAAAAGATAAATGTTACGCCGACAAACCAGAGACAATTGACGCTTTAAAGGATTATATTCGTAAAGCCATTGGTAAAATACAGCTGCACACAATCGATAATGTGCTTAAAAATTGGACCGATCGTGTAGGCCATTTGAATTCAATTATTTTCCATTATTAACCGGAAAGATTGTACTTTCAATTTTCAGTAGTTTTTCTTATAGCATTTTCAAAAAAAAGTTATTTGGCGGGCCCTTTATATAGCAAAGACAAAAAAACACCAACAGCAAAAACTGTTCCCTAATTGAATTTTTGATAAACTTCACTCAATTTTTCTGGGAACAAATTATTTTTTATTAACAGCCTTTTTTCACTAATCAGTATTCAAGTGCGAATAAAACGCTCCAACTCACTCTATCTGTCAAATTCAATTGATATGGCATTTGTTATTTAAAACATAGAAAAATTGACCTGAGGGTTGCGTCTCGGATAAACAAAATAGCATATACTTCAACCTAAGAGAGTTCATAACTCAGATCATTAGATATTCACAAAGAGAAACTGAAAAGCAGAACATGAGCTGCTAACAAGATCTACAAACAGAAAAGAGGTGAGTACTTAAGGCAGCTTACCTCTCAAATTGTATAAAGACCAACATGAGATGATGTAGTCAAAAATAGGTTAGAGCCTAAGATTTTTGCGTTCAATCATCAAAGAAGACTTTTTGAATTGCATTAGTAAACAGAGCCATCAGTCCTAACTTGAAAGCCATTCGTCAGCAGCTCTAAAGATTCTCATTGGTGTAAAATCAGTCGCTTAAATGTGCAAGGTGAGTTTAATGGGACGAAAGCACAGAAGTTTGGTTTAATGGCAAGTAAGAGCAGGATAGAGCTTAAGATGGCATTTGAAAGGACAAGAAACACGATATTCTTGGACATAACACCACCAAACTCTTAATTTTATGAAAATCGAGAACGTAAAGTCAGCTATGCCAATAAAAACATCTAGCAAGATGACTCAAGATCTAACCGCTCAAGCGACTTAACTATCTAAAAATTTCTCAGTTATAGAAAAAAGTTGTCTCTTAAATCTAGGAATATATTAAACTTCTGTATTTATGTATTTAAAAGCCGATGAATAAACAAACCCTGACCTCTCTCAAATTCCTAAATCTCCATATGAAGCTGTAGTAGGCAATTTCTTAACATTCAAGCCTGACCTCTATGTCAGATGTAATTACTTTCAAGCTCAACAGTGAATTTGGCCTAACCACATTAGTTTTTCTAAGTGACCACAATAAAAAAAAAATATCTTAACAAATCCACAGAAGCTTCAAATTCATTAGCAGACTCAATAATCGTTTGAGGCATTAGTCAAGCTTAAATGATATGCCACCAGAGTGTTTGTTTTTTGCTTAATGGTAAATTGTTTACCTCCCCCAAGGCTCAATATCATCATACTTCAGGGGCTTTTAATCTTTGAATGGAGCAGCAAACAAAAGCCATTGATCTTGAAATAATGCAAACAAATCACCCGCACCAACGCCAAAGAAAACAAAATAAAAAAAAAAACAAACGAGAGTTGTTTGAATTATGGCCGAAAAATCCAAAAGTGACTTTATCGATTTCACTGAATAGAAGAGAACTCACACACTAATAAAAATGAGTTAACATCATATACCACTGACTTTATCGTTCCCGCCAGATGTCTCTGCGAACAATTATTCGTTTGCAATGCTTTTGGCAACCAGCAAATATGTGCGCATTCCATTAAGATTGTCATCTTGCAATTCACAACCCCCTTCCCTCCCCTAATGCAATGGACCAAAAGTAAAAGTCACTTAGAGTGTAGTATTCCCAAGCGAGTCCTGATAAATGATGTACACCCGCCAAAAACATGTGAGCATCATCACAAGCTTCGCCTTCGCAACTTTCTTTAAAAGATGTTCTTCGTTTTTAAGCAACAGTCAGACCAAAAAAAAATCGAGGATGTGATTCCGATGAGCGCTGGCGCGCATATATCAATTTAAGGTGGTCCCATAAGGTTATCTCGCGATTTTTCCTTCCGTCTGGCTGTGCAGGCGATGCATTGCGATGGGAACAGCACGTACAAAGAAATGCAAAGAAATTTCTCTCATCTTCATTGTATTTGACCTGTTCGGTTGCAAGGCAACGGCGGCGGATTGGCGCAGACGGCAGCTAGCGATTTTGGAGTTCATCGTCGTCACAAATGGCATTGGCGCATCTGCATCTGCATCCTCGTGACTATCCACAAATGGTCTTGGACACATCCTCCTACTGCTTAAGCTTTTGCATCGTCGTCGCGTCGTCTTCGTAGTGTTCGCAAGAGGTTGTACACCGTCGTGGTATGCGCATTGGATGTGGTTTCGACGTCCACCACCGCTCATCTCTCTGCTGATGACAATGCTCTCTGGTATTTGCTTTCTCCACCGCGTACGTCTTATTAATTTTTCACTTTCCTTGAGCAAATATTCGACGCCCCATGGGAACAGCATAGACAACCTGACAATTTAACGAAGAAGACACAACCAGCAGAAGTAGCAGCAGCTTCGAGCTATGGCGAATGTGACCAAAGACGCGATCACGACTTTCAATTCGGCTGTCTGTCAGATCTATCTAACGTTTTATCAATTGACTCTTCGGAGCTAATCCAATAAATTTCGAGACAACAGCGTTGTTGTCACCTAATCTAACGGTAGTGTTACTCTTCTTCGTTTCATCGAGCTTAAGAAGAAGCATGAATGGCGCACCTTTTGGTCGAAGCTGGTTGATGTGACGACAGGATAGAGGAGCGTTGCAGTTACTAGAAATTTATTCAGCGTGCTGAAGTTTCTTTTTTTTTTTTGTTATCTGGCCGCAATGGATTTTTTCCGTTTTTGGATGCCATATGGCACTATAAATGGTTTTTCCTTTTACTCACGAGCGATGATCACACACAGTGGCGGAACAGAACGCATCGAAATTAGAAAATGCATAAGATTCCAACGAATTCAGATGGCTATATGGGCAATTTCCGGTGTGGATTCGGAGCTTGGATACGACTGATGTCTATCTCTAGGAAACAGGTGGAATTCTTTATGGCATCAATATGTGGAAGTAAAAGTTAAGTGAAATGCTTCCTTTGACAACTAAAATGAGGCACCTGCTGCAGGAGATGACATTCGAATTTATGATTCGTTAGATTTTAATTGGGGAAAATGTTTGTTGTGTGTCTCTTGATTATTGTTTTTGGCACCCAATCATGCTCAACGATCAAAAACACACAAACAAAGATTTCACTGTTTTGGCAAACGATTGGCAACGGGTTAGGGTTAGGGGTCAATGGCGCTGATTATATAGTTAAATTGGACGCAGTTGATTTATTAGATGATTTCGAAAATGAAAGTGGAAATTTATTTCGTTGACTTTAGTGAATGATGAATGAGTTTCGAAAACTGTGGAAAAAATTAAGCTTAATATTGCTGTGTATTTTTCACTACTCAGTAGCACCAGTAAAAAGGCCAGTAAAAAATGACAGCTGTGAAGGCGATAGAACTTTCA
This sequence comes from Sphaerophoria rueppellii, assembly GCA_920937365.1. Taxonomy (NCBI): domain Eukaryota; kingdom Metazoa; phylum Arthropoda; class Insecta; order Diptera; family Syrphidae; genus Sphaerophoria; species Sphaerophoria rueppellii. Next base: position 2,220,612 of record CAKKXW010000001.1, read on the forward strand.
ATTATTTAACTGGCGTTAAGAAACACTGCTCAGTTAAAACAAGATAGGAAAGCAAGCTGTCAAAATCACAATTGCACTGATTAGAAATAACAAGATTGGAAACCTATCTACGTCTTACCCTTCAAATACCTTAAACTTTAATTTTTTATAACACGCATACTCTTGCAGCTTACTTGCTTCTTAGTTTGTAGGCAATTGTCAATTTGACAACTGCTTTCCTATCTTGTTATAACTAATCCTACCAACTAAAAAAGCAGGCTTGCTGCAAGAGTATGCGTAATTGTAGTGATGATACAATTACCTACAAGCTAAAAAGCAAGTTTAGTGCAAGGGTAAAACGTAAGTCATTTTCTATCTCCTTCTTTCTCTAATCCCTGATGTTGACAACATTTGAAAATTATCAGTCGGTCGTTTAAATTTCATTCATTCATTGGCTTTCATCACGTTTAAAAGTTTGGTTCATTGAAATTTTTTTTATTAATTACTTGAAATTGGCGTGAAAAACAAAAACAATAGAAACAGAATATCAGTTGGTTTTGACCAGATATTATAGAAAGAAGGAGATTGGCAACTGACTTACGTTTAACACCCTAACTTCTACAATTTTTATTTTATTCCATTTTATTTTCCCTCGTGTACATGCATAAATGTCAGTTACTGAAATAACGAACGATGAGAATGTTTGTGAAAAATAATCATAAATATAACCAGTGTTAATGCTAAAAAGCAGAACCATCAACTCTAAGATGGGGGATTTTTGTACGAAAAGGTCGGTCAGCAGAGGCACTCCGCAAGGTGGTGTTCTGTCCCAACTCCTGTAGAACATATAATAGTTAACGAACTCTTTCCTTTTGCAAGAAAGCCATAGGAAGAAAATGGGGTTTTAAACCTCTAAAACCTTTTGGCTTTATACATCGATCATCCGACCAATACGCATGTACCGGTTGCAGTATATGGTGGACTGCACTGGAGAAAGTCACTTACTACGACAAACTCAGCAGAGTCCAACGCACTGCATGTCTCAACATAAGCGGGGCATTGAGAACCACACCGTCAGCAGCGTTAGACACTCTCCTTCATATGACACCCCCGACATCTTCAGCAAACAAGTGGCAGCGAGTACAGCTATAAGACTCAACGCCTCATCTCAATGGACCAACAATAACTAATGTGGGACATTCCATCGTTTTGAACTTCTTCGGTTCTATACCAAAGTACATAGACTACAGCATTCCAAAGCCTCAATATGGGAAAACTTCCAGGTATCCATAACTCCTGGATGACAAAACCATTCATTTTTATACAGATGGATCAAAGACGAATGATATAGTTGCTAGTGGTGTGTACTCATCCGCCTCCCTAATCATTATAGCGTCTTCCAAGCCGAAATTTTAGCGATCAAAGAATTTCTCTCTGACAGTCAAGCTGCTATTATATTTCTCGACGGTGGTGTCTCAACCAACTCTCAAACAGCCCTCGATTGTCAATGATCTCTTATGCAGATGGCGCAGCAATTTAATATTCTCCTCTGTTGGATGCCAGGCCACAGTGACATTACCAAAAATTGTAGAGCCGACGAACTCGCTAAAAATGAAACCGTCATACCTATCTCACCTGAAAGGGATAGCTACATGCAAACTTTTGCTAAAAGAAACAGGCTTAACGATAACAAGGTCTAGGTGGTACAATTTACCTTCGTGCGCACTTGACCTAAAGCGCTCTAAAGACTTGTTATCTCAAAGCAGATTTCATATTAGCTCCCTAATAGGTGTCCTTATACGGGACACTGTCTCATAGGCAGACACGCAATACGACTTTGTGTAGCCTCAAATGACTTCTACAGGAGCCGTATGGACGAGGAAGAAGAAAAATCTCACTTTCTCTGCACATGCCCTGCTTTTTCACTGAGACGCAAACTTCATCTGGGAGAATACTTTTATGATAATCCCAGTGAACTAGCTAATAAGGATATCAAATATCTTCTTTGCTTTATAAAAAGTTCAAAATGGTTCGACTAGTAAGAAGTAATTCTCTAGATTCATGTGGTATCACAATGGGCCTTTTCTTTTGGCCTAAGTGTGCGGATTCTGTATCCGCAGCCACTTTAACCTAACCTAACCTTATCACTGCTGTCATATTTAAGCCAGCTCCACAGCTAGTCTTATTTTAACACATTTAATTCAATGCAAAGTGTCAAAATTTAACCAAACGTCAAGTTTTAAACACTTTTTAATGTAATTCGCACACGTCCTCACATACATTCTTACCTTAGTATCTTATCTCCTTTTATCTCTGGTTTTGAGATCAGATTTTGACGTTTAATATAAAATTGCCAATAATTGAAACATACTTGAATTTGACAGATAGAGTGTGCAGGAGCGTTTTATTCGAACTATTTGAATACTAATGGTGGGTCAGTAAGTAGTGAAAAAACATGGAAACTTGCTGATTATTATCATGAATAAATTCTTGATTTCATCTTTCCTACACCCAGGATCTGTTATTTCACCAATTTTGTTTCTGGCCGCCATTCAATGTGGCATTCTAAAGCTGCCTAGTCTTTTTCATCCTTCCTGCCTTAATTTGGTCAACCAGGTTCTCATCTATTATGAATTGTACAGCAAAAGGCTTTCCAAGCCCGGTTCGTCTTCGCTCATAAGATCAAGGTGTCTTGCATACCGAAGTCTACATAACTTCAGTATTGCCATTGTTTTACTTCACAGAAGACTTCATCAGCCAATACCCAAGTGACTTTTTGAATTTCCATATGGTTACAAGCATAGACTTTCAAACTTTTGTTTGTAAAGATTTCCATTTAATAAATGCATTAATCGTCTTATGTTTGTACAGACTTGTTACGCAGACAAAATCAATTCGATACAAGTCGGAGTCAAAGTTTATGTCGTCTGGGCCCACCATTATGCGGGAACTATGTATTTTCAACGATCACGTTCGTTTATGCTGATTCCTGGCTCCCAGTCTATTTTTGAGTTTATATGGCATTATTGGGCATTGATGATCCCTTCTTCGAGTTCGTAGTAACCTCTCAACTGTGGACTTCTCAAAAAGTACAAGAAATTCCACTAACATCTCGTCTGAACCATCCACTAATTAGGTTTATCCGGGAGGTACTTTCTAAATGTATCAAACTCGTCTAAAAGGTTCGGTTACTTACGAGCGTATCAAACATTTAGAAGACCCATTTTAATGGTCAATCTAAAGAAGTTGCACTTCTACAAGTTAAAAATGACCGAATAATTTAACAATGAATCAAACTTAATTGAGTTTTCTCATTAACATTGGCCAGTCTAATGCTGCATAAAATTACTATCGAAACCTATCAACAGAATGCAACCTCTTATCCACTCCTGATAACCCCATTCTGCCAAAGCAAAAACAAGATAGTATCCCTCCGTTTGCGAAGAGTTGCAAGAACGTGCCCGCACTATACACAAATTATCTTTCCTTAAGCGCGAGGCGTGTACGTGCACCTAGTCGTGGAACACTCAACAAGTGCGTTGCGTATATGTCTCGAGCTCCAAAACAGCTCCCATTCGGTAGTCGAGTCGAGTTGAATTCGATGACTATAATTGATTAGACATCCACATAAATTAATTTTTAATGTAGTTTGACTAAAGGTATCCGATTTGGATTCCGAAAAGGCTTTAAAACTTGGACAAGCGAGTCGGAGAGCTACAGCTGCAGGAGGTTGGTGTGGTGTGCCTCGACTCGGCGCATTCAAAGCCGCAAAAATATTCATGTCTACATTTTTCTTTGATAATTGGTCAATTTGAGTAATTGCGCCCGGCAATATCTCAAGCACACGTACGTGTACCGAACGCAGCCGTTGCTGTTGTTCAGAATCTGTGAGATTTTATGATGTCGATTGGCTAGAAAACACCAAAAAGGAAGGGCGGTGGTGTTGCAGCGGTGTCGTCTGAAATGTAGCCCAGTCTGACACAAGTGCTGGACACACTCATGATGCCGCCGAATACAACGTTGTCGACTTGAAGTCTGTTTGCAGAAAGGGGTTTTGGCCATTAATCTTTTCCAGTGAGAGGAGATTTACGCGTTTACTCTCGAACACCACCATCATCATTGCAGAACAAGCAATTCGTCATTGACAGAACTCGTCTGTGTGGCAGAAGCCGCACAAAAAATTATTCCCGCAGACTCATTCATTAAGGTACTTAATGTCTTGAGAGTTAGTAGTTGGCCAGAGAGCCTTCCGAAGGTACTTGGGAAGAAAAAAAAACTTCTTCAGAAGTTCGTAACCGTTGCTGTCCTTCAATTGATGAAAGGTAATGTTTATTTTTCCACACACACGCGAGAAACGACCTAAACGGGAATTGACGGTGAAGTGAATAGCTACTTCCGGTGGGAATAACTTCACACGGTGTTTTTTTTTTGTTTTTGGCCTCTGTGCCAGTGCAGGAAGACTGACTTGCGCCGTCATCACTATTGTTGGACTCGCAATGACGGCTGGACTGTGTGGATTAATGCTGACACTCAAATACTGATGGCGGAAAGTTGCGCTAAATGGGAATTATGAGTTGAGTATGCAGTTTGTCATTTTGCTGAAGCCGTCGTCGGTCGTCGGCTGTTGATGGGAAGACAACTTGATGGAATGCTGATGATCGAGAGGTGCACACGGAGGACACGTTTGCACTTGTAGCACGTCTGAAATAATTTAAACATTTTTACAACTTAACAGATTGTGAAAGTACGTCCAATGTAAAGTAGGAATGTTAAGTGATGTGAGGATTTTATTTTTCCTCATGATCGATTGTGAAGTGACCTATTTGCGATTTTGTGTTGACATACATTTTCGATTTACGTGAAACCATTTCTACATGGGGGAAATTTTAATGGCTGTCGGTATTTCGAAGGACGTTTGTTATCTGAGAATGCAAAATGATCGTTTTCCCAAAACAAAGAGTAAGCTCCAACAGACATTAAGACGTTTGCACACATAATTATGTGGTAAAGGTCATAAATAATAGTTTTCAATCAATGAACAATTAAAAAGTACTTAAGGCTGTAACTTTTTATGTAAACATTCCATTTATGGCCTACCAAAATTGATATCTTTTTTAGTACCATCACATTCCAACCCGGAACGGCCTTCTACCAATCGAAACCGAAAATACCAAAAAACTCAAAACTAAACCTAGTGCATTTACATGCCACAGTTTCGTAATCAAAATCAAAGAAAGGTTACCATCGAAGTATTAATAAACCTCCAGGAGATCATGAGAACGCTTGTAACTTCGAACATAAGAAAAAAAGAAAACCTCAATTCAAACGAAATCATTTTGGCGGCTACTGCTGCAGCACCTTGAGCAGCATGCACTGAAGCAATACACTTGTTTGGCTCAACCAAAATTGGCCACGATGGCAATCTTGCAAACAAAAATCGACCGAGTCTCGTTTCAGTTTCGGTCGCAGTTTAAAGTTTGCCTCCCGCATCTGGGAATCCATCTGGTTGAGATATTGCATTGTGCCGGCAGTTTTATAGATGAGTTATGCACCGGAGTTTAATAATTGTGCATGGAGTGCAACAAAAGGCGTTCAATGTTCAACAGAATTGTAAGCTTAGTCCCCTCTGTGTTGTCGGCGGGCGCATTCCGCTGATGTTTTGCTTTGCAGTTATTCAGTTTCTTTTTTTTTATTGGCTTTTGTTTACGTTTGTTTTGTAGTTCTCAAATGGATTTAATTACAAGTCTGCATATTGCTTGGTTGCAAGAATAGGAGAAGCATGTGAATGGACTTGGGAGTGTTTGTGATCATAAGTTAAGGGGTTCGTAATGGGTTTTAGACAATTTTGACAAGATTTTTAACTATATAATCGCCTATACGTAAACAGATAGAGTGATGATTCAAATACAAACCTTCTCTTGAAGGACCATGTTACAAGCCTTATTTAAAACGGACACTGTCGTTTGGTCAAAATGTTGTTGTCTTACAACCTTTATAGGTCTACAAAAATTGTAGCTCTTTCATTTATTTTTATGCGCATATCGACGAAGCCGCAAAGTCTACCATAGGTAAAGTCAATCCGACTCATGTTTGCGTATGTAACTTGATGTGACTTTAAGCTGACATCGTCGATATTCATCGCCAACTCGTCTCTGTCGATACAAAAATCCTAAATCGACCGGCCAACACAACGATCTACCAAGTCGAGCGCGAGCTTGAGTCGACGACGAGTGGTCATTATGGAGCTCGTCTCGTATATTTTTGTTCATACCGTAAGTATTATTTAATCTAATGCCACCTTAGTTAATGATTGCCGAGCTCGATCTTTCAACAGCCAGCAACATTCACACTTCATACCCTATACATCAAGTCAAGACGATGGCGATGGCAATCTTATATGCTTTAAAAATTACACAATATCGCCTCGAGCTTAGATGATCTTTAGCTCATCACATCACATCTCACAGCACACATCGCCAAGATGAGTTGAGAGGCCAAGCGAGTGTTAAGACTTTTAATTGAGTCTTTTGAGGTTTGTTTCTGGTTGTTGATAGCTTGGACACTTAATTTTTCTGTTTTAACGACTATACTCCCTGGGAAAATTCAGCGCTTGCTTATGGGTGTAGATGGATTGGAGACTTAAAAGACTCATTAAATTATGCTTCAGCTTTGTTGTAGTCCTAAGTAAGTGGCTGTAAGTTTGGAATAAGCTGAATTAGATGATGAATTACCTTTAAATGCAAACAGCTTTTATGGTGAATTGCTTAAAGCCTTTTTTATTCTCCCATTAGTCGTAAAATGTTAATTTAAACGCTGTTCAAAAGAAGCAAGTGCGCCTACCAACATTGCGCCGGCGACCTGTGGTGGGTTAAAGGCCTTTTCGCGTGTAATGTATTTGTGTCATTAAATATTATTTAACTGTTTCTTTTCTCAAGTTTTTATGTTTGAGACATTAATTGATCGGCTCAAAGCCCTTTACAATTTCGAAAGACACTTTTCAAAAAAATTTCCAAGCACTAGTGCCACTCCCAAAAGCATTAAAAACAAGTTCCAAATAAAATCATATTTTTAACAACCCCATTATCGATACCAGTGACACGTCACACAGCGACACACGATAGAATTCATTGGAAGACTCACCAGACTATCACCATTTGCGTCAACCCACAGATTGCAATATTTGCGTCTTCAAGGCGAACCCGAACACAAAATTGAAATTTACTGATGCAATTGCCAGCATGCCGCATTCTAAGTTCGTAAACACATCCAATGACAGAGTCTTGTCAGTGGCAATAATTTTGCAATTTTTATCAGAAACCTATCCAATATATAAACAGTTACTGCAGAGGCCGCCACCTAAATCTTGTTGCCTGTTTATCGTCTGTTCGGGTGTCGAGGGAATTCTTTTTTACATATGCAATTCTTGAGTGTCTTGGCTTGGATGGACAGTGCGGTTGTTGACGACAACGACGCAACGCTACGCCTTGTTTTTAGTTTTATGCACACTTGCAATAATATCAGGAGCGGATTGAGGGTTAGTTTAGTGTGACTAATTATGATTCCCTTTTGCCTTCTTTTTCTGAATCCAAACTTTTAATGGTATCAAATTCAACCTGTTTAACGTTACGGCTAATGACATGACATTTTAAAAAGACATTTGGTAGACAGCTCAGTAAAATATGACATGCTTCTGTCAATAAAACAACGTTAATTTAAAACCATTTCATACGACATGACGGAAAATGACAACACTCTACTTTTAAAAGATTAGTTATTTCTAAATTACTGCGAATTCCGTCAACAAGACCGTGTGTAAATTGCATTAAAATGTGAAGCCATTAAAATTTGACGTTTGCTAACGATTTGAAGTTTGGTTAAAATTTCACGTTTGGTTAAAAATCGGTTCAATTTTAGCCATTTGCTGTGTGTATTGCGCTTAAAACCAACCAATTTTTCTGCGTAGAGTTAAGAAATTTCACTCATGATTTTGAAAATTTCCCTCAACAAAAAAATGTTTTTAGAATCAAACTATCTGGGTTTTTTTTTGGGGGAAATTTTCTTCAATCTCAGGGTACATGGCGTACCCAGTCCGCAACTGAATTTTACCATGTTTTCTTAGCTTCAATCACTTAAACTCGCTTTGCCTATAAAATTAGCTCAAATCCCAAAGGAAAACAAACCCGTCCACCAAATGTCTCGCAAGCGTTGCCACCAAGTAGGAAAAAAAAATTAAAAATATAAACGAATAAAAATCTTGTCCTCAGCAAAAATCTTATCTTAGTTCCAGCACTAAAACGCGCAACACAAGATACTAAATCTCAGGCAGCTGCTTGCGCGCGCTGAGACCAGATGTAGATGATAAATTGTGTTTGTTTCTTTCGATATGGTTTATAGATGGCAGTAGTGTTGCAGTGCCTGGAAACCATGAACTATAGTGGCGATGTGAATGCAGCGCATATAAATTCATTAGATGATAAGCCCCTTTCGCCCTTACTCCAATTCGTCGTCACAGCGCAGCACACGCGAACGTGTGCACATGCGCACACTGACAACACATTTCACATGCGTTTATGTCTAAAATTTTTAAGACCACTGCATTAATTTAGATGATAGCTAAGGTGAGCTCTATTTTGTTTTATTTTTTCGAAAAACCAATTGAATGTTTGTAATTTACATTTTCGATCTTCGGTGGGCTTTTTTGACGCAACACGGAAACCATTTCCGAAGGTGGCGAAGGTGGTTTATGAGCGCGACCCCTTTTATATTTTTCGGTTTGTGTAATTCTCACGTGCAACAAGAACCGGCTTTTGGTAGTAGACCTAGTCACCGCAAAACGCCGCGCCGCACCGTGCCAAATTATTGCGCAATGCCAATAAAGTCCTCTCTCTTTCATGAAGTTGGCAATTTGGATATACTTCAGCACAAAAAAAGTAAGTTAAGAGGTTATGTTTTTTTTTATATCTTTTTGTAGTGTCCGTCGATGTCCGCAAGGGGTCTCTGTTACTTTGCAATTTTAGTTTTTGATGTCTTAAGCCATTAATGACGATGATGATGATTGGCAAGCAATATTTATGCGAGTAGGCCAAAAATGCGAAAGTCAATCACAGTCAATATTAAAAAGGAGAAGAGGATAGACTGTTTGTGTAGGCATAGAGATTGCTAAATTCATTGGACGACTGTCCACAAAAAAGATTTTTTTCACTACTGACGATGATGGACGGCTTGAAATTGACAAATTGGTTTCTCCTTGCAAATTGGTCTCAAAGATTAGCGATTTTTGACAAATGATAAACAATTTTTGACGAGGTATTCCGGTGGAGTGAACGCATGAAATATTAAGATCTAATTGATGAATTTGTGGTCAAAGGTGAATTGGTGGTGGGGGTCCACTTGTGGGTGAATTGTTTTCCTTTTTGTTTGCTGAAGAAATCACGAGTGCGTGAATTGTTAATGCCCGGAAATGGTATTTCACGGTCAAGCTGTCATTCATTCACATTCGAAAAAATATGTGAAGCATGTTGGTTTTTTGGTTTTGTTTTGTTTTTGATTTCAGCATAAAGTGAATGTTTGTAAAGTGTTTGATGTGTAAATCAAGTTTTTTGTGTGCTCAAAGGTTCGTTTGCCCTCGGCTCATGTGGTAAGATGATGCGATAGACATTTTGCTGGCAAATCAATTTGTCTTAATTACACACAGTTTCAAGGTCGCTTATTGTAAGCTTGTAAAAACAGATATCATTTTGAATTTTGAATAGCAATTATTTGAAGCACGAACTCCATCAGTCAGAGCAGGTATTTAAGAATCACGATTCAAGTGTAGTAAACTCAGGTTGGACCATGTTTTTGCCTTAAAGATTAGACGTAAGTGGTCTTAATGCTTTAATTATGGTAAAAGTTTGAATAAGCGTAACTTCTTATTTGGCTTCGATGCAATAAGTTTTGAAAAAACTTATGAAACTTAAGTGTCTTATGTCAATATTATATTGCTCTGAAGCCAACTCACCAATAACTTGTCAATATTCCAGTTAAATTTCCGTTTGCAAATCTGAAAGAAAAAAGAAACAAAAAGAAAAACATGAAAATCTCTTCCAACATACTTTCCCTGTGAAATGTAAACAAAAACAAACGAACAACTGCAAACAATTTAAGACAAAAACCATAATTTAACCATAACAACTTGCCGGCCACTTATCGCCTTAAAATAAACAACTTGGTCCACTTCACCAATCATAATAACAATGTGGGCCTCTTTTCGCGCTCGTTCATATAATGGCGCCCATTGAGTGCGATAATTTAGCTTTAATAGGTTTCACCTACATTTTCGATCTCATTCATTCGCAATAACCATAATTAGGTGGTGTTTTTCTCACGAGCTGTGCACCGTCTTTTGCTTTGAATTCAAGACATTGTTGAGCATGTTTTATAAAATCAGACCAAAAATCACAAAAAATAAACATAAACACGGAAATTATTTCTCAATCACATCAGTTACGCATTTAAAATTAAAACTTACAATCTCATAATAGCTCAGAGCGTTTAGTCGCTGACTAAGACAAATTTTGAAACCCTTCCATAGACCCTTTTCATTTTCTGAAAATCACTCGCTTTTAAATCAAGTCATCGCATTCAAATGAGTTTCTGAATCTTACATAAGCCCTTTATGTTCCTTTAAGCTCTCATTTTACGCCCTCTGATTTGTTATAGTTGATGCTTCTTTATGGTGCTCATTAGGCGTGCCAAAAAAAACATCTCTATCGGTGCTGACATCATACCGAAATCGCTGTTATATCAGAGTCTTCCCGCCACCTCTATTGCAGTCTCTAAGAAGAGCCACCTTCAGAAGTAATTTCAATTTATCACCGATTTGTTTGGTAGCTTATACTCTTGTGGTGCTGATGTTTATCCCAGCTTATACCGCGGTATTTTTTGTCGATGCGAAATGCGGGGTGCTTTTTTTCTGTTTCGCTTTGATTTACAACGATTCGGTGTCTGCATCGGCCTGGTAGAAGCACTTTATATAAATTTGAAGCAGCACACTGCGATGTTGACTTCATATACACAGCGACTCAAGAGGTTTTGGCGTCATGGTATACTTGAGATGTCGAATTTAATAGCAAAATTTATTGGTGTGTCCTGGTTTAGTATCCCACGGATTCTGCAAAATTACATCATTTAGAAAAAAAAAATTCCACCTACACGTCTGGGTGCATCTCTTTTGTCTTAACATGATTTTTTACACGTGTTAAACAAGAAACAAGGCATTTGAGTTTCTAATGAATTGCAGGGGCAAAATGTCTAGCGCCTGCGTGATAGACCGAACTTAAGCAATCAATTAAATTCCAATCAAATACCATTAAATTGTTTCTTAATTCCAAAACATTGACATCTGTCATAGTTTTCGTTTTCATGGTTTATGACGTGCAAAACTAACTGTGAAATATTTCACTCCAAAAGTGACAATAATTTCACCTTCCTAAAGTTTTACATCAACAAAATGAATTTCTTTTGATTCCGTTAAAAACCAAGCCTTAATTTGTAATTTCTCTTTATCACGAAACATCAAAACGAAAGAGCTGGCATAAGAACTTGCTTATACCTTAATCTTTATATTTGCATATATCTCTTTCATATAGGCAAAAAAATTGTTTATAAAATTTATTAAAACTACTACGAAATAATTAAAAAACAATATCTCCAAACCTAATGGCTTTATTATGTAAATAACTTCGACAAAGCCGCGCCGGTGCTGCCGCAGTCAAATCAGCGACCATAAAAAACCGTGGAAAATTGGTTGTTAAACAATAGGTATCTAATCAAATGAAAACTAAAAACAAAACAAAAGATTGATGAACGGGTTTCTTTTATGGTTATAACAGGATTTTAAAAGAAAACCAAAATAATTATAATCATTACCCGAAGCAACTTAAAATGTAATAAAATTTTTGGTGGATTTTGATTTAGGTTCGTTATGAATCGATTTATCATAAATTGGATTGGTTTTAAGTAGCAGTCCTTATTAACTGCGGGAAACTATACAATTTCAAAGGTTATGTACTTTTGATTAGGCTCACTATACCGTACGAGAAAGAAGCTTAAACGAGTAGGTATACATGTAGATTACAACGAGAAGGTACTTCATGTGGATAATGTGAATCACGTTTTTACATTCAAATTGTTTTTTTCTTTTTCATTTTGAAATAAGTTTGGAATTTTTGATGGATGATCACTTATCACTTTAATGAGCAAATGGAGAGGCTGTTGAACTGTTAGACATCCAGAGGTTAGGTTTCTTAGAAATTAACGAAACATACCTAAGCATAGTTTTTTGAAATGATGTTTAGGAGAACAAAAGTTCAAATTTTTGTACGCAGATTGAAGATTAATTTTAATCTGACGTTTGATGATTAAATTGCATTAGTACTTGAGTAATTTATTTTTCCTGAAATGAACAAATGTCAACGCAGACATAAGGAAAAAGGAAACAAAAGAAAGCTTATTACAAGATTTTTTCTTTGTACGAAACAGCCCATGGATTAGGTCATATTTCTATGTAACAAAACACAACACTGTGTCGTAATACACATGTCCAGAACGCGAGTGTCAGATATGGCTTGGACTTATGACCTTTATCTTCTGCTTGTGGATAGTGCGTCAATTGGTGAATTGTCCCATTCTTTAAATGAAATTTTGGTAAACTAAGGTGTCGTTTGTGGGATTGATGTTTGTTCTAGGGGAGACGAACTACCAACAGTGACGTTTTGTCTTATGCGGTTGTTTATTTGCTGATAGCATGTACTTTGTTTTGTCTTCATTCACTTCAAGACCAACGAGTTTTGCCTGTTCTTTAATCGCTGTGAAAGCCTCAAGCACAGCTCTCTTGGATCGACCGATGATGTCTATGTCGTCCGTCCGAGGAGCTGGGCGGCGCTCCTGGACTATTTTCAAGAAGTCACATTTTTTTTTCTTTTTTTTATAATCAAAGCGCACTCAAGGGTGATGAAAAACCACCCTTTAGATGCCAAGACCACAGTGCAAAAGGAGATGTCAGTGGTGAGTGTGAAAGGGGAGTTCTAGATTCGCGTAGTACGGCTTAAGAACGATTCTCTTTACATAAGAGTTCGTCCGAAGTTGGGCTCGAGTGTAAACTGATGGGCATTCCTGGAAGCGCGGGTATTACGATTGAATTGTTTAAGGGGAGGAATGCAACTGGCTATTTCACTTGTACTTATCGCAGAAGACACGATAGAACAAAGAAAGACATGAAACGTTACGACAGTGTTCCAATAAAGTGAATGAGTTAGTGATTTCTCTATCACCAATCATCCTCACAGCTCTTTTTTGTATACCATCTAAGAGGCTTAGGTATGTAGCTGCAGCACCAGGCCAGAGATGTGAATTGTACTCAAGCTTTGGACGGATATGAGTCTTGTAGATAATAGCCAGATCAGACGGGGAGAACATTTTATTGCACCGCCTTAAGAAACCCAAACATGTTTCGGCATTTTTGGCGACATCGCATATGTGTTCGTTCCACATGAGGTGGTCATTGATGCACATACCGAGATCTCTGTTCGGTCTCATTGATACAAGTGCCACTCATGGACAGTGGCAAGGGGTATATCTCAGTTCAACGATCCAAAACAGCATTGAGTTTTCGCAGCATTAAACTCTACGCGGTTTTTAATTCCCCACTGTACAATGCTGTTTATGTCAGAGTTTAATGAGCTCATCATATTTTGCCGTTGCAATTCCCCATCCGAAAAGGAGGGATTTGAGTCTGGAAACGAATATGAAAAGCTAAAAGTACTATTGTCAGCGAAAAAATTAATTCGATTAGAAGTCACAGACAAGAGATCATTTATAAAAATGAGAAAGAAGGTAGGAGACAAAACGGAGCTCTGGGGCACACCAGCATTTATACTGTGCGTTTCAGACTTGAACCCATCCAATACAACTTGTATTGAACGGTTCGAAAGAAAGTTTCTAATCCAACGAAGAAGGGATTCAACAAAACCGAAAGCACGCATTTTCGATAAGAGAGCCTGGCGCTGTTCCACTGTTCGGTGAAATAAACCATCAGATCACCAGTGGACCTGTTGCTGCGAAAGCCGTACTGCCGGTCATTAAGAAGCATTCGGTCTTCAAGATACTTCTTAAGCTGATAATTCATCAGCATTTCCATGACCTTATTAAGAAGGGACGTAAGTGAAATCGGACGATAATTGGAGGGATTCGCCTTCTTTTGGAATTGGCTGGATAAATGCTGTTTTCCAAATACTCGGAACGAGCCCAAAGGAAAAGGATAGATGGAAAAGCTTACGAAACGGTTTTGCCAGCGTGGAAGAACACCTCTTCAGGATAATAGCTGGGATACCATCCGGACCGGCGAATTTATGTATGTTGGCATTTTTAAGGACTCACAGCTCGAGTGTGGATGAAGATTTGTCCCATAGAATCATTGACGAGCTCAAAAACTGGGGGAGTCATGACACTCTCTCGCAGCGAAGAGTTGAAGGTGAACTGCCAAGCAAGGAGGTTAGGAGTGCAATTGTCAACGAGCGTAGGGACCGAGGAAGCAGAAGAATTCTTCATATTTTGTACAAATGACTAAAAATTCTTACTGTCTTTGGGACATTGCAGTTTTTTTTTGCCTTAATTAATGGTCATGCAAAAACTTTGTCCGTCAAATATGGGCATTGCAGGCCTTCCCGGCTTGTTTAAACTTGTTTCGGTTTTCCTCAGTTGGGTTGGCTCTCAAACACAGGAACTTTACTTTCTTTTGCCTGATCACCTCTTTGCAGCTTCAATTAAACCATGAGTTTTCTTTGGGTTTGATGATCCTAAAATAATCATATTTGAAGCGTCATGCGGCACAGTTGGATCAGTTTTTTTCGGATCCCGAATTCAGACTTCGCCACCATAAGCTCTAGGCTATGAATGCTACGAGTATCATAAGCAGCCCTGCGGTCGATGGAAAGATGGTGGATTTCGATTTGAAATTCATTGGTCTTTTCCTAGATTTGCCTCAGTGTGAATTTAAAGTCTATCACTTCAAAGTTTTTTACCATCGTCATGAAGTTCATTCAAGATTCAATTTATGGTTTATGGAACGCTGTATTAAACCTGGATTTGCACATAAACTAATCACAGACCACTTGTTCTCAATAATGCAATTATCCCAAATACCCAAATTTCCTAAATTGAAATGGACTACGATAAAAGACCATCGTCCGTTTCACGTATGAGACCCGACCAGATCGCTTCCTATCTGCCGAAGAAACTACAAATTATGAAAAAAAATCCCAATGCTTTGTATGTTAGTCTATAAAATCCTTTCACTTAGAGGTCCCTTCCCAATTGACCTGAATCTCCGTTCTAAATATTCCGCAAACAGTTAATCAGCTTGACCTGGAACAAAACAACCATTTGTACCAAATGTTCGCCCTTTACTTTTAGAAAGGCTCACAACCAACACGTGGGCTCTAGGGAGTTGTTTTTATTGACATTATTTCGCACATCTTTCAAAACCAGAAACTCCAAATGCAAAAAACGAAAAAAAATCTATTTCCTTCAATTTCTAGAAGAACAAATGTCCGATTGATCAGAGAATTCTTCGATTAAAATAGCACAGTCTTCAGCGCAACCTCTAGACGAACATATTTTTTTTTACACATTTTTCTCTGTCTACTCTACGGACAGCTGGAACGTCTATCGGCAAAAAATGAATGTCTAGTTATTTGAACAAAAACAAACCAAAAGCAACAATCCACATGCAAGGGTACACATAGTTTGAACTTAAGCGAAACGTTCACGTCTCAAGTACTTCCAATTCCAAGTGCCTTAGTTGAGCATGGACCAGAAAAGTAATGCATCTGGGGTTACACGGAATCAATTAATTCTTGGCAGATACGAAAAGGCTTAAACAAAATAAACCATTACAAAAGAAAATAGTAAATAGTTTAAGGTCTCCAGTTCAACTTTGCAGACTCTACTACACCTCCTCCTCCGACATGAAGGATGAACAGACTTGCACATTGATTTATTCTTAGCCGCGAAAGGCCACGAAACTACAGTAGAGTTTGGCTCGTTTAAGATAACCTCATAAACTTCGTTTTGCACAGTGGGGGCTTACAAAAGAATAAGTAGGAACCAACTTCGATTACACTTTTTGTCGAAGTGGAAATTGCTTGGCTCCACTGTACATCTTCAAGCAAACTCGGCTCGACCGCGACAGGAAGGTATTTTGTGCGCGTATACTAACCCCACAGACAGACCTCATGCTACAAATCTAGTTTTGTTGTCGATTGCTATGGGGCGTAGTGCAGCGAACTTCGACGAACGACCGACTACGCGATGGATGGATAACAGATTGTTATGGCAATCAGAGCTGATCTGGTTTGCTCGAAACTATTTTCCTTCATGGCCAGATTCTTCCTCTGACTTAAGGAGACTTATGTGCATCAACTAGTTTGACCATTGTCTACCATCAAGGCAGACTCACAGATACGAGGAGGGAGATCTAAATTTAGAAATGTTGCCTAGGATTTGTTCTGTTGCTCTTTTGTATACAAATTGTTTATCCTAACTATCTCCACCGACATGTTGCAGTTGTGAAAGGATCAACCGGAATAAATTTCTCCATCTATTTGGCATTCCTCGTTCTGTCCAGCAGCTTACCGTACAATTTAGACTCATCAAATCTGTGTCCTCAATTATTACCAGAGGAGCAAGAATCAGGTTATAAAATTGACAGAGGTGACATGAGCTGCGGTTGTGGTTGTGGATAATAAACTTAAAAACCGACAAGAGGCTTGCAGCGCATGTGGTTCGAAAAACATCCGCATCTACTGTCACATACATACACACATTGGCCCACTTTTAAGTTCAAGTTTATAAGCGGCGGCGGCGGTGGCAGTGTTAAACAAAATTCTGCACTGTCACAATTGTATAGATTACCGCTTTGGGGTCTGGTTTCACTTTATCGATTTGCTTTATCACATATCGGCAAAAGCCTCGAAATGACGCGCGCTTCAACGCAAACACACATGAAAAGAAAATGTTGCTTCTTGTCTGCGTATCATATTTTATGCGAAAAAAGAAGATCTCGATCATATTTCAAGCTCTAGACCAAGCAGTGCTCGAAGTTGTTTCTGGTAACACAAGACTCCATGATGCGTTCAGGAATGCGAGTTTTACTTTCTTTGGTGGCATTTTTTTTTTTTTTCGTGTTCATCATGTTGACATTTTTATGAAATAAAAATGCGACAACAAGAAAATTAAAAAGAGGAACTTGTAGTTGAGGAAAATGCCTATATAGCTTAAAATGTAACACTTAATGGACGAAGGCGAGATGTGATGAGAAAGTCGTGGAAAACCGAAAGCGATGGTGTATTGAGTATTAGACTATATTTGGAGTGAAATGAGTTTCCTTTCGTTTGGGGTGAGAATTTTGTGTTGCGAGAATTCTTTCACTAAACATGTTTGCTGGCATAACTTAGCAAAGTTTGGGTGAGATGGTAAAATAAGTGAAAACGAAAATGTTATGATTCATAATTAGACAACAGAACTAGTACTCAAACCAAGCGGGTTATTGAGACAGGAGACGACCAACATTAAGAAAATACCTTCTTTAAGGTGAAGCGTGGATAATCGGACCCTTGCTGATTGACGTAAACTTGGCTTTGGCCACGTCGATGTGCTCATCTTAACTCCCTTGCATAGTTCTCGGGCAACTACGCAATTCTAAATTCCATAAAATTGGAAGAGATTTTATGCAGTACAGCATTGACATTTACCAGCTGATTGCAATTAAAAGAGGCTCTTTAAGTTGGCCAACATTTTGCAAAGGGTAGAAACTTTTTGTCCTACCATTTAAAATACAATGATCATAAGCATCAGACACATTAACGCAATTTAACCTACAAAAACTTATACTTTGAACCTCCTTTTCTAGCCTACTTTGATCTCAGATTGATAAGAAACCTTCTTGATGCTTTTAAATTTGTCTAATCAAGCAACAAAAATAACTTAACGGTCATTATAACTCAAAGAAATGTTTTCAACTTTAAAAAGAAGTTCGTACATCAACTCTTTCGTTTGAATTAAATTTCATTGCAAAATGGACCAAAAATGGCCATTCGTTAAGGCAAGGAAGCTCAAATTTTCACTACTTAAGCACGCATGATTTTAATTTCTTTTAGTTAAAATTAACCAAAGAAGATCGTTTAACGGTGCTGTTAACCCTTCAATTAAAAAAAAAACGAAATTCAGTGCGTTTAAAATTGTTTGTCTACGCGGAAATAAAATTTTTAATTGTTTATTACTTTCACTGGAGCAATTAAGCTTTTAACATTCTATCTTAAATAAAATCTGTCAAGTTTGTTTTATTTTAATGTTTGTTTAACTTCTAAGAACTCTCTGGTCGGCCGACGCACGGCGGCGTGCATCTTCGTGTTGTTAATTATTAATTTTATTGCCATGGAAATTTTAACTACCCGGCTCATTGCGACTCGTAAACACAAATTGGCGGTTGATGGTTGAGTCTTTTTGAGATGAACAAAATTGCGAAAGTGAGACAATTTTAGTTCTTTTTTGTTTTTTATCAATAAGCAGAATCATACTAGAAATTAAATGTTTCTTCTTTGTCTTCCTCCGCTTTAATTTCCTGTGAATTTTGAACTTAAAGGTTAAAAGGTTGGTGGCTTATGATAACAAGTTCTTCGAGTTTGAACAAAATTATTTAACAAACCCCAAAAGAGCTTGTTTTGATCTATCCCCATCACACTTCCAGGTTCAGTAAGTGATTCTTCATGTCTAAATGAGAGAAAGCCATGACATGAACATTACCATTCTGTTTGTTTATTTTTCTTTGGTTTTGCTTTTGTCGTGATCCAGCTTAAGTAGTCTTGCATACCAAATATATCCTGAAATGAATAATGTTTCCTAATTTCAGTGTTGGTAAAACAACTAAAAGTAATTTAACAAAATCATCTTTTTTCGGATTCAAAATAAGAGAGAGATGAGAGGCGTGATTTGGTGATTGCCAAAATGCTGCTCATATACAGCAGAAATTACCATCTTAAATATCATGATAGATGTTGTGGTTGGATAGTTTGGGGAATTCATCAAAACATCAAATTGGGAATGAGAAAGTTTTCGATTGGTCCGAAGAAAGACTCGCCGACCAGTTGAAGATTAGTGAAATTATTTGTTTCAAAAAGTAATCACAATCAGCATCGTTAAACGTGTTTAAAAGTTTATTTAATGTCCTTTGAGCACGGAAAGGTGATTTAAATCAAATATTTGAAACACTGTTCTCGATTCGTCTTTGAAGACCATTATAGTCACCTATTTCGGTTCTACTTTTTTTCGTTGAAATGTCTTTGGAAATTCCTTAAAAGAAAGAAAAGTCTTTTTTTTTACAACAGGCATGTTTGAAACAATTGCAAAACGAAAGAGAAGACTGAAAACAAAAAACAAGTACTCCTACTACAACCATCAGTGCATGAAGAACTCATCACTCACATTACAATGAATGATAGTGCTCGTTACTTTTTAATGTTCCATCTTTACATGAATTTGTTTCCTTATACGCATCGCAGATGCGCTCTTTTCATCGTTTTTCAAACAAACAAAAATAATCTCATCGCTGGCATCGTCATCGTCATTGCTTCGACGGCTCTTTATTAATACAAGATAAAACGACTCTCACTCTGCAAAGCACGAATTTTACCTTAATTAAAAAAAAAAAACAACATTCCATCAATGGAAAAATGTATGCTTTTTTTGTAAAGCAATTTACACGAACTATTCGGAACAGTAGACTATTTAAAACGTTGTGCCACACAGAAAGTTGGACAAATTAAATGTAAATATAAAAATAGTAAAAAAAAAATAGCAACGCATCTCCGAAGCGAAAGTAATTATCAGTGGATCGGAAATGGAGGCATGTTTAACTTTTCCCTGGCTGCACATACGCAAATATGATGTTTGCATGCGTCGCTGTCATAAAAATAGTATTATTTTTAGATGAGTGGTTAAATTGTTTCAATTAAAGAGTTTACTTTTTATTTTTATTTAACTTGTCTTTTAATAAGCCATTGGGTTAGATCTCAATCAATTTTGCATTTGAAACGCATACTAAAATTGTAGTAATGGCTGATAAATTCAGTTAAAACCTCTATCTCGGGACACTTTATTGCTCTTTCCCTACTTTTTCTTGACATGGACTACAAGGCTGCATATGATAGTATTCATCATCATGGCGATGTCTGAATTTGAGATCCCGAACAAAGTGATTCAGTGAAAACGGGTAACAGCTAACCTGAGTTTTTTCAAACATGTGCAGGGTTCAAACATTGGGGCATATGCATAAAATTCTAGTACTTACTAGTAGTAAATACTTTAAGTAAATACTAGATCAACAAGTAAAAGCTAAGATTTGTAGTATTTACTTCATTTGGTATGCATAAAAAAAAAGCAAATGCTAGCTAGCATTTACTAGTAGTAAATACTAGATTCATCCAAGTAAAAACTATATATTCATCGGAATACTCAGGCATTTACTTACACCAATTGAAAAATAATATATAATACGGAATACTGGACTTACAAAGTAACAAGAAAATGTGTAAAAGGGATCATTCAAATACTTTGCAACATTATGCAAAATAAAACATGCCATTATAAGAGTTGCCACGTTTTTCAATTGCACCCGTATACAGGGCCGAAATCATGTAACACGATAGTTGATTATCAAAATTTGTTTATCGTTTTTGATTATCAACTTTACTTTGGTCTATGCAAGCTGATAAAAAAACCTTTAATTTTTTGGCATCACTGACTTTGACGAAACTATTTTGTTCTGTACTGACATTTGAAACTTGTCTTAACCCCGATACAGACTGGGATTGAAATCTTTTCTTAGGTCTGGGTTACACTTTTCACTAATAAGAGTACACAAACGTAGACTGCTATTACACGATGACTCATGAGTCATGACTCTTTTTCGGATTCTCTTTTAAATTTCAATCCTTTGAGTCGAACACTATTACACCATGACTCTTAATGGCGGATTTACATGTATCTGCTGTTGACCTGAACTCAGTTATAGGAACCTCAAATGCAGATGAACATGCTATAAAAAAGATGAGCATGTTCGTCTTAACCATAATCTTGATCTTGATTTCTATTATTTCCTATAATCTTGATTTTGACAAGATGTCTGCATTTTGATTTTGCCTCTCTATCGAATGAGAATGATTTTTGTATTTTGCATCTCTCTTTTTTGCAGAACTAAAAATGCAGATACGTGTAAATCCACCATAAGTCACGATTCAAATTTGGCGTGCTTTATAATTTAATTTTCCTTTAAATGAAATGAAAAACATTGTTTCCCACTTTGTCAACTAGAAAAGTATACTCGTGAACTCCAAGCAAGAGGAATTTAAATAAAACAAAATTCAAAAATTTTGTATAAGAATTGAAGTACCTACGTCAAAAATGAGTTATATAAAAATTTGAAGAGATAGGAGAAATATTTTTCTCCTTCAAAAATGACAGTACTAACAAAATTCTTGGGTAAAAGAACAGAAAAGTGTGAGAATTTAAGCGTTTTCGGGAGTTTTCATGAGTTTTAGGGAGTAAATGAACAGACTTAATATAAATTTAATTTTTTTATTTGATTTTATTTTTGCTTCAAACTTGTCAGAAAGTGTTTAAATATATATTATAAGCAAATGCAATGTTAATATTCATTTGAATTTTTATTAAAACTACATAAATATTTGAAAACGACACCTAAATAGGTATCAAATGAAATTATCGCAAATAACTGACTATCAATTTGATAATCAGCTTACGCAGAGCAAAAATCCTGATTTTGATTATCAAGTATCGCTTATCGCGTTACTTGATTCCAGCCCAGTTTTGTAATATGGGGAAGCGACTATGATGACCCTCTCTTTTGTATGCAATTTATTGTACGATTTCTCCTTGTTCAAGATTGGGTTTCTGAATGGTGTCATTGACCAAGGGGCAATTGCATATCCCTTATCTGCTAAAAGAACTGAGTCAACTGAATTTCCTAAAATTGGTTCAAGAAAACTGTTTTTCCAAACTCTGGAGTCATGAACTGAACCTGGCCATTCACAAACAACACTTGTAAAACATTTTTTTGCATCACAGGTGGCTTGAATGTTGATGGATGCATACCCCTTTCGATTTATGTATTCCTCAGAATGCAAGTGGGGTTTTTTAATCTCCACATGTGTGCAATCCAAGGCTCCAATACAAGAAGAGAAGCTGTATTTAGAAAGCCAATCTTGTTTTGCTGCCAAATGTTCTTCATAAGTTGAAGGACACTTTATCCAAACGGAAGCTTTCTTAACAATCGATTTTGCAACAAAATGAACAACTCTGCAAACAGTACTTTGGTGAAATCCTGTGTCTTCACCGACCGACGCCAACCTGAAAGCCTGGATCGCCAACATACCTCAAAAAGATCCTCATTTTTTGTTCTGGGGACGAAGCTCTCCTCTTTTTTCAGTTTCGGTTCCTTAAATTTTATGGAAAATAAAGATAAATGTTTTCTATGAATAGTTATTAAACTCATTTTTACCAATAAAATGTTGGCTACACCATTCAACATTTTCTTTTTCAAAGCGGTAAAGCATTTTGAAATTATTTGTAGCTGGAGATCTTCGTTCCTTGTAAACTTTTTCAGTATTCATGTGTAAAAACGCGGCCATTTCACAAGAATATTGAACCCTTGCCTTAAAAGTTGATTTGCAAATGAAAATGTTCGTTTCAAACACCCAATAGTATTTACTAGCAAATGTTCAAGCTGCTCTTTAGCAACTTGTAAAAATTGAAGTAAATATTAGTAGTAAAAGGTTTTTATGCATATCATTTTAAGTATTTACTACCAAAATTTACTTCTAGTAAAAGCTTTTATTCAAGTATTTAGTTGAAATTTATGCATACGAAAAAAAGTAAATACTATCAAAATTGACTAGTAAAAGCATTTACTACCGTTTATGCATATGCCCCATTGTGACTTCTTCACATGTACTTCAAATACAAAGACCAAGTATGTCCTTCTTCTTGTCTAGTCTACATGGTCTTATCAGTATATTTAGCATGCAGGAATGTATCCCATGGCTTCTACGGGGTTGGCCTTAAAGTTTAAAGTCTGTAAACATATAAAACTTAGGTATGTCAAATTGTTTCTTTCTCATCACCCGCTTTAGGGTAAAACTCTGATCAACCACATTGATATTTGTCAATTAACGTTTCCGCGTACGGTACTATCTGATTATGTAGGAAAAAGGAGGATATCTCATAGAATGCACTCAACAAAGTTATACCTCTTATGCACCGGGACATAAAATCTTTTTAGCCAGTGTTCCTACTAATGCAGTAGTTTTAAATATTTATAACGGTCATTCTATATAGGTACAGTTATTTGATTGTTTTCCTCTAGTTTCATGACGGTTGCTTTAGTAGTTGTTTGTACCATTAAAACCGCAGGCTTTAAACACAGAAACCCATCAACCCAGTTCATTACTTCTAACTGCAAGAGATGCAATTACCTATGAACAAAATTCCAACATTTCGATTAATCTTCCAAGCATCGACTGTGGAAAAAATAAACCATTCTTTCGAATTTTCCGAAAGTAATCAAATAAATAAAAGTCATCAATAGAGAAGAATAAATTAATGAAGTTTTTTTCGTTGAAAGTTGAGAGCGATCATAAGAAAATGAATTATTTCGATTAATACCTCATCCTCAATAACTTTGTCTTCTGTACATTTTAACGACTTCTGTACTCCCTAGAGCGATTAAGCCTCCAACCAGGAAGTATCATCATTCCTTATTAAAGTCCTGTAACGGTAATAACTGTAAGATTTACGAACCAACATCGAATTGTGAGCTGCCAACTTTACTCCACTTCTACAGATAGGTACACTCAGGTAATCGTTAACTGGGGTGTTACCCTTAATTCAACACATATAAAATGCGCCCATAAAAATTCAAAATGTGCATAAATCCAATTTCACCGATTCATTGGGATCTATCATTTTCAAATCCCCGTTATGTTTGTTCTCTTGGGTATTGTATTTTGTTTCCATTGATCTCGAAGAAAACTATTTAATTCACTGCACGACAACGACATTGCCGAATGACAGATAAACAAAATTACACCGGTCACGTTTGAGAGCGTGTGTTGTTGTCGTCGACTAGTGCTGTTGCTTCTGCATCGTCATGAACTTTATTGAGAAAATGACAGCACCCAAGTTAACGATGACAGTTGTTTTGACAAAACAGTTCTCTCTCTCTCTTTCAAGGTGCGCTTTTCACGAAGACAAGCACTTTCTGTCACGCAATCCTTTTTTTTTACCGAAAAAAATTAAATTTGATTTATAAAATGAAGATTTGGGAATGGAAATTGAAATATGATGAAAGACGAAGCCGCAGTTATTAAACTTCAGTTTTGACAGATGTTGATGATGTTGCTGGTTGCTCTGCTCTAGTACAACAAAAAAATGACAGTTACTCACGCCGCTGTAGGTCATCCACCTTCTCTTCATTTTATTTTGATTTTTTTCACAAAAACACCATAAAAAAGAATTACAACTTGTATCATTGTTATAACACTCAGTCAGCCATCATCATAATATTGTGGCGGTAAAGGTGAGAAGGTTCATGGAGCCATTGTTGGATTTGATTCCCTCGTGCTCGAACTGTAGAAAATATTTTGCCCTCATAAATTGTTTTGAGTGGTAAAATTACCCGGGAAAACACTGTTCTATGTACGTTTTGTTGGAGTGTGTCTCTTGAAAATGATGAATAGAGACAGTGTTTGTGGTTTTTCTTTTCGATCTTTGGTGTTGTATAGTTTTGTTAGAGAGAGAATGTCTGAATAAATTAAGAGCTTGGCGAATTTTCTAGAGAATTTGATGGATAGTGTCTCTATTGTTATTGTGGATCTGTGTAAAACGATGCAGGTTAATGTGGTGAATCGAATCAGGTGTCAATCAAAAATGCGGTTTGCTTATTCATTCTCATCACGCCTTTTTCTGTGATAGGAAAAAAACAGCGGTTTTAAGTTTAGATATTTTTTGACATTAGGATGAAATATTGTTCGGTTCATAGCGAAATAATAATTTAAAAGTTGAGTCACAAATAGATAGTGTTATTCCGAGCCAAGAAGATTTTTTTTAGCAGAAGCATCGTAGCAACAAAGTTCTATTTATCAAGAATCAGACAAGACATTTTGTATGCATTCGTCGCTTCATGGAAGAGAAATGAATCTTTCCACTAACCTGTCATTCAAGATTCAATTGCAACTCTTTGCGTGTTTGAGCATTTGCAAACTTACGTCTCTTCAGATTCCAATAAATTTCAAACCATCATCATGAACAAACTAAAAAACCGCTAGCATGTGGAATAACTCCATCTTCGCATCCACAAGAAGCTATAAGCTTGACGTGCGAGTTAACAGTTGTTGCAGAGCTAAGCTTTCGTGTTTAATCAAAGCCAAAGCCAATACGTTAGCCACATCGAATTGACAATGCAATAAATTTAGCATTAAAAGACTATCATCTTATTTTTTCTAATCGTATGCCTCAGATGTTCATTTTTTACTCAATATACCTAACTGGAATGTATTCATCCACAAATCCACATGAATATTCAAAACGACGGCAATAAGCACACAGAATAGCTAATTATCTGTAACTAAAACCGTGGGGCTTGAGATAGTTAAGCTCCCACCGATCGGAACCCACCCATCCACTTCTCTTCATATCGTTTACTTGTGTCTCTCTGTCTGTCCTCTGTTTCTAGTGCGGATTTTTCCTTGTTAGTTAAAGGCTTGCTGTAGTTTTTTTGTTTTGTTTTGGTTTTTTTTGTGTATACATTTTCATAACCAGCCTCGAGGTGAGTATTGCAAATTTTCTGGTTTTACCCGGCTGGTTCTATCAAACACCTGGATGGCTTTAGATTCTTTTTTGTTGGCTTCAAAATTGCGGCAGTATTTTTTTCCTTGCGGCTCCTTTTGGGTATTATTTTTCATAAAACCTTATAATGGCTGTGTGCATAGGGTGCTGTCTGCATGTTTGTCGTAAAAACGCATAAATCAATGCTCATTTTTGGCTGACAAAATATTTAAACAAAAAATTAAAAAGGACTCTTGGCTGTCAAAACTGTCAGTTGGGACTTCACAGTCTCAAACGATGTCAAGTCCTGTCGGAGGATAAGATTTGAAATCATATCAAAATTTTTATTGAGAAATCTCTAGTCTTCCAGTATTCTTTTAAGTCACAAAAAGCAGGGAGTATTTTTCTCAGTCTTACCTGTTAATGGGACCACTCTGTGGTTTCATGATTTTTTTTTTCTAAATCTAAGTGGAGAATTCCAGATTCACAGTTGGGCAGCGGCGGCAAGTTAAATTACCAACAAATCGACAAAATCAGCATGACATTCTTATATCCCCTACATACCTACACGGTGTTATAGTTCTTTGGCCGATGCAGGACCCAATTTCATTTAAAGGTTGTTTAAAACCTCAAACAAGAAGAGGAACGAGGTCTGCAGGGAGAGTTGGTTAAAGACAACCCGACAATATCGATGATTACTTTAACGCTGCCGGTCACGTAATAAAATAAAATCCCGGCAGCAGCAGCAAAATCCTAAGCTCTAGACAAAACGTTCAAAGCCTTTTGGCTAACAACAACTTGACAACAATAACGTCGTGCTTGCTAGTTTTGTTAGATATAAAAGTTCGTTTGTGCAGTTAAAGAAGGAGGCGCACACAGATGTGTTGGGCTTGAGTTTTTTTTTTCTCAATCTTGTTTTTGGTTCAATGGGTTCGAAAAAGTAAAAAAAAAATGTATTTGATTGCAGAGACGGAAGGTGTAGTATTTGGGGCATTGTTCAATGGGAGTTGGGTAGTGCATCGGCAATAATTGAAATAACAGTTTATTGAAAATTCTTGAAATCGATTTTGGATCAGTTTCTTGTTGATGAAGATGATGAGTTCGTGGAATTTGAATATTTGAATGTCGATTACAAAATGGAGGCTGATTTTTGGCAACTGAACTTGTCACTCAGGCGTCAAGCATCTTGCCAGAGACATACGAGTAGTGCGAACACTCTAATAAAAGGTAGCTTAAACGGATGTGAAGGAGTAAAAGGGCATTAAACTACTGATGATAAATATATTGAGAGTGAAATATATCTATATTACTAGCAGTTGCCCGCGACTTCGTCCGCCTCTACCTCATACACCGGCCAGAGGTGCGTCCTTGACTTGTGCATTATGCCCGCATGGGAATTTTGTTTCGAAATTATTTTTAAAAAGTAGACTTAATCGAAATATTTCTTAGCTCTAAGCCTTCATATATTTATAATTTTTCCCGTTTTAGCTACACTTTTCACTGATGCTTTGCTTTTATTATTCGTAACTTATTAGCAAAACGTTGTATAGCTTCGATAAATGGACTATTCAATACAAAAAGAATTGGTCTATTTGATTAAGTAGTTTCTGAGATCAGCACGTTCAAGCTAACAATAGAAGCCATTCAGCATTAAAGGAAAAAAGTGGACCTCCATTCAAAAATGATAAAATGGATATACACAGCGGTTGTAAGATCGATACTTGTTTATGGTTTCATTGTGTGGTGGCCTACTCTCAGCAAAGCTTCCATAGTAAACAAGCTTTTAAAGGTACAGAGAAATGCTTGCATAAGGATATCAGGGGCAATCAGGTCCTGTCCAACGGAAGCACTTAATTCCCTTCTTCCGATTGACTACTTTATTAAATATCAGGTGTCCTGCAGTATCTTGAGACTCAAAGAAATAGGCTGCTGGAAAACTAGATCCTACGGGCACTGCAACCAAACAAGCCTGATACCATCAGACATCCTATCCACAACCACCGATTACTGCATCCCTACCCTAAACACCTCAAAGAAGTTTAGAGTCTTGCTCCCGTCAAGAATCGACTGGGAGAAAGGCGATGTGACGAAAGACTTTGACACAACGGATGGTTCGAAGATGGAATGCGGTGTTGGTGCAGGAGTCTTCTGTGAATCTCTTAAGATTTCAAAATCCTATAGACTTCCCGATTTTGCCAGTGTATTCCAGCAATATTGTTAGCGATAAGGGAAGCTTGTATAGCCCTTAAAGATATCCGACAGAACCAAAATGTAGCTATACTAACAGCAGTCAGGCAGCTATTAAAGATATTGATTCAGCTTTATCATCCTCTACTGGTCCAGTAATGCAGAGAGGCCCTCACGGAACTTAATATGAGCGTCACTCTAATCTAGATACCGGGCCATAGGGGCTATGAGGGAAATGAGAAGGCAGATGAGCTATAGCTAGGCAAGGATCAGCCCTTCATAACTCACTGGCAGTGAGAGCATATGCTCCTCTTGGAGTTGTGAAGGGCTATATCCTGACCAAATAGACATCAGAAGCAAAAAATAGGTGGAATAGTTTAACGACTTTCGTTATATCTAGGAAAATCTTGCCCGCCTATAACAAACCAAAATCAATCAATTTAATTTCCAAACCAAGGCATGACATAGCCAGGATTGTTGCTACCTGCACAGGTCATTGGCCTATAGGGGAGCATGCGGCAAAATTGGGTACACTACATAACTCTTTCTGCCGTAGCTGTGAAAACCAGGACGAAAAAGAAACGGTCCCACACGTTCTTTGCCATTGTCCGGCAAAGATTTCTTCAACGTTATTGAGGACCTCTCAGAATTCAAGATCACAGAATTCAATAACACAAAGTGGCTTTAGCGCCCCCCCCCCTTCCCTTATCTCTTCCTCACTAAATGCCACTATGAGATAATAGGCCGTAGGGTAGGAGAATAATACATCAGTATATATAGGATTGTACGTGCGGAACGTATATCATCCATAACCCATTTTAAAATCTATTTAGAATCTCACGAGCTATGGTATCAAAACGGCGCACTTAGTGCTACTTGTGTCCTACGCGTAAGTAGGACAGCCATCTCCACCTACCTACATTAAAAGAATTGTTCAATTTGATTAAGCAGTTCTTCAGATAAGCGCGTTTAAACGCAGAAAAATTAAAATTTTTTGCCGTTTTTCCAGATTTTCCACTGAATCTTCGCTCCTATTGGTCACAGCTTAATGTTAAGTAGCCTAAAGCCTTCCTCGATTGATTGACTATCCAACACAAAAAGAATTATACCATTCGAACCAGTAGTTTCAGAGATTACCGCGTTCAAACGAACAAACTCTTCAGCTTTATATATTAAAGTATAGTGTAGATATAGATTAGAACATTTCATATTCGTGCAGTACGACTAAAGAGCGGTTCTCTTTACTAGACTTGACTAATTAACTGGAATTAAGAAAAAAGAAAGCCAAAAACTACTTATTCGACAGAAACAAAGCTTGCTCCTATTTTAAAAATTACCAATGCCTGTTATTCATTTAGTACCGACTTCATTAGAAACTAATGACAATATAAATTGATTAAGACGCAAATTCTTTGAAAACAAAAAACAAAACATCAATAAATTTTGCCCAATACCCACCAATTTCAACACCCATTGCAAACAAATAAATCATAATAATAATCGAAGGTTATAAAAATTCATAATGTCGTTTTAAGATTTCCTTTAATCTTCCGTACCTTCTCTTCACATAAAAACCCACCTCCAAAGCTGACAATTCAAACATAATGATCTTCTAAGCATGAAAAAGATAAATCTCTTCAAGTTTCAAGTCAATTATTTCGGTCACAAAATATTTAAATATTTTATTTGTCGTTTGGGCTGTCACCAAGTGTGTACCCAATTAATAAATTCAAGGCCGTGTCTGTACCGCTATAAATCTTTTGTTTACCAATCGAGATTGATATCAGTTGTTTTTGCTTGTGTTTTGTGTTGAGAGAAAGTATCGTACATTTCTTTTATAAATAAGGGCAATTTTTGCAAAAATTAAAAATAACAAAAAGAATTTCACATCAGACTTTAAATTCTATGATTCATGCATTTTCGAGACGCCTACTCGTCAAGACTACAAAGTGCATTGTAAAGCGTTTTTCATTTCGAAGACCTCACAATGCGGAAAATGTCAGAAAAAGAAAATAAAAATAAGTCAGACAAAAAATGTCAATATAAGCCCCAAAAATGGTGAACACACAAACACCAAAAAGAACACGCATAATATCTTTTTTGGTAGATTATAAAATTGGAAGTTTGATTGTCGTCTCGATGCACACGTATCGCAGAACCCAGACAACAAATAACTTTTCCCAATGTTTGTCTTTTTCCTAATTATTTACACGCTCTACAAATGAAATTGCAATTCTTTAACACAAACTATAGATAATTGTATGATAATTGCTTTTTCAAGAAGTCTGCCTTGTGGAATGCAGCCTTGCAGGTAGCCAAATTTTGGTGCAAAACCATACTCCTAACCTAGAAGGTGTTTTTCTGCTTGTGCTTTACTCTTGGCTGAATTACAAATTCAAATTTTCTCTACGAAAGAAGAAGCTTGACCTCATGTCCATTTCTGTGATGCTTTAGCACACACACATTAGCCAGTTCAGGTACACGAGATCTCCGCAGTTATGTTTTTGTTTCGCAATAATCCGTGATACCCTAATTTTTGTATTCCTTATGTGTGGCTTGTGTTCTTGGTTCAAAAAAAAAATAACAAGTTGAAAAAAAAGCTTGAAGAAGGTCAAAATAGATGAAGCAATCACGATTCCATGTCAAGTTGACATTTCGTGTCAAGATTTCTGTCAAATTAAGATTTGTTGGTGAGATATGATGTAGAATGTCAAAGTCTCTAGTTTCTTTCCACAAAATTGTAATTCTACAAAAAACTTCACATTGAAGCTTTTATGTAAGTCAAAATAGAGCATAAGAATATTTATGACACATGTTTCTTGTTTTGCATCATAACTGTCAAAAATTATTGAAAATCACAAGATCCACTTAATTTTTTTTTAATATTCCTTACAAGTGATCGTAATTTACGTCAAAAACTGTAAGATTTAGGCTTTACAGTTGTTATGTCAAACTTACCTTCAATCTTTTTTGAATCCGTTAATTTTAATGGTGAGTGTCAAACGTCAAAAAAAAGCTATAATCCAATGCGGTTGGTCACTGATTGTTATCCGTCGTGTTTTGTTTTCTCTCTTATTTTTGAGAGAAGAATTCAAAATGCCATTAAAGGATTTGTTTTTTGCAACTCAAAAATCACTTTCACTAGCTTCACTTAAGCTCATTAATTTTCATCTTTCAATGCTTCATTGAACAGAACAATTTTGATATTTTTTTTTTAATTCTATAAAATCTTATTACATCAAAAAGAAACAACAAAAACAAAATGCACTTTTAGTCCACAAAATCGCCGTAAACTTTAATTCCGAGTAATCGTCAGGTAATCCACCTTTTGCCGCTGAAACAAAACCGTTGACTGAATGTTTTGTTGCATTGTTGCTTGGATTATACCAAGTTTCAGAGTAGTTTGTTCCCTTCCAATAGCATACACACGGAAAACGAGTTCGAAGCGTAGTTCGTTCCATCTATTAGCTACCTACAATTCATTTTAGTCTTAGGTTCCACACATTCTCTCTTTATTGTGGACTCGACGCATGAATGTGAGAAAGAGATCGGAATCTACTACAATTGTAGTAGATTTTGAAGAAAACCTCGATCAACAAATTGTATGAAGAAATCGTATGTTTTGAAATAAAGTTGAGAGGCAAGCCCGAACCCAGGCATTTGAATGCATCTATCCAATTGTCATTGTTGAAGTTAGAATCCACACCACCTGTACCTACACAGTATTGTTCTCATCTTAATTCCCTTTTTTTAATGCGGGGTCACCACTTGGCTTTACGCTTGAGTGGACACCCTATGATGTCTTCTATCTGAGCAGGATAGAGTTGTGTCAGTCGCTAAACACCTTCTGTTACATTACTCACGTTCTGAGTGTGACGTAGACGTAACATTGTTTATTGACAATAAACAGTCTTAACGACAGTTCGACACTTTGACTTCCTCCCCATTTTGATGAGCGATTTTAGTGTCCCTTCCTGTTGAATTGGCGTTTGCCCACACTTAATGTGAAATGTTATTGAATGACTCACTTGATACAAAATTATAATTTTTCGTATTCTTCTTTGAACTTGAATATGAAGTACAACGAACCTTTGGAGCTTGTTTTATTTTTATTCTCGCAGTCCAGTTGTTGTTTATTTGCGTATAGGATCAACGAGGTGTGACAATCCGAGAACAATGTAATTCACCTGTGGTGGGCAGTCTACGAGTATTACCTATATTGCAAGCGAATGAGCGAGGGGTTGACGAAGGAATGTTCTAATATTACGGTGGCAGTTGATGGAACTGCTGCTGCAAGAAATTATGAATAAAGAAGAGGTTAAGAAAGTATAGACATCAGTCGCTCAGGAATTACAATTTTTTTTTTTTTTAGTTTAATGAAAATAAAAAATAAAACATTTACAAATAAAATATAAGAATCACATGGCGTGAATTTCAGAACACGAGACTTGAAAATGTAAGTTCTACTTTTTACCGAATTTGAAGATCGAAAATATGTTCCGAATAAGCCCTGGGCCATTCCAATAGCCTCGCAACAACAAATGCCAGTAAAGAAGAGGCAACAGTTTCGCTTTAATGAAGAACATTGAGTAGCGCTCCTTCCTCTGGTCAAATGGAAAGGTTTCCAAGGGAGTTAAATTATAGTTGAACTCGACCAAGATTACTCGATTATCTCTTGTTATGAGAGGGCAAGATGCATATCCGTCGTAAGATCCGGTAAGTTTTTTGCCCGTGAGGAAGGCCATAACATTCTGTGCAAGAACAGGTGACTGGGTAGCTATGAAAAGCACAAAAATCGTTATATACTCTCTGAAAGCTTTTCACTTTAGGTTATGTACCTGCAGCAGCTGCTGTCTTCGAATTTGGTGTTGCGGAGCAATCTCCAATGGCGAAAACATTCTGGAATCTTACATGTTGCAATGTGTTCTGGTTCACATCAACAAATCCATCAGCGTTGACTAAGTCTATACAATTGAACAATTCATCGGGGGTACTCATCGGTGGGACAGCGTGAAGCATTGAATACTACAAAAAGTAGAACCCATTTTGAATCTTATTCACTCGAATTCGAATTCTTTACCTTCACTTTGCTAATAATACTATCAGGCGCAGGAACATCCATATGTTTGAAAATGGCAATATTCTCGTGCGGACGCACCTCGATTAGATTTCTATTGAGATTTACGCAGATGTTGCGCTCCTTGACAATTCCCCATAGAGCCTTAGCATAATGCTCGATCCCAAACAAAAGTGGGAGAGCCGTGTTGTACATTATGTTGATATTGTCTCGTCTGTTTGACTGACAATGAGGAAAAAAGTAAAAGGAAAGCATGGAAGAGCCTTTGAACTTCAAGGTTTTCCACAAATTATGTACCTATAGAAACGAACTTACTTTTCGAAAGATATGATCGGCAATGTAAACTATTTTTTGTGGTGCCCCAGGGCATTTAATTGACGTTGCTGGATATGTGAAAACTGCGTTTCCAAGTTTGATCTTTTGTATGGCTTCGTATGTTCGATTGACGTATTTGGGTGAATAAATTGAAGAGACCATTCCATTTGGGGTTTCGAGAGCTTTTACGAGACCGGGAATCTACAAGATTTTGGGTCGTATTTTTGATATTTCAATGGAAAAAAATAAGAACAACCTTATTGTAATTCAATTGGAGCCCAGTTGCCAAAATCAGAACATCGTAGGTTATTTTTCGACCACTTGTTGTTGTAACGGTATTTCTTCTTGGATCGAACTCAATAGCTTTTTCTTGAATCCACTTGGCTTTCTTGGGAACGACATCAGCCATCCGTTTGTGGCTATCTTCTAAACGATTTAATCCACCTCCGATTAATGAGAACATCGGTTGGTAGTAATGTGTCTATATGTTGGGTGTTAGCTCTTCGAACATTGTATTTCATTAGTTAGCTTACGTCTGTTGGTTCCAAAATTACAACTTTTCCTTCGCCCAATTTTCTAGAAAGCTTTGATCCTACAGCACATCCTCCACAGCCTGCACCAACAATTAAGACTTTACATCTATTAAACAAACAAAAAAAGAAGTTAATTGTCAAATTCCTGAAGATTAATTTATTTAA
The DNA here is from genome assembly GCA_920937365.1 of Sphaerophoria rueppellii. Classification (NCBI taxonomy): domain Eukaryota; kingdom Metazoa; phylum Arthropoda; class Insecta; order Diptera; family Syrphidae; genus Sphaerophoria; species Sphaerophoria rueppellii. The sequence continues at coordinate 2,254,806 of CAKKXW010000001.1, forward strand.
ATTTGGCAAAATTTAAGATCCAATCAGAGCAAAGGAAGTATGCACACGTAAGCTTTCGATCGAGATCGAATTGATATGGGTATACCTATCCCTTTTCAATTTCACAAGTGAATGATTTTGCAACAAACAAATTGCACTGGCTGACATCAAAAAATAATAATTTAAATAAATTTAACTAAATGAATTTCTTATATGTACATATATTAAACATTGTGTAGCTCACGCTTCTTTCTTTAAAGACAAGAATCTAACGGCACCGGATCCGGAACCACGCATCGAAACGGAGAGCAGCTGCATTTTGTTCGTTAACATAACAGAACATTTAGTTCTTAAACGTTTGGCTTTAAAATCAAAACTGAATCGGGAAAATATTTTTTAAGAGAAATAGAAAAGATGACAGTTGAAGAAAAGTAAATCAAGGCAAAGTGTTGCCAGATAATTCAAAAACTTTATGATCGGCTTGAATTACAATCGAAATATAATTTTTATACATGGAACTCGGGGGCTGACGCGGGCACCGAATTCTCGATAAATCGGCCGCTGTGCAACATGTTTTAATTAACATTTCTAATCCACGATTTTCTATCCTTACATAACGAGGTACCGACTTTAATCATTACCAATTTCAGCAACATAGTTAAGTACAGCTAGATTTCATGATAGGTTAGTTAGGTACTAAATTTGACAACATGTTGCTAGGGAAATATTCCTGATAACTATTTCGGAAACGAAAATTCTTACTTAAGGTAGATCAAAATGTTCAATCAAGAAGAAGGGAAGTGACATATGTATATTTCTTAACAAAAAGATTTTTGTTGCTAAGAACTTTTGACAACTTTTGAGAACTTTTTGCAACTTTTCAACAAATGTTGCTGATATGCTTAAATGTGGGGAACACAAATTTACGTATGAAACAAAACGAAAACTTTAACTTAAGAACCTTGAGGAATTCAACATTCCATTGCACAAATTCGCAACTTGAGTCTGTCTAGATTATGCATCGTTTAACGTAAAGATAATATGATTGTACTACGACATAGGGGATTGTGATGCAGTTGCAGTAATTATGTATACCAGTGTCTAATTATTTTGGGAACCCATAATGAATTTTTTATGAGCTAGGTGTTTTCTTTTTCTGAATTGTTAATGGTTTCAATTACGTGGGATAATCCAAAAAAATGTCTGGGAGCTAGGAAGAATAAATCGTTCTGTGGGAAGCTTATTATTTCACGTCGTTTTTGTCGCAACAAAAGAACAAAATAAAATGACCATCGTGCATCAAACTTGTGCTAGAACTCTGTAGTTTGTTGAAAAGTTTTATCATTAAGGTAGCATATTACAAGGATACGGTTCTCCTAAAATTATAAAAAAAGTTGATAAATCTCTTTTAGCAACGAATTCCACCTAAAACACGAAAATACGTTTACATTTTTAACTACCATTTATTAAACACCCCATTGAATTCGCTTACATCTATATTAATTGTTATTTCCGTCCGTTACGCTAGATCCATTTAGATTTCCTTTTAGCTTCTACTTATTCTGTTTGATAATGAACTATTTTTAGTTTAAGGTCCGTTTGCTGATTTTAAACTTCAATTCGGGTTCATTATGGAGCATTACTTTTTTCTGAAAGGCTCTCTTTTGGATCGAACGATTGTAACTAGTGTGGTGACCCGACATGGTGCTTGACTTCATTTGAAATTGTTATGAGTAAATGTCAAATTTTGCGTTGACCAAAGTGTAACGAGGTTATAAAAAATTTCTTTGCTAAGAGGCATATCTGCTGGTAAAACTAATTCCAGACAGTACATAAACAAAATACTTCATACGAATTATTTACATAGAAGGTTCTTGCATTCATCATTAATATAATTTACTCTCTGATAAAAATACAAATTAAAACAAATCATAGAAAAAAATTAACATCCGCATTTCTATAATTCACACTCAGTGTTTACGGACAAATTCATATGAGAGTCAGTATCTACTTTTGTACTAAAACCACCAATACCACTACCTATCTCTACTACTATTAGTTGTTATTTCCAATTTTAGTAGCAGCAATTGCCAATTGAAACTTCTCCCCAATCAATAGTAAGGGATTTTGATATTAAAGGTAATTATTCTAGTGTCACCAGGAGCTTAGCCCGCCTAGCTGAGTGCCTTCAGAGCCTGAAACGTACCTGCTGATCGACCTGAGTTGAGTTCTGAGTTCCACCAGGGCCCTTTAATAAACTTTCTGATCCAGCAGAGCTATTGTTTCCTATTTGGTAACACCAGGGCCCTTCCAAAGGACTTGCTGATCTTCCAGAAATAAACCGGTCACGTAATGCAAACACCAACAATCACCGAGATGTCAAATAACCGGAAATCGGAAATCCGACAAGCGGTAACCCCACCGCAACTACCAGATTTATCAGGAACAAGAAAGCAAACTTGATTTAATGGGGCCACTTTCATACAAGGGCTCATTGAGGTTAGAATTTAGTGTTTTCTTGTTTTTTTTTTTGTTTTAGCTGTCAAATCGTGGGGAAACAACTTCAGGTTGAAGTGTTGACAGATGAATAATATTGTACCGAATGTTAGAATCTGAACTGATGGAAAAAAAATTCGGGTAGTATTTTAATATTAAGTATGTTCAGCGACACTGTTCTGCACAATTTGGAACAGTTTGGAACAGAAAAGTACAGCTCCTTGGTGTTCATTCACACATTTACTGTTCCAAACTGGTCTGATTTGGAGTTTATTGAGTCTGTCTAGAACAGTTTGGAACAGTTTAGGACAGGATTTTCTGTTCCATCATATTAGGTAGAACCCTTTTTGTGTTCTAAACTGTTCCAAACTGTTCTGACATATCTCATGAAACTGTGCTGGATTAGTCTCTAAAGGAAAGCCGAGCCGATTTGATTTCCATATTATATTTGCAGCTAAGTGTTTCCAATTAAGAATTTGTCATTAGGTTCAGAAAGCGCTATCATTGAAGTGTCGTCTTTCCTTGAATAGACCTTGGCAAAGAAGGACGAGCGAAACCTCGGCTGGAAATAAAAAGGCACATCTCAAAACCAAAAAAATATAATTGACTAAATTTTTGTTTATTGAAATTAGAAAATTTCTTCAGATTTTTCAAGGATATCATTTTGCACCATTCCATTCCAGTTAAAAAAATATGTTTTTACTATACCAATAATACCTTTTCCCCTCTCCCCCTCTGCATTATTAAAGGATCTTTTGTTCAAAGCTAAGGTTCACATCGATTTTCTACTAACTGACGTTCTTTTCGGTGGCGCTAATTTGCTTAGCCAGCAACTATTTGTCAAACGTCTTCGTACAAATGGTGTCAAGTACACTTGTTGCTGTAATTTTAATTAAGAATGTTTTCTTATACAATAACAATTTCGAACGGCAACCTAAACACGGACGTTTTGTCATATTTGTATTTTCCTTCTCCACCTAATTGTCATGTTAAATGAAAGATTAATTTGATATCACATATCACGATTTCGAGTAAAAGAAATGGACACGTTTTATAGAAACTCTCCATGGAACCACTGTTCAGGGTTAGGAAATCCCTTAGAAATTATTCATTTTCAGTGGCCAAAAGGAAAGGGAATCATAGATTTCTTAAGGTCCTTAAGACTGTTTGAGTTGCTCGAGTTCATTTCACTAGATACTAGAAAGCCGCTTTGAAGCTTTGGGAGATCAAAACTTATCAGCAGCAACAAGTGCACGCGACCTACTTCTTTTGTATTATATTTGACCACGTGTTGATAGATGGACAAACTGTAAGGGTATAATAACAATTTTATTTACTTTAGACCCAAAGCCCCGCAATCTAATTCAATGTATCAAATTAAACCCACCAGCCATACCGCAGCAATTATCCTGTTAAACGAACCTGATTTCCGGCTATGATAATACACAGCGCTATATCAAAGAACACTTTATCATCGTTAATTAACAGTTTAGTGTCAGAAATGTCAATATTGTGCATTTGACAGTTTGATAGTTTCTATTATTGGACATTGTTAGACTACCAGGCGAATACTTGGCTTCAAAAGCTCTCGAGTCGTGTCATTTGAATGCAGTTTGTCGTGATTTTTGACTCAGCCAGTATGTCTGCAAAATATTTACTCGTATTAATGATATTTTGCCGGCTGACACAGGCTTTCGTTAACAGTTTTGAAGAAATTATCAATTTCAATCTCAATAGGATACCTTATCTTCGATTCGAACTGCGCGAAGGCATGGAAAGTGACTTTGACAATGTCTACGTCCAGTTTTTTCTAAAGCAGAAGCTTAGTCCGATGATAATTTCGACTTATTCTCTGAATGTGACGAGACCGCCGGCAAAGCATCGGGAGAATTTTGCAATAGTTTCAAACATGGAAAGTCTTGGTCCAACAGTCAAATTCTTCTCTCAGAGAGCTGGAACATTCTTTATAATTATTCTCGATACTGTCAATTTACCAAGACTTGATGAGATTTTCGGAAAACTTTGGACTAACCGAGGAATTTATAGAATCATGCTGCTAACACTGGACGGTTTGATGGTCTTCAATCCGTTCAAGTATGATGAGAAAAGTGGAAAGTTCGGCGGTATTGAAGCATTCGAAAGAAAGAATATGGTAACCCTGTTCGATGACATGAAGGGGTATCCTTTGAGAGTGCAGATATTCAAATCGGTCTATGCAAGACCGATTTATGACAATGCTTTGAATAAAATGATCAGCATTGAAGGTGCTGATGCCCAGGTGGTCTTGGAACTGCAGAGGAAAATGAATTTTACGATGATATTGCAAAAGCCAGCAAAGGACTATTTTGGGTATGAAAATGTGTGTCTTGGGGTAATTCTCCAAATTAATTATTTTTTTTTAATTTTAAAAGAGAACGCATGGACAATGGAACTTATAACGGAGCAATTGCAATGATACTCAACTCTGAAACTGACATTGCTATGACGGGGTTCTTCATCAAGGACTACCTCGTACCGCTTGAGTTCACTGCCACCGTTTACGATGACCATCTTTGCTGCTACGTGCCAAAAGCTGCACGTATTCCAGATTCAATTTTACCAATTTGTGCTCTGAACCCGAGTTTCTGGATGGCATTCATATTCACAGGATTTTCTTGTGGAATTGTTTGGATCATTTTTCGACTGATGAATCTGGGTTTAAAAATAAATCCAAGGAACTATAAGCCCCGTCGTGCATCAGGACCTTTGAAATACCAATTTCTTCGCATTTTGAATGATACCTCAGTTGTTTGGGTGAAGTCAAATATAACCCTGTTCCCTGCGTTCAATTCTGAGCGATTTATAGTAATTTCGCTATGCATGGTCAGTGTGATACTTGGAGCAATAATCGAATCGAGTTTGGCAACGGTTTATATCCATCCAATGTACTATCACGACATAAACACCCTTCATGAACTCGATCAAAGCGGTCTGGACATCATTTACAAGTACAAAGGTTTCAAGGATGACCTTTTCTTTGAAGAAACTTCACCTCTCTTTGCTGCCCTCAACAAGAAGCTAAAACACCTTAAAGATCTAGACGCAGATTTGATTCAGATTTTAGCCGATGATAGAGATATCGCAAGTGTAACAAGATTTTCATCGTTGATTCTCGAGTCCAATGATTATATAGTATCGAAAAAGATTCATATAGTCAATGAATGTCCAAAGCATTATATGATTGCTTACGCCATGGGTAAAGACTCACCATATGGTGAGAAAATCAATCAGTTGCTGTTGAGATTCTTGAATGCTGGCCTAATCAACAAGTGGATAGCTGACATGTATGCCAAGGCCGATAGGCTAATTATGACCCAGCAAATATTTCATGCTTCTTCGCAGGCTAAAGTTCTGACATTGGTTGATTTGCAATTGGCGTTTTATGTGATAGTCTTGGGGAGTTTGCTGGGTATGCTGTTGCTTGGAATTGAGATTTTGATGGTGAAATTTAGAAAAGATAATCGGAAGATTGGTGTCGAAGACAGAAATTTCTGATTTATTTGGTAAAGTTTTAATTGGCTGGTTAATCAATAAATGCGAACAAAAGTACGTTCTGTTTTTCTTTTTTCCGCCTGTCATCGGGATGCAAATTACGCTCTAATCGATTGGAAATCGAACATCAAATTTTCACAACGTATTCTTTGTGCTTCAATCCAATGGCATGAAGAAAAAATTTCCGGATGAATTTCAGAACAAGCTTTCTTACTTGCTTACTTAAGGTGGCTTACTCCGTTGTGGACTTGGGCCTCAATCAACAGTCTCCTCCAACCAGCTCGGTCCCTAGCTAGCTGTCTTCAGTTTTGCACTCCAAGTTGATTGAGGTCCTCTTCCACTTGAGTGCGCCACCTGAGTCGCGGTCTTCCTCTTCCCTACGTCCCTCGGGAATAGTGTCGAAGGCGTTCCGGGCCGGATCATTGGTGTCCATCCGCTCTAAATGCTCGGTCATCTGAGTCTCTGGACGTTGACCCTTCTGGCTAGGTCCATGTCATTCTACAACCCGTAAAATTCGCTGTTATATCTTCTTCGCCATTCCCCTTCAATGCACACGGGGCCAAAGATGACCCAAAGAACTTTCCTCTCGAAACAGCCTAAGGCACTTTCATCCCATTTTGTCAAGGTCCATGCTTGTGCACCATACAGCAGGACGGGGATGATGACGGTATTGTACACTCAATTGCTTTCTTAGCCCAAAGAAACAGCGATTAGCAAGAGTTATTCTTCGTCTGATCTCGGCGCTGGTGTTATTGCCCGTGTTTATAGCGGAGCCTAGGTGGACTAACTCCTCAACTACTTCGAAGTTGTATGCGCCTATTGTGACGTTCTGTCCGAGCCGTCGATGTTGGGTGTCCTTCCTCGAAGACAGCATATACTTCGTTTTTCCCTCATTTACCGCTTAACGAACTTTTGCCGCTTCTGTGTCGATTCTTACAATTCCAATTACATCAATATCATTGGCGTACGCGAGAAGTTGAACAGATTCGGAAGATAGTGCCTCTGGTGTTGACGTTGAAGTTCTGCACTATTTTCTCAAGAACGATGTTAAAAAAATCGCACGACAGTTCATCGCCTTGTCTGAATCCTTTGTGACGTCGAAAGATTCCGTAAGCTCAAGCTTTCAATATTGGTTTGAATGATGAACACTTTAAGGTCCCTTTAACGATTTGACCAGAACATAACGCGTCGCTTGTCACCCAGTGACAAAAATGACAGCTGAAATTTGTCATTCTCATTGGCACGTCAAACTCCTTACAAATTTTAACAGCGACGCATTCTGTTCAGCTCTTATTGTACATTTTTAATTTGTATTTGACAGGTAGGTTATAGCTACAATTACAATTACAAATTTGTAATTGGAATTGATGAAATTGAAACATGAGCCTTTGCATGGTTCAATACAATTCCAATAAACGAACCAGACAACGATCCGCTTTCGGTTTCTTTTGAATGACATTTCTCCCTCCATCATCATCCGCTCTCCAAAAACAAATTAATTTTGTTTGTTGACTTTTTTACAGCTGTTGAGCTGTCAGATAAAGCAAATATTCAGCATATTTGATATAGAGCTTCAGTTGGGAGTCGCATTACATTACGTAAAAATACGTACGAAACGTATTATTATGGCATAACTCGTAAACGACAGGCGAAGCCAAAGCTATTGCGTGTTTGCGTTTCAGCGATAATTTCAAATAGCGATTTTGTCAACTTTAGAAATAGTTTCTTCAATTTCGCAATTTTATCAATTTGACTCTAAGCTCTCATCATTTGTTTCTTTGGAAACAAGTTAATTTGCACTTAAAGGAAAAAAAAAAACAACATTCACAACGAACCTCCAACGGCCAGAGTAAACAAAAAACACCCCCCATTTATTCATTTTATCAAGGATCTAGTGTAATTAACACCTAATTTAACTGTCAATAACTGTTTGTTTTTCTGTTTCTAAAACAAGCCTGTATAACGCTGTTGTACCCCGCTAACAGTGTTCGACATGACATTAGTTATGCACACTGTAAACACAAAATCACATCTCTAAATGAAGGCAGTGAAAACAAAAAGTGACGCTATGTCTACACCTCAGTTATTATTGTTTTATTTACACCCACCCTGTGCTTTAGGAGCCTGTTAGGTAGGTATCGAGCATAGATATCCACATTGATTGATAATTATGTTGACTTCCGTCAACAAAATCCTGCCCTTGGGCCAACAAACAATTTGACTCTTGATTCGTTTGGTATAAATACTGGCACAGGCCCTTTTGCCAATTAGTTTTGAAATAATTCCAATCGAACTGTCATCATGCATCGGAGAGACATCACTATGCATTTCTTACTCCTGATTTTTGTCACCAATTCTTTTGCGGCAAATTCTGGAACTACAGTAGCAATCAACGAGACTTTAGTGAACAACTTGCTGTACCCCCTCAGCGAGATAACTTTGCGGTTTCAAAACCATGAAGATGTTTCCAACGACATTGTAAAATATTTCCTTCACCAAGTTGTGTGTCCAATAAAAGTGGTGTCTTACAATTTTGCCGAACAAAATCAGAGCAGAAATAATGTCATTACGACTTTCACCAGTGATCTTCGAACTGTCATGGAGAAATTCACCACACGTTTGGGAACGCAGTTTTTTATCATGGAACGCGAATTCGATCCCAATGCATCTGTAGTAATTGACATTGCACGTTCAATTTACAATCGGTCGGGAATATTCAAATACTATTTTCTCTCGGTGAATAGAGTTTATTTTTTCAATCCATTTACGTTGACATCTAGGGGAAAATATGGAGTTCTGGAGAAAACCACACACTGGAGAGATTTCGATAAAATTTTCATGAATCTGAATGGTTACCCTTTAAGGACTTATATTTTTCGATCGGCGTATTCGAGCTTAGTTGTTAATGAGAAAACGAATCAAATTGAAAGAGCAGAAGGAGCGGATGCGGAAGTGGCGTATTCAATTGAAAAAGTTATGAACTGCACTTTAGTTTTTGGGAAACCAGATGATGCATTTTTTGGGTAAAAATACTGTTTGCACATTTTGTCTGTTCACAATTGACATTATTTGGTTTCAATTTTTGCAGTCACCATTTGGAAAATGGTTCTTATGATGGAGCAATCGGTAAGGCAGTACGTTACGAAACCGACGCCATTTTGACTGGATTTTTTGTCAAAAACTACTTTTCACCAGACATTGAATTTTCAGTAACGATTTATACCGATAAACTGTGCTGTTACACCGCCAAAGCCAAACGAATACCTCCGTCGATTCTTCCATTATTTGCTGTCAAAACTGACATGTGGATTGGATTTATTGGAGCTGCGTTTTTCTGGACTGCCATTTGGATAGCATTCAGGAAATTCAACTTATGGACAAATAAGAAACGTGGTGGGAAAATACCCCAGCAAATTGTTAAGGCCGATTATCAATATTGGCGAATTTTCAGCGACACCTGGGTCATATGGGTGAAAGCTAATGTCTGTCAATATCCGCCATTTTCTTCGGAGAAAATATTTGTCATCTCGTTGTGTTTGGTTAGTGTGATTTTTGGAGCTATATTCGAATCTAGTTTAGCAACTGTATACATCAATCCACTCTATTACAATGACATCAATACCATGAAAGAACTCGACAAATCTCAACTCAAGATTCTAATCAAACATGCAGCTATGAGGGATGATCTCTTCTTTGGTAGTAGCTCAAAGATGTTCCAACGGTTACATAACAAACTGGTTTTCTTTACCGATCAGGGGGAAAGAGCTATCGAATTAGTGGCACGTAAAGGAAATGCTGCATCTGTCACAAGAGCTTCGTCACTTTTGCTCGATGACATTAACTACATACTTTCGAAAAGAATTCATCGGATTTACGAGTGCCCCAAGAAGTATCACATAGCCTATGTCTTTCCAAAAGAGCTGCCTATGAAGAATAGGATCAATGATATTTTGTTGCGTTTTACTAGCAGTGGATTGATAAACCATTGGATTGAAATGATGTTGCATAAGGCTAGAATTGCAGTTCTCAAGTCGCCAGAGATTCTTAAGGTGATGGGAGGTTATAAATGGAAAGTTTTGACTATCCACGATCTTCAACTGGGGTTCTATGCCCTAATGGGTGGAAGTTTAATTTCTGCTACGGTTTTAATCATTGAGATTTATATTGCTAAGAAACACACAGGAAGTAAATAAAAAAAATTCAATTGCATGAGCAAGAGCCACCCTGTTGAGTGAACAGAGTTGTGCAACAGAATTCGAGGTTTGTTTGTTTACTTTTTGACAGTGGAAATTGTTTTTAAGTCGTGCGAAATTCCCATACGAAATTTGAAAGCTGTGATTGGAGAGTTGCAAATTTTCACTCAATTTAGCGCTAAAAATGATTAAATTATAGATTAGACTTAGGGGGCAGATCGTGAATTAGTTTCCTATCTCTTTCTTTCTCTTATCTCTGGTTCAAAGTCTCAGAGGAAACAGTCATCATAGAGGGATCTTTTCAACTAAGGCACCCCGTTAAAAGCTCAAGAATGTTAAAGAGGTTAGAAGAGGTTTATGTCGATTTCCAAAGAACCAAAGAACTGACTGCAGTCGCTACTTTTTTCATGTGAATTCTATCGGCCCTTTTTGCGACGATTTTAGATTTTCATATGCATTTTCACACACATTTTGACAGTTATCGGAAAGGCGTGAAAGGTGTCTAACATTCACAATAAAACCTCTACTTAAATTTCTTAAATACTCAAAATTTAGAAGCGAGTAGCGACCGCAGTCAACGGATGGTTGGAAGGACTTCGACATTTGTCGTCTTTTATTCATATTGCATCCTTATCATAAAAACCTTGCCAGATCATCGTTGTTGTTACAAAAGGATCATATTTTGAAAATTTCTTTTTACGAAATGGTATACCAGCAGCCAGGCGAGGAACATACCCAGTGTAGCCTGGAGGATGTAAGGTATATGGGGACCTAAAAATTTGAGCCTTCAGGCAACTGTCCAGTTCTGCGTTTTCTTCTTCTGTGAAACCCCTGAGTGTATCTTTGCATTCACACGATGCACAGCTTTAAGACAACAATATATTAAACTAACGGTAAGATTTTCTTCTTTGTAAAAAAAAACATACTTATTAGTAGTTTCCTTGTAATTTTCCCAAAACAATTTTGTTGTGTCAACAAACTCAATTGGATTTTCTTTCTCCCACGCCGCCAAATGATTCTCCAGCCCAATTTCCATTGGCGGAACATTAATCTTACTTTGGAAACTAGTTGTGTTGAATGCTTTGCGAACCATATCGGCTTTTGTGAATTTTCGCGTCAAAGGATTTTCTCTTAGAGGAAATGGCGAATTTTTTACAGCAATATCAACGGCTTTCTTCCAGTCCGAAGAATAAATGCTTGAGACCAAGCCATTCTTTCCATCCTTGCCATACATTACATCATCGGGAATCTTATCCAAGCTTATTTGAGGAACCATATAAACAGCTGATCTTTTATGTCGAGCTTCAAGTTTTTGCTCGAAGAGTTTGTCCTCTAATTTGACTTCAGGTATCTGGGATTCCGGATGAGTATGCAAAATTGGTTTCTTATGAACAAGCAGATTGAAAGGAACATTGACTTCCGGTTTGAATGGCTGCAAGATCTCCAAGTCCATTTGAATGGGTCGATATTTTGATCGGTCTTTAGGTTTTATTCGCATAGGAACAGGATAAGTACGACGGGCGGTTGTGATTGCTTGGAAATCAGTTTGATACATGCTTTGCGGTATTTCATCCATTTTGTTGAATTCTTTCAAAAATCTTTGATTTGATTTGTTTCACAAAATTTTTGAGATTGTTTTAAAAATAAAATTAAACTAAAATCAAGGGCACAACGGTATTCGATTTAAAACTTATGGCTCAAGTAATTGACCGTTTTTTTTTTTCTAGGGAAGGCAGGTACCTGATAGAGGTAGTCAACCGGAAAGGTATACTTTGTTTTGCCGCCATTTTGGTAAAAATTAGCCTTGACAGTTCATATTTTGCGAGAAGTAGAAACGTAGCAAATTTATTATGGATCATTTTTTACAACCCTTAAAACATTTTATCAAAATCAATCATCGATTACGGTGACGATGATAAAGTTACGTTAAATTTTGGGGAGAAACAACGTGCCAACAAAACGCACTACTTGTGGGGATATCTGAAAACAAACAACAAACAAACCAAAAACGCTTGAGCAACTCAAACAAAATATTCGTGATGAAATATCGCGTGAAATGTGTGAGAATGTAATGAAAAATGTGGTCAAAAGGGCTCGAATTTGTAAGACTATCAGAGGCGGGCATTTGCCTGATATTAGGTTTGATCGATGTGCGCTCTGGGTCGTTCTGTGGCGCTCTGATTTCGCGCTGAGCTATTCGATGTCGCTCTTTATTTCGCCCCGATGCATTTCCACCGTGTTCAATGTAAAAATTGTATAACAGTCGACTCTCGCTAAGTCGAAGTTCTTCTTAGCTCGAAGCCTTTAAATACATGTATAATTTTCACTGTTTTAACGACATTTTTCAGTGATGCTTTGCTCTTATTTTTGCAGCTTAACGTTGTACAGCTTAAAGCCTTCCTCGATTAATGGACTATCCAACACAAAAAGAATTTAACAATTCGGACCAGTAGTTCCAGAGATTAGCGCGTTCAAACAAACAAACTCTTAAGCTTTATATATTACTTACTTACTTATGGTGGCGCTACAGTTCAGGTTGGACCAGGGCCTCAGCCAACAAACTTCTCCAGCCAGCTCGGTCCCTGGCTAGCTGTCTCCAGTTTCGCACGACAAGTTGGTTCAGATCCTCTACCACCTGTGTGCTCCATCGGAGTCGCGGTCTTCCTCTTCTGCGACGTCCTTCCGGGTTGGATTCAAAGTCTCTACGGGCCGGAACATTATTTTCCATTCGCTCAACATGACCCAACCATCTAAGTAGTTGGACCTTTACTTCTCTGGCTAGGTCAGTGTCGCTGTGCAGCTCGTACAGTTCTTGGTTGAATCTTCGTCTCCATTCTCCATTAATACAGACAGGACCAAAAATCACTCGAATAATTTTTCTCTCAAAGCAGCTCAAAGCGTTTTCATCAGATGTTGTCATAGTCCATGTCTCTGCACCATACATGAGCACCGGGATAATGAGGGTTTTGTAGAGTGTCACTTTAGTTGATTGGGAGAGGACTTTACTACTCAATTGCCTTCTAAGTCCAATGAAGCAGCGATTGGCAAGAGTGATTCTTCGTTTGATTTCAGCGCTGGTGTTGTTGTCTGAGTTGATAGCGGATCCCAGGTAGACAAAGTCCTTAACTACCTCGAAGTTAAATCTGTCTATGTTGACGTTTGCTCCAAGACGTCGATGTTGGTAGTCCTTTCTTGTCGACAGCATTAACTTGGTCTTGCCCTCGTTAACCGCTAGACCCATCTTCCTGGCCTCCGTCTCAAGACTCACAAACGCTCCACTGACATCACGCTGTTTTCTTCCAATTATGTCAATGTCGTCTGCGTATCCTAGTAGCTGGACGGACTTTTGAAAGATTGTGCCTCTGGTGTTGACATTGGAGCTTTGCACAATCTTTTCAAGAATGATGTTGAAGAAATCGCATGACAACGCGTGGCCTTGTCTAAAACCTTTTTTGACATCAAAAGCGTCCGTTAGGTTTTTTCCGACCATGATAGAACAGCGTGAAATTCCCATTTTCATCTTACACAGACGGATGAGTTTTTCTGGGATGCCAAAACTAGACATTGCTCTATATAGTTGGTCTCTATAGACGCTGTCATACGCGGCCTTGAAATCGATGAAAAGGTGGTATCGATTTGAAGTTCCTGGGTCTTCTCCAAGATCTGCCGTAAGGTGAATATTTGATCGATGGTGGACTTTCCGGGTCTGAAGCCACACTGATAAGGACCTACTAGGTTGTTGACGAAGGGCTTCAAACGTTCAAACAGCACGGCAGACAAGATCTTATAGGCGATGTTAAGGAAACACCATCTGGAGTTGGTGCAGTTCAGGGGATCTCCTTTTTTGAGGATCGGGCATACGATGCTGAGGTTCCATTCATCGGGCATGCTTTCCTCCGACCAAATTTTGCAGATGAGCTGGTGCATGCTCCTAACCAAATCATCTCCAGCTGCTTTCTACAGTTCGGCTAGCCCGTCTGCTCCAGTGGCCTTGTTTGACTTAAGTTTAGATATCGCTATCTTCACTTCGTCCATGTCGGGTGTATTGCTGACGGAGTTTTGGTCGTCATCGCTTGGAAAACTTGCGAACCTCGTTCCTGTTGTGACATCCCTCTTTCTCCCCGATCGCGCGCTTCTCTGGCTTCCTTTTTTTTCTGAGAAGTTTATGCTCCTTTCTCCTTTTCTGCTCGTAGAGCTACGAGCTGCTCGTGTCCTTCTTTGTAGCGCCGCTTTGTATGCCTCTTGTTTAGCTGCATGTGCTCGCCGGCATTCATCGTCAAACCAGGGGTTTCGTTGTGGTGGCCGTGTAAACCTAGCACTTCAGAGGCGGCATCTCTGATGGTTGCTTGGCAGTGTTGCCACTGGTTCTCTATATTATGTTCCGGCAGGTCCTTTGCTGAGGAGATTTTTGGAGACACGATCGGAAAAGGATCTAACAATCTCTTGCGATTGTAGCCGTTTGACGTCGAATTTCCTCCTAGCATTTTCACGTGTTGGCTTTAATCGGGATATCCGAATTCGTACCTTGGCTACAACAAGGAAGTGGTCCTGGTCGATGTTGGCACCTCGGAATGTGCGGACATCTTGCATGCTAGAGAAGTGTCGTGTGTCGATCGCAATGTGATCAATCTGGTTGAAGGTTGATTGGTCAGGAGATTTCCATGTTCCCTTGTGGATATCGAGATGTGGGAATCGCGTACTTGCTACCATTACGTCTCGCCCCGCAGCGAAGTCGATTAGCCTAAATCCGTTATTGGAGGTGGTGTCGTGTAGGCTATGTCCTCCGATTATTCCACCAAAGATTTCTTCTCTACACAGCTTAGCATTAAAATCTCCAAGGACGATTTTAATGTCATAGCTAGGACATTGCTCATAGGTCTTGTCGAGGATTGCAGCTTTCCATCGTGAACGGTCCCTCGCATACACTCTCCAGTCGCCGAAACCAAGCGCTCTGCTATCCGCATTCACTTGGTCCTTGTACCGTATGTTCGGTCTTCCTTGTCGTCTCGAACCTGGGGGCTGGGATGAGAAGAATTTCTTGGCTGGGACGTTGTCGGCGGAGTGCGGACAGCTTGATCAAACCGAAAAAGCCCACCATCGAGCCAGATTTGTATTCGATAGTAAAATTAGAAAAAAAAACGAAAATGAAAATTAATAAACAAACAACTTTACAAAAGTATAACAACGTTTTATTGACTTTTCGTCTTAGCCACAATTTTTCCCTCCAAACATCATCGCTTCACTTCTTTCTTCTTATGCCACTCCCACTGCGACATATCATTGCCCCCGGCTTTCTCAATTGTCTTGTAAACATCCAAACTCTCTCCCAAAGGAATTCCGTATCCATTTGTCAGGCCATGTGGATTTGATGGCGTCTTGCAGTCCATACTGCTTTCTTTTCTCAGAACTCGATCAACTTCGACTGCCGAGAAAAATGCCACCGACATCGGCAGGTCTTTCAATCCAATGCGATGTACACAAAACGAACGAGTCAACAAATTTGTAGCATGCATCGCCAGAGCTGCTTTGTAGGCCAAATCCTCCCGCACTAAGTACCTGAGCTCATCGTGAAAGCTGAGACAAAATCGAATATTATTGCCCATTAGCCATCGCATGGAAACTAGCATCAGATGGAGAAAGTCGACGGCTCCGCTTTGAACAACCCAATTCACCCGAGTCGGCAGAAAACGATCATCGACACCTTCTTTCGGCTCCAAGGCTCGACTCAGGCGACAATTCAGGAACGGTGTGACTGGGTGATCTTGAGAAGAGATGTCTTCAAGACGATTAAACATCGCACTCTCCGTTCCACCTTGCCAGCGGGATTTCGAAAACAGTTCGGGCAGTGATTTGTTGGTGGTTCTGGCTATTCCAAAAGCTTCGTAGACCGAGTACCTGTAAAAATGCCAATGAGTTGACCACTTTCCAACAACCTTCAAAACTGAACTTACTCTCTATCCTGTTCCTCATCCTCGTCGTCTCTACACTCTTCAAGCATCCGATAGGTCTTTTTGCCTTTTGTCAGGCTAAACATCTTCTTTGCCTTCTCCCTGGCTTCGGATTCAGAAAACGTGGGGTTGAACTGTTTCAAGAGACGTTCAGCGAAGTTTTGTCCCGCTCCGTAAATCCTTGCGTAATTGATGACCTTGGCATGATCTCTAGAGATTCCCACAGCCTTTGCAGTTACCGAATGCATATCCGTACCATTCGACTTCGATCCACTCAATGTCATCCAACCAAACGGAGTGGCTCCATGCATTCCAGTAGCATGGGCATCGCCCAACACTGATGCTATCCACAGCTCCTGAGAATCTACATCGGCTCCAACGATACGATATCCTCGAGGAGCTTGAATCATCGATCTTAGCTCTGAACCCACTCTCTCACGCTGGGCATTGCTCGCAGTCATCCAAGTGGGCTCCATTGCTCTCCGAGTCAAGGTTCCACAAACCACAACCTGTGGAATGATAGCTCCATGTTCTCGCTCTTCCGTCTGCAAATCTTTTGGGAGATGCTCTTTGGGCAACCAGCACACAAGTTGATTCATGATCCGATCACGGTTGTTTCTCCAATATGACAGCATCCGGGCAATGTCAATCACCCGCTCTGCAGATTTGTCTCCATCTCCAGTCAGAACATTGTCGGAGAATTTGTTGAGAAAATCTTTCGCCAGGGGATTGCCGACCCTAAACGACCGTCCATTTTTGTGCGGGAGCTTCAAGAACCAGCAGCAGTCTTCCAGAGTCTGATTACACCATACTCCAGTGCCGGTATACTTCCCCATCATCCTGTCTTTGCGCTTCTTATTGGAATAGTAGTCCCTTTTGCCGATGTTTGACTCGACGTCCTTCCAGAGATTTGCAAACGCTTCGGCGCTCTCATTTGGACTGGCTTCACTGTCCACGAAATTCAATAGCGGACACTTCTCAACCAGTCGTTCAATTGGGATATTCCTGCTTTCTGAACTGTCTTCAGGATGAGACCTTCGAAAGGGAATCAAAAAGCCCCAGCCCTGCTCCCGAATGTAATGCAAAGGATAGCCTTCCCAACAGAGCGACAGCAGCTTCGGAGCAATCTGCATTCCAGTGCCAATCTGATTAGCACCCGGGGTCCATTCTTCATTGAGGTCGTCAAGATTTGGTTTCGAGCAGATTTTTCTATACCAAGCTGGATACCCTGGCAGGAGTGGCCGTCGAGCTGGGAGAAAACTCTTCGTTTCGTAGAGATATTGGAATTTCTTTTCGAGGGGATCCATTTCGGAGTCTCCTTCTGACACTTCTTCTTTTGGAGTCTTCTTTTTCCTGGCTGGAATTCTTTTCAATTTGATTGTCTGAGTGCTCCAGTCTTCATCCCACATCCACAGGTCCTGCTTATACTTATCCTCATTCATCAACTGACAAGCCACATCGGCTCTCTTAGACAAATGATACTTCGATTCGATGTCCAAGTCTTCGTACGTCAAATTACACTCCTCAATGTAGCGATTCCAGTTCGAGTTCACTGGTAAATAGGCAGATCCTAGCTCAAGCATTCCGGCAAGAGTCACAGGATGAGGAAACCTTTCACAGAACATCGGATAGAGCTGTTTCAGAACGTTTTTGGTGGCCAGAACGTCCGATGAGCAGTAGCTCATCAGATTTTGGAAGTCATCTTTTACATCTTTCAGGGTTCCTGTGACAAACGTTTGACGGGCTTCCTTAGCCAGCTCCTGCCCGCAATACAATCGATGGACTTCGGCCAAACTGTTGAGGGAACTTTGAGCTGTCCATTCGCGATCCTCGTCGGAGACCTCTTTTTTGGATTTCATAATCGCACGCTGATAGCTAGTGACACCACTAACGCAGACATGCAGCGACATAGTGTCCAGAAATCTAGTTCCAGTGTCCTGGATCAGATATTGTTCTCGGATTCTAGCTCGATCATAGGAGACATTGTGTCCGACGATGAGTTGGACCTTACCCAGAGGAATCATCTCGTCCAGAGTGTACTTTCGGCTATCATTAGGCGATATATTGGGATTCATGAGATGAGGACTCACCCAGGAATAGAAATACTTGCTGCCAACTGCTGTGGCCATTGTTGGAACCTGACCATTTGTTACACAGACTTCAATATCGAATATCAAAGCCTCGTCATGGGGATAATCAACTTGAACCGGTCCGGTTTCTTTATAGCAAGTCCAACCCGGTTTCATGACCCATTCTTTGGGTGGTTGCACTTCGGTGGTCAGCAATGACTCAATAAGCAGACGATATGGAGCAGATTGCTCTTTACCAATTGCCATAAAGTGTTCCTCTATGTCTCGCCCTCTTAGTGGAGGCAATTTGAGTTGAACATCTTTCATTTTGGTGTTTGCCGCAATGTCGATACCATGTTTGGCCAATTCACTAATGCATTTACTCACCAGCGTTTTGTCCGGAGTTGTTGTGGGATCTTTGCCGAAAACTTGTTCATATAGATTTTGGGATAGCATTTGTACTTTCATTGGATTCTCTCGGTATTCTGGGGAATCGTTCGTTGCTATTGACTCCAGTGGTTTTTGAGGTTGTTCATCTTTGGCAGACGTTCTGCCTGTAGTTGCTGTTGGCACTGAAGGTTGAGATTTGCGAAATATTTTAACCGTACTGTGGGGTAGAATTCGTGATAATTCCTAATTAAATGTTTCATGTTTGATCTTATTTCAAATTTAAATTGAATGTGATTTCGGCTTTTTGGATTTATTTCTGTTTACTTGCGGTTTTTGTTTATTTATATTTTTGACGGAATTCTTAAAGGCGGATAGACAATATTCAAGTTTGTGATCTAGTACATTTATGTAAAGGGTATTTTTTAATAAGGCCATAGAGAATCTATTTACCTAGAGTCGCAACTCGCTCTCTTTTTTAAAAAATCACTGTCCAAAAAATGTTGTGGTGAGTCTCTCAATTTACTCTTATTTTTCGTGTCCGTGAATCTGTGAAAGAGGTGAAAAAAAATTCAATAAGGACATGACCGCACTGTTTTAAGGGTGAAATAAACTCTGCCAACGTGTTTAAATGTGTTTTTTTTAGTTATTTATTCGTAAATCATAGTTGAATTCCATTTAAAAAGCAAAAAACACTATGCACTGCACTTTGTACTGTTATTTAAATACTTAAAACATGAATTTCATACAATTATTTTTTATTTTTTAAATTTTTGAATTTAACTGACTCTTATTTTTGAATTTTGAGCGCAGGCTTTTAAAATTGAGCCTAGGCTTTTCACCTTATTGAGCCCAGCACACAGGCCTACCCATTGCAAATGTATTGGTTCGGCCTCCCATTTGAAATGCATTGAAAAGCCTATACATTTACATTGGGTAGTATATTTTATCAAATTTAATTTTTTTAGTCGAAAGAGAGTAAAATGCCTTGAGTTGCGACTCTAGGTATACCTCCTCTGTGAATAAGGCTCGGAATATTTCCAGACTATCATTAGTTTTTAAATATTTATAAATTGGAAGTCGTTCAAATATTATATCGGTTCCGTTGAAGTCATGATACATTTTTCAATTCCAAATTACCAACAGTGTGAACGATTCTTGCATTTCAATTTGGTTGGTACACAAAGATACGGATGTGCCTTTCCCTCACTTTTGTTCCCCACCATCATGAATATAGTTCCGTTATATCATGTTTTCACTGACGTGAATCACGAGATTAAGTAGATTAGGAATAAATCAAACTTTTCTCGGATTAAGGATAGATGAAAATGTAAAATCGAGGTTTGTTCTTAATCTACTTCACTAAATCTCGTGATAAGCATCAGTGGAATCAGCATTATAACATTACAATGTTAGAAAAATCGTTGTTTTTTATCAACGATAACGATGTCGATTTAGTGTAACATAACCCTAGCAATTTTCATCTACTACAAATTAAGTATTTCCACCTTAAGCCTGTCACCTGCCTTAAAAAACATATGACATTTCTCTTGACAATTCTTTCATAACACAAAAAAGATGGCTCAAAGCAGGCTAGAAAAAATTGGAACAATTTTCTCCAGGTAATTTATCAAATAAAAATACAATGTCAGCCGTGAAAATGTATCTCTCAACATTCCAGAACCACCGGCCTTCTCCGGTCAGGTGCAATGAAACCAGAAGACAAACCAATTTGGTATGATGTTTATGCTGCATTTCCACCAAAAGTCGAACCTCGTTTCGATCGTCCAATACCAAATATTCCCATTAAGAAGATATTCTATGCGGAAGATGTTGTGCGAGCGAAATACCATAAAATGATTAAATCTCAAGAAACCATAAATCTTGCCGATACAAGACGGGAATCAAACACTCAACAATTTATTGCTATCTATAACAATTTGAAGGCACAAGGTGCTTTAGATGAAGAAAAAATTCTGGAAACTGCAAAGGAGCTATTGGACGAAAAGCTAGCAAGTAAGAGAACGAGCAGTACCATTGAATCGGATGCGATAAAGGAACCAAGTATTGCCGCGGGTTTAACTGATAGTTTCGCAGATGCAAAACGCGAAAAAGAATCTTCAAAGCCTGTTGATATCATGGATTTGTTTAAGGAAGAAAAAAAGGACTGAAAGTAAAAAGTATTCTTGATTTCAAGTGAAAATTGATTTTCTTTCAATATTGGACTAATTTTCAGAAATTTCAATTTTCTGGAGAACTCGTTTCCATTTACAATTTAAACAAAAAACGTCCATTATTTTTTTATGAACAGTTTAAACAGCTTGACAGCTGCAGCTATTTCTTGATAACAAGGTTTGTTTGCTTACAATTTCATGGACGGATACACGGGCATCGCTTGAACTGAAAACAGTCGCCCAACGACGAAGAATTTGTGTGGATTCGCATGACGAAGTTGAAACTTTGTCACAAGTTTGAGATTTCCATATAAATTTCAGCTGTCAATTTCATCGTCGGGCTACGCTTTTTAGTCTCGAAAAGTCTTTACATATGAACACGAATTTTCTCGGTTAGCGTGTTTTTTTTGGTAATCCGGAATTGGTACATAGAATTGCGGATACCAAAAGAACATGCACACTTTTTTTGCATCTAAGGCCGTGTGCGAATTGGGTTAAAAAGTGGTTAAAACTTGACGTTTGGTTAAATGTTGACACTTCGCATCAAATAAAATGTGTTAAAAATTAGACTAGCTGCGGAGCAGGTTAAGGTATGACAGTAGTGGTTAAAAATTCATCCATTTTTAACACAGTTCATCCAATTCGCACACGGCCTAATGGTTGAATGTCTATGTATTTGTGAAACCCCATAATATGCTGAATTGCAGATGCCATGACATTGTTTTTATTTTCTTTATTTGTTAACATGGCGTCGAGTATGTGAGTGCATGCATGTGTGATTCCGACTTCAAGTTTGGAATCGTTTTTCTGTTCTATTCAGAACAAGAACTGTTATAAGAGCGTTTTTTTTTTTGGTAATCCGGAATTGGTATACAGAACTGTCCGAATTCCGGATACGAAACGAACACGCAATCACATTTTTTTGCCTCTAATGGTTGAATGTCTATGTATTTGTAAAACCCCATCATATGCAGAATTGCAGATGACATGACATTGTTTTTATTTTCTTTATTTGTAAACATGGCGGCGAGTACGTATGTGCAAATGTGTGCATGTATGCGTGATTCTGTTTTTGATTCCGACTTCAAATTCGGAATCGTTTTTCTGTCTATCCAGTACAAGAACTGTCATCTTGTGCCAAGTGAACGAATTCAGAATCGTTCGGAAACAGTTCCGGACGACCAAAAAAAAACGCTATTATCTTGTGCCAAGTGAACCAAACAAAAAACGCTATTCGTTTTTTTTGACAACTAGCTTAACAAAGTTCATAAACATACCTTTTCCTTATTTTTCTGTCAAAACTAGAAATCCGCGAAAGGATTTCGCAAGTTTTTTCCTATTTGTTTAAGAAAATTCACATAATTTTTCTGCATTTAAGATGTTCAGGCGAGTTGTTCCTACTCTCCGAACTCAACATCGATTCTTTTGCAGCAAAAAAGCTCTAGACACCCCCGTTGACAGTCGAACTATCAATTGGAAAGAACTCAAATACGAATCTAAAGTACCAGCCCAGCCGGTAGTACCATTTGTTCCGGAACCGCAGCACATCGAAATCGATAGCAAAACAATTCAATTGTTAGAACGCCTGTCGCTCGTCGACCTCGATAGTAAGGAAGCGCTGCAAACCCTCGAAGCCAGCATTCAATTTGCCGATCGCATAATTCACATCGACACTACCGACATCGAACCTCTGTACACAGTTCTCGAGGATCAAGATCTTCAATTGCGTGAAGATATCGTCACTGATGGTAACATCAAGGCGGAGATTCTAAGCAACGCCAAAGTGACTGATGAAGATTATTTTGTTGCACCACCTGGAAATATACCCATCGAATTGGAAGAGAAAGATTTCAAATAATTTATGGAGAATCTAACCAAAGCACTGGAGTTTCTCAACAAATCTGGCTTCATTAGAGCTGCTTTAGTAGAAAACAAACCAATCATCAAAAACATCAAATTCCTTCCCCTGGGCACGAATCTGCTCGAGAACATCCGAAACGAATGGCACAAGAACAAAGAAGAGTTGAATTCCTATCCAGCTGTTGGCAGAGACGAGAGTGAAGAGATTGTCCAAGATTCCAGCAAGTTTTCATTCATCCAAAGCTCGACACTTCGCGAGAACTTGTTGCATGTGAAGAATCACTTCCAAAATGAACTCCCTTTGATCATCAAAACCGAACATTTGTCTTCCAATGGTAGAAATTGCAACGATGTTGAATCGATTCGCTTTGAGTTTCCCCGTGAGACCATTTTGGCGACAAATTATCTCTACACTCCCTCCGTTGCTCTGGAAAAATTCTATCATATCCAAAGGGAACGGAAAATCTGTTGGATGAAGTACTCGTCGAATCCTAGTCGTTACTATCTGTCAGATTTGGTCACTGAGGAGAAGGCTGGCCAAAAATTACAATCGGTGAAGATCAAATCTAAGTTTGCTGCCGGCGACATGGAGGTGGAGGAAATACACTTCGTCCCAGTCGCTGCTATGGCGCTGGACAACGAATCTGACTATGCCATGAGTGATCCCAGACTCGGGCGGGATGTTCTGCCTACTTGCATTCGGTCAGAGTTCAGACTGGAAGCCACCGCATGTGGTGAGTATTGACACCCGGGCAAGAAGAACCTTTTAGAGACTTCTTTCACAATTTCAGCCTTACTCCTTGATTCCATCGAAAGCAGTCGAGAGAACACTTTGGCTCTGAATCGCAAAATCGCTCCCTATCAATGTGGAATCTTTTGTTTCTTCCAAGGTATGATGGGTACAACCATCCCGCGACAAAAATCTCACTCTCCCTCTCTTTTAGATAAAGACTCCACCTCCGATCTGGTTGATCTCTCCACCCACATCAGCAACGTCATTCGCAAGCTCGGAATATCCACTCTCAACCTACAAAAATGCCACACTAACGATAAACACACCCTCAACACAGAACTCTGTCAAATGGACCGAATCGGAGTGCCCTACGGGATCATTCTGGACTCCGCCACCCTGCAAACTGGGTTAATGAAGCTCCGAAGTCGCGACACAACACTCTCGGAGACAATTCACATCACAGATGTGTCCAATTATTTACAAAAAATATTCAACTCGTAACGAAGCTGAAAGAGGGAAGGGAACTTGCTGCTTTTGTTTGTTTTTTTTATTGAAGGAAATAATTAATAAATTAAGAAAAATGAGAAATTTACATAAAATCACACAAATACTGACGCACACTGAAGCCCACCACCTTCCCGATGTAGAGAATGAATTCCAGGCCGACTGTGCACTGGAGTTTGGCCGAACCCTCGACGACGTTGTTCTCGCCAGAGACATAACTCAGAAGTTTCAAGTGAACCAGAGTGGAGATTTGGGCAAGGAGATTGCACGTCAGGCCGACTTTCTCGTCGAGGATGGCATAGAAAATGGCCAGAAGCCGATCTATGCTGAAGGACTTTGGACCAAGGGATGTGGACATTTTCTCGGAGACCTTTAGTTTTATTTTGAGGATAAGAAGGGAAACAATTTCAAGTAGAATAAGACTTACCTTGGCCTTGGCGTTGACAGTCTGCATTCGTTTACGCTGTTTTCCATGGTGTTTGACAAACAGCCTCTTGTCTTCCTTGGCTGAGTTGTGACTGGCGAGGAATGCAGCGATGAGGAGGTATTTTCCGTAGTAGGGAAGTTCCAGGGATTGGGCTAGTTTTTTGACACTTTGATTTGCCTCAAAGGTTCCATCGGTTCGAATCTGGCAGCATGCTGTGAGTTTTACATGTCAATGTAAGAGAAAGTCGCACTTACCTCGTTACTTTGATCCATTCTCATATACACCTGTGCCAGGGCGATCTTCAACGGATTGGCTATGTGCCTCCATAGGCGAGAAACATCGCCCTTGTCTATTGTTCCATTCACAACCGGTTCCACATACACGTCAAAGCAATCAGTGGATACAACTTTGAGCTCCGGCAAATCCCTGCAGGCTTTGTAGAACATCGATAGAAATACATTCAAATAGTTCCCATAGAAATCTGATGTTAACTCGGATAGAATTTGTTCGGCCTGTTCAATTTCAACGGCCAACTGGAATGGAGGATCCTTCTTCATTCGTCTGAGAAGCCTATCACGAACTCTCTCAAAATCATCGGTGAGAATCTTTTGTACCTCATTCTTGCTGTACTGCGGACAGTAGATTGAAATTTGCTCCGGCAGTCCCATTTTAGTGTAAAACTTCTCAAAGGGCAGCTGAGAAACAAGAATACAACAGATATTCAATCCCGTCAGCTCTGGTAGACGCATGAAAGCTGGTAAAATATTCGCGTCCATGTCACGAACTCTCTCGGCATTGTCCAGGCAGATAATGTATGACGATTCATCTACATCTTCTTCGCCGCCAGTTTGTTGGAGACACTTTATGAAATCCTTGAGGGTTTCACATTTCATATAGGGAGCGAAATTGTCTTCCTTACGCAAATGATGCGAATGGAATTTATTTAGAATCGTTTCGTAGAGAATTCGACTTGTATAACATTCAATGCAATCGAGAATTACTGTTTTTGAATTTGTGTGTTTGAGGAATTTGGTTAGTATGGACGTTTTGCCGGTGCCTGAATGGCCATAGACGTAAAGCGATGGTGGAAATGTCTCTTCGGGGTCGCCGAGTAATTCGTATAGAGAATTGATGAAATTTTCACGGCACGGGAATTTCTTTTGGAGTGAACGCTTTTTTGAACTCATTTTCGAGGTTTGAATATTTGTTTGGCTTCGTGAATTTTCAATTTTTAAAAAGGCGCAATTTTTTATGGATGTTTTGAATTCACCACATTGTGTTGATTGTGGGCAAATGTCATTTGGGGGAAAATGGAAATAAAGGTGTGTTTGATTTGTTGTTCAATAATTGTTCATTGCAATTTGCAAGACTTTTTACACCAAACGATTTTATATCTGAAGTAAGAATACGCAAAAAGCAATTTATTTGCCGGTTGGACCAAAAACCGGTTTTAAGGACAACATAGAGAATGCGGGCAAGCGCATCTTGAAGTCTTCTGTAAATTTGTTTTTAGGTCCAAATCAGAATGAATGAATTAATGTTTTTCCTTTTCAAATTGCTACGAAGCCACAAGTTGTCTGTTAAAAAATGGCAAATTTTAAAAAGAACACAGTTTACTAGATTTGTCGTCCATAGAAAATTCATAGAAATTAAAGAGTAATTTTCAATTCTTCATAACAATCTTCTTCATTATTTCGACAATAAAAACAAAATGTAACCAAACAGTTCCATTAAGCAACAAAACGATGATGTGGTCTGTAATGTCAAAAACAGCTGTTCACCGCTATCCAACTCTTTTGACAGCTTCATTTTTCTGCAAACTGCAAAGCAAAGCACAAAAAGCAAAATCCAAACTGACGCAACACACGGGTTAAGTTAAATCGGAACCTTCTCGCCTTGGCAAAATTTATTGATAAATTATTCATTTATTAAACAATATAAACGTAATCGTTGATCAACAACAATGTTTTGATTCGACATTGTACATTTGTCGAACGGGAAAAATGTTTGAATTCAAGAGAGACATTTGCAATTGATTGTAAATGAAAAACAATCTAATTTTCTATGTGCGTAATTAATTTTGGGGTTATAAACGACGTGACGTCATATCGTATGATCCAAACAACGTATTCTGATTGGTCAGTTATTTCTTTTCCCTTTTAATTTTTCCCACATCAAGATGCAAAAAAAAATAGAAACTGCGAATGCATAATCTTTTTTTTTTAATTTGGTTTCCTCGTTAAATATTCCATAGAAGGACTAAAGTGACATAGAATTAAAAGTGCTCAGTGGAAAATAGTGAAGTAAAGCTCGAAAAGAGGATGGATCAATCGCTGGATATGGGAGAATTCATCTCCAGCGGTATGGTAGACACGCTGGATTTGTTCAAGGAAGAAGATGCAATTTCCCTGATTAAAGAAATGATACCAGCAGGTAAGCTCAATTTGCAAATCTGATTGATTAAAACTGATTTTGTTTTTCGTTAAGACATGTTGAATAGCTTCCTCAATGACATGGACATGGTCGATTTAAATGACGACGTTATATTGCCGGGTTCTGCGGAATTCCCTACCGATATACCATCCAAGCCGACTATCAAACAAGAAATTACGGTTCCCACCTCGCCGGTGGCACCATCAAATAGTCTTTATAAAAATCTGATTAGCGATCCCTTGATGGGCTCGAATTTTAGCTCACCCATGGGCTCTTCGAATTCTCTGAACAACATCATTCCTCCAACAATGCTCAATTCTCCTCATCGCCTCAAAACAGAATTGTCGTGTTCGCCGCCGGGGGGAGTTGTTCAAAATGTATCACCATTGCCAGCCACAACGATGGCTATCAACCAAATTGGCCAGCATGTCGGACAGTGTCAGCCGCAAATCGTCTATACAACTACTCAGCCAGTGACAAACCAGACATTTGTTTTTCAAAACGCTGCACTAAGTCCACAGCTTAACCAAGTGGAAAATAAAGCATCAGCAGCCATGATGAACAAACAAAAAATCCCGCCAGTTGTGACACCCAAATCTACACCTCCTCCACATCATCCATCATTGACGCCGACTGTTCCGTCAACTGCCTCACATCATCATAAGCATTCTGGAGCAGTTCAAAATATCAGTAGTAAACCAGCGGCAATCCAGCCCTTGGTACAGCAAGTTCCACAAGTGCTCACTCTGCAAAGTGTGGACAAACAGCAAGTTTTGCTGCACTCGAATCCAACTCTGATGTACACCACTGCTGGGCCAGCAACAACAACACAGGTTGGCATTTAAAAAGTAATCAAAATTGATACTTATAGGTTTTTTTTTGTGAAATATCGTTC
Organism: Sphaerophoria rueppellii; assembly: GCA_920937365.1. NCBI lineage: Eukaryota > Metazoa > Arthropoda > Insecta > Diptera > Syrphidae > Sphaerophoria > Sphaerophoria rueppellii. The sequence continues at coordinate 2,282,435 of CAKKXW010000001.1, forward strand.
CAGAACATTCATGCATTGGTAAATGGAACACTTTTGGCGACAACTCGCATTCCAATGGTAATTGAGACAGAGAACAAAGTCCCCATTAATCGTGTGCAACCAAAGGTAAATTGAGCGCATCAAAATAAATAGTTTTAATTGATTGTTTACGTGGTAAGGGAATAACAAGACTTGTCTATAAATGATTATTGCAATGACTCAATTCAGACGAAGTATATTGAATTGTGATGAAATTACTACGAGACACATTTTCTTTAGAATGTTTGTTTATCCGGAAAGGTTTTTCCCAACGTATGACTTTGTTGTTGTTTATCTCTTCCATCGACCCGTTTTCTTCTAGAATTATCGGCACCACAATTCTGTGCATAGTTCGTTCCTTGATCGGAAAGCTTTAAATAGTAAAATTCCTGTGAAATATGCTGCCACTCACTTATTCAACGGTAATTTGCATTAAACAAATTCACATCATGAGTGGCAGCTTCCTCGAGTAAAGTAGCAGTGTTTAGACTTTTGTTTGGCTGGTAGATGACAAACATTTCTATTTTAAGTCGTGTCAACTTTCCTCCCTTTAATCAGCTGAAAAGCATTTTAGCCGTGCATGCAATTTTTGCTTTCATCATTGATTTAAGTGAGTAACGAATAAACACGTTCAAAACTTTAACCTAACGTGATGTTCATGTACAAGGTCGAGATAAGAAATTGATATTTGATAACGACGCACGTTGGGGAGATAAGAATGACGAACTAGGAAAACCGTGTTCGTTTCCTTTTATTACTCAAATAGGAATTTTCAAGACCATTCAATCTCTTTTTCTCAAGAAACTGCATCATCCTTTTTAGGCTTACTTACTTAAGGCGGCGCTTCAATCTGTTGTGGACTTGGCCCTCTCCCACTTGGATGCGCCACCTGATTCGTGGTCTTCCACTACTTATTCATCCCTCAGCAATAGTTTCGAAGGCTTACCGGGCCGGATCATTGGTGACCATCCGCTCTACATGACCGAGCCATCTGAATCTCTGAACCTTGGCTGTTCTGCTAGGTCGTTGCATGTTGCCAACCTTGACGGCGCACAGTGAGTTTCTCCATCGTCATTCAGCACAAGCGCTCGAGCTTGACGGGACGCCAACACTATACCTGCCTAGTGTTGGCAGTTCCCAGTGAAAATTTTGATTGACTTTCCTGGCCTGAAGCCACATTGATAAGGACCAATCAGATTGTTGACGAAAGGCTTCAGACTGTCAAATATTACGGCAGAGAGGATCTTGCAGGCGATGTTAAGTAGGCTGATTCTTCTGTAGTTGGCACAGTTTAGAGGATCTCTCTTTTTCAGAATCGGGCAAGCAATGCTGAGGTTCCATTCATCGGGCATGCATTCTTCCGATCATACCTGACAGATGATTTGGTGCATGCTAGATCGTCGCCTGCTGCTTTGAACAGCTCGGTAGCTAGACCATCTGCTCCATCGGCTTTGATGGATTTCAGCCGTGATACTGCCGTTTTCACTTTTTCTAGGTCGGATTCACGGAACTGTTGGCTATCATCGTGTTCAATGAAAGGCACCTGCCTGATGGCGGGTTTTTTTCGTCGTCGCCGTTATACAATCTACAGAATCTGGGATTCTACTATGATTTTCCCTTGTTCATCTCCTTCCTTTAAAACCTCCGAACTTCATTCCTGCAGTTGGCTCTCTCAACATCCTCGATCTGACGCTTCTCATGCTCTCTCTTTTTTCTCCTGAGAAGCCTCTTTCGCTCGTAGAGCTCACGAGCAGCTCTTGTCCTTCTTTGCAGCGCCGCTTTGTATGCCTCCTGCTTGGCTGCATGGGCCTGCCTGCATTCTTCGTCAAACCGGGGGTTTTGTTTTGGTGGCTGCGTGTAACCCAGCACATTAGAGGCGGCATCTCTAACTGCTTTCTAACAATGTTGCCACTGGTCTTCGATACTTGATGTTGGCGGCATAGGACTCCTTAAGAGGTTACTTGACATTCAATCAGAGAAGGATCTGGCGATTGTAGCCGTCCGACGTAGAATTTTCTTGCAGCATTTCCAAAACAATTGCCGGTTGTCGGGATATTCGCAGCACTACCTTGGCTACGACTTTAAAGGCTAGTCTAACGCAACGGGAGATAAAGCCTACGGACTGACACAAACGGCATCATTGATTCCTAGAATGATTCTTTCTATGACGCGGTAAAGAGTTCGGAGTGCATTTGACTAAGCACCCAGGTTTCCCATTGCTAAAACTATGGTCTTGTACAGCAGCAGTTTTAAAGTAAAATCCTTGACGGTCTCTGGAAGGTTCCGTTGTATTCTAATTAACGTTTAAATCACCATTTTCTCATAGCACTGATTTCCTTAAATTGTTTTCCAATCAAAGGTAAAAGAAGTCAAACGTTCAGCCCACAATGCAATCGAACGCCGCTACCGCACCTCCATCAATGACAAAATCAACGAACTAAAAAATATGGTCGTTGGCGAGAGTGCCAAACTAAATAAATCAGCCGTCCTTCGTAAAGCCGTCGATAAAATTCGTGACCTTCAACGTAGCAATTACGAATTGAAGAACGAAGTACAGCGACTAAAGCGTGAATTGAGTGCCCGCGATGGCATCAAAGTCAAGGATCTACTCAATAACAACAGCAGCCATACGCCAAGCAACAAGAAGAAGCGCAAAGTATCGATTGACGATGAGATATTGTATGGCAAACCGATGCTTATGTTGGACGACAGTCCTGTCCCAATGACTCCACCAAGAAGCGACGAATCGAACCCTTCACTATCGCCATCACATTCTGACATCTCATCGCCATCATCACCGTATGAAAGCAGCAATGGCAGCGTAAAAGACGAAGAGGTAATCCCGTCGGTGCGTGGCATGGGCTCGCATTCGCGTCTGACGCTCTGCATGTTTATGTTCGCTGTGCTGGCAATTAATCCGTTCAGAGCGTTCCTAGGCAATGGAACATTAGCTGGAAGTGATGATGACGATTTGTCCGGCGTGCGAAGGAATATTCTCTCTGTCGAAGATGGTTGTAAGTAAAATAAAGTTCGGTATTGTTGATTTTTTTGCTGATTGAAGTGTTTTACAGTTGTTGGCAATTTTATTTCTTGGCAAAGCGTTAGTACTTCGATTGTGCTCTGGACTCTGAATCTGATTATAATGCTTGGTTGTTTGGTAAAACTTCTCTGTTATGGTGACCCTTTTCTGAGCTCTCAATCGCAAGCAGCTGACAAGTATTGGAACACCAAGAAACGGGCTGATTATGAGTTCACTCAGGTTTGTCGAATGAATCATCCGAAATTGATTGAAACTAATGTTTTTCTGTTTTACTTGAAGGGCAACGCATCAGCAGCGTATTCGGAATACCTCCTGTGTATGCAAGTCTTCGGCATCACACTTCCTCTTTCGAAAATGGAAACCTTTAGCTTGACATCATGGCAATTTATTCGGTTCTTCTTTCATCGCATCTGGATTGGACGGTGGTTGTCGCGCAAATCGGGCGGACTATTTTGTAACGATTCAACTCGGAAGGAAGCCCTCACATCAGCTCGGGAACTCGCTTTGGTGGCAAACCGTTTGAATCAAATCCATTTAGCGACAAACCTGAACGATTCTCATGGCGTTTTGATATCCCTGTTCTCCCTAAATATGGCCGAGGCCTCTGGATGCATTCTCAATCCTTCAGATTTGATAAGCATTTATATGACAGCAGCATTGCGAGTCAAACGATCATATCCTCGCTGGTTGAAGTTCCTTGGACGCTACTACGTCAGCAAGGCTAAACAAGAATCGGCAAAGATGTGCGAACAGATCAAGAAGTACCAATGGGCTTTCACTCCCTATGGCTATAAATACTTTATCTCGCATGATTTTGACTCTGCAACAGGCGATTCGTTGTTTGCAACACTCAGCAACAAAGCTGATCCCATTTCTTATATACTTAAGGTGAGTTTGTTTCTTTGGCTTACTAGAGGAAGGATAATAAATGGTTCTTACTCTTGCAGGAGTATCGTGAACATCTTCTGTTGAAGGCAATTCAATGTCTGGTCGGGGCAACCAAATGTGGCCGCAATGAAAAATCCACAAACAAGCCAGTCAAGCAGGCTAAAGAGGGCGATAATTCGCCGCCGGTGCCGAATCCTCCTGCCGGCACAATTGTTAGCAATGTCTTGAAATATACAACTTTGCTGAAGGAAACAATGTCACCGGACGATATTGACAAGAAAATTGAATGGTGGTCGAATGTCTTGATTGTTTCCGTGCACTGGTTGCTCGGCGAAGATGAACAGTCTGAGAAGCTCTATGACTCCATCAACTCGCTGCCCGAGTGTCTGCATGTCGATGGCGAAAGTTTGCCCAAAGCATTGCGCACCGTTTTCAGGGCAAGGACTATTATTTTGTAAGTTTTTTTTCTTTTCCAAGAGAAATGTTTTAAGCTTGAAAATTTGTTTGTAGAGCTAATCCTGAATTGAAGAACCCAGAAAAACAGACAGTGATGAAATTGTGCGACACTGGAAGTACCTTTTTGCAGGAGAGTTTGGCGTGTAATAAAATCACACCGGCCAAGGGGCTGAAACTGGTAAGATTTTATCTATCCTGGAAATTTATTGGTGTTCTTTGATATTAGGGAAATTGTGAGGAGGCTATTTTTAAAGGTGCATTGTAGTCGCATTGTCTGTTGCTTTATTTTCTTGGACAGTACTTCTGCAGTGCAACCTTTACGAATAGACAAATTCAGCAAAGAGAAAGTGGCCTTGCAACGGTGATGATAATGAACTCGATTCTTATCAACTAACCTATTAATACACGTGAACAGTCTTATCTCTTGATATTTGATTTTCAAACGTAATCAAAGCATTCGACTGCGAAGTTGCATTTACAAATGTGTCCGCTTTATTTCTAGCTCTTCCAGCTGTTGACCTGTGACTGGATCTTGGAAACTCGAACACAAGTATGGGAAAACGAGTATGTAGGAATTGAAGACGACGGTCATTATCAAGTCCCTGGAAATGTTTTGGAAAAATTCCAAAAGGACTTGAACTCCTTGAGGCACATTGTCGAAGATATTCCCGTAAGGAACAAAAATTTCTAATTTTGCATTCTCAAATAATTTGTATCTCTTAGAATGGTCAGTCCCGAATTTACCTCTACGAAGCAGTGTGTCGCCTAATGGCTGGCGCCTCACCAGGCCAAACCCAACAACTGCTCGATCGAAGTTTGCGACATCGTTACGCCCGCAGTTCAATCATTTGCGGCAAAGACAAAAACCATCAATTCGATGGAGGCGAGCGTGAACGTGCAGCAGCAATGTATGTCGCCTGCAAGTATCTGCCAACAATTTTGCTCTCATCGCCGGGCGAAAGAGCCGGAATGTTGGCCGAAGCAGCCAAGACATTGGAGAAAGTTGGCGACAAACGCAAACTCAAAGATTGCTACACTCTAATGAAATCACTTGGCAGTGGAACTGTGTCCAATGCACAGTAAAGACGCGAAAACAACAACTAGTTTTAACATATAGGAGCATTTTAAGTTATAAAACAAAAGTATGTAATTTTAATCAATTTGTCCAACCACCCAGTGGTTGTTGTTGCGAATTCAATTCGTGGCAGCATCAAAAGACACAAGAGACTTTTTTCTTTTTTTTTTATTCATTAGCATCTACCAAATCCTTGTTTGCTTTCTTAGGGACTAACTCTATGCAGTAGTTTATTTAATCTTTTTTTTTCATTATGTTAATGGGCTGATTTTAAGGTGGAGCTAATGCCAAGACAGTTTATTTTTCACATTCATTAATTTATAAATTTGCTTAAAAAATTACTCAAATTGAGTAAAAAATGGTTACACTTGAAAATTTGTACAACTCAATAATTTTAAACAAAAAACCTTTGGAACCACAAAAATGTAATTTACGTTTGAAACGTTGTACTGACGAATTACTTTTGTTACATTGGAAATTAATTTTGTTTATCAATTTTTATTTTTTTAATTTGACATTTACAAATCTAAACTCACATAAATAAATGCATTGAAGCAGCAAACAGAACCAGAATCCATCACTTTTCAAAATAATGTATGACAGTACCTAAAATCTAAAATAAAATAAACCATTTTCTAGTACAATTTGCTTATTTTTTCTTTCATTGATTGTTTGTTATCATCCTCACACTTTTCCAGCTACAGTGCCTTGCATAAGTATAACCGCACCCGGAAAAATGTATTTAAAAGAAAACCTACAATAGGAGTGGCTCCTTACTATTTCTTTATTGATTTGCATCACTGATCAAGCAAATTGAGAAGAAAATAAAGTACCGTTATTTCCTCCGTTATAAAAACAGATTTCAATGTATTGCAAAAATGTAATCGCATTTATTATTTTTTGTTTATTTTTGTAAGTTCATTTTAAACAAAAAAATAATATGCAATTTTGTTGCCGCTATTTTCCACCAATCTTAGAATTCTTTTTGGCATACTATTTACTAGATTTTTAAATATGGAGTCGTCTAAAGCGTTCCATTCTGTCACAACTGCCTCTCGCAGCTCAGCAACACTAGCAAATTGCTTATTATGGACATACATTTTGCGAGTTAAAATTTCCCAAAGATTTTCGATGGGGTTGCAATCTGGAGAATGTGACGGCCACTCCATCAAATTAATGTTTTTCCATTCGAACCAATCCAAATTTGATGACTTACATGAATTGGGGCATTATCTTGCTGGAAGACATGCTCAACTCGGCGAAATCGTCTTAAATAAGGTACCAAAGGTACTCAAGGACCGAAGTGTAGACAGAACTGTTCATTCTGGTAGAGGTGAAGGCAAGTGCAACATTACCACGCTCGCAGAAGGCCTCCCAAACCATACAGCTGCCACCACCAAATTTCCTCTTGAAAAACAACTTTTTCTCTTTCTTCAAATCGTGTAAATATCCGCTTAAACATCTGGTCCATTGAGATTAAACTTTTTTTCATCACTAAAAATAACCTAATAAAAAACATTCATTCCAGTATGCCATTTGGAATAAAGAGACTTTAGTGTAGATTAATAGAAAGTCACTTACGGTTTTCCAATCCCGATTTATGTTTTGGCGGGCAAATTCCAATCTTTTTTGTTTGTGGGCTGCTGTTAAATTTGGAGCTGGCACTATTTTTCCCCGAACAATCACTCCACTGCTTTTTAAAGCACGAGAAACGGTTGAAACCGAAACTCCTAAACCCAATTCGTTACGAAATTCTGACAAAGAATGCACCGAATTGGATGCAGCATTGATTAAACGCCTCTTGTCGCGACGTGTCAGCTTCTGCGGACGCCCGGGTCTTATTTTTGTCCCATAAGATTCTGGATGTTTTAAAAATTTCGAACGATACGATCCGATCTCGCCCTAAGACATAAGCCCCTTGACCGAAAAGCCAAGATTTTGCCTTTTTCCATTTCGCTTAAATGCGTACCGCGTGGAATTGTTATTTTTTTTATTTGAAAGCACTTGACTGAATGCAGCTTCAAAGAGATTTGCATTGTGCGGTTATATTTTTGCAATACATCAAAATCTGTTTTAAATTTTTAAACACCAGGAGAGGAAATAACGGTACTTTATTTTCTTCTCAATTTGCTTCATCAGTGATGTAACTCAAGCGCTCTGGCACCCGCAGTCACTTGGTCCTTGTACCGTAGGTTCGGTCTTCCTTGTCGTCTCGAACCTGGTGGCTGGGATGAGAACACTTTCTTGGCGAGAGCGTTATTGCCAATGTACTTTGTTTTGTCCTCATTCACTTCAAGAACAACGAGTTTCGACTGTTCTTCAATCGCTGTGAAGGCCTCAAGCACAGCTCTCTTGGATCAACCGATGATGTCAATGTCGTCCGCATACCCCAGGAGCTGGGTGGAATTGTTGAAGATAGTAAATTCCGTGCTCACACCTGCCTTGCGTTGAAGAATTCACATGACAACGCATCCCCTTGTCTAAACCCTGCGCATGGAATAACTCGTATGAGCTGTTACTGTAACCCATTTGCACACTGCACTGCATATTGTTTAGCGTCATGCGGCACAGCTGGATCAGTTTTTTTGGGATCCCGAATTCAGACATCGCCATCATAAGCTCTTGGCGGTGGATGCTATTAGTAGCGGCGTTAGGGTGGGGCGCGGTGGGGCGACTGCCCAGGGCGCCGGATATTAGAGAGAGTTGATGTTATTTTTGACGAAGCGGAACACACTCAGCTCATTCTCATTCATGAAGTCGTTGCACGCACGCAGTAATCAGACGGTTCATGCTACGTTGCTATACTGATGTTCGTCATCAAAGATGAGACATGAAGATGAAGGATTTTTAACTTTGTTCTATTTGTTTTTGGAAACGATTTCACGGGCACTTAAGACGCTCACACAGTAAGTTGGATAGGATTTTGTACGCAACATTAAGCACGGATATGCCATGGTAGTTTTTGCATGACATAGGATAGCCTCTTTTGTAGATGGGGCATATGGAGCTTATCGATCAGTCACTGGGCATGCATTCTTCCTCCCACACTTTGTTGATGACCTGGTGCATGCGTTTAATCAAAACACCTCCATAAAGAATTCTGCGGATTTGTTATTTTTTAGCTTTTGGATAGCTCTTTCTACCTCTTCTGCGTGGGGGGCTGGGACTGGTCCTTCATTGACTGGTCTTGCTTCTATTTCTTCATTTGCTTGCTCGACATTTTGAGCATTCAGCAGCTGTTGGAAGTGCTGCTTGAAAACATCTACAATTTCCCTGTGCTTCAGTGACTAGGTTTCATTCGCTGTTTCGAAGAGCTTCGACCTTTTAAAGAAACGCCGGGTGTTGTTCTTGGACCGAGACTCTTCTAGATCTTTGAGCTGAGAAAATGCGGATGCTCTTTTCTTCCTTCGCAGGGTATTTTACTCATTTCTTCTTTTTGTTCAATGCTCTTCTCTTGATGCTCTTGTTTTCCGTTGCAGCATCTGCAAACGTGCATTTTCCGTCTCTCTTTTCAATAACGCGCACTCATCATCATACCACGGGTTCTTTTTCGAGGGTGGGTGGTAACCTATGGTGGTCTCGGCTATATTTTTTTTTATTATTTCGCGATATTGGTTCCACAAGGTGTTGACATCTGTGGTATTTGGGAGGACGGTGGAGAGTCGCTCACTCAGGCGCTCACTGTAGTCATCTGGTACCTATTATCCGGAGTGCCAAGGCAACCGATGTTGAATTCTTGGGGCTGCACGTGTTTTTTTTGTCGTTTTATAGTCGAGCTCTTAACTTAGCCAGTACCAGAAAGTGGTCAGAGTCTATTAAGGGACCTAACCATTTAACATTCCACGGTCGTTATTTGTGTATCCGTCTGTTTCCAAGGCCTGTTGTTGCTTCGCAACTAAATGTTTTTCTACGTAGTGGTGAAGTCACCCCCAACTTGGCATTTGATGTGACTCCAAGTGCAAGAGCCGGAAAAACCCCTCCTTTTACGGCCTGTGGGCTTCAAATATGTCCAAGTAGCCCGTAAAGGTGTCAACATTAAATCAACCTTTAAACGACAAATAGTGCGCTTAAGTTAAGAGAGCCTTAATTAACATTGCTTAAATCTTCAAATTGATCATAAAAATGGATGTTTTACTTTCTTCTAAATTTAACAGTAACTTTCTGCAAAAGGATTCTCAGTTGTCTTATCTGAATTCTTTGATCTTGAAAAGAAACGAGATGAGAAAAAACATGGAATGGATTCACTTGAAAAATACTCTTTGTTTTTATTTATTCAATCGGTATAAAAAAATGTTTTGTTTTAATAATTAAATAAAATAATAATAAATGAATATATTCATCTTAAATAATTAGAAAAAAAATTAATAAAATAAAATGCACTCCGGTACCCAACATCATTACAAATGCAAAATTATTAACTTATATAAAATTGAGAGTCTTATAAGCAGCATACAAGGCCATAAACATTGTAATGAAGAATGCCACAAAGAAGACAATTGCTCTTGTTGGCTGTGGAACTGGTCGGAAAGCGTAGACCAAAGTGTGGATGATTCTTGCAATTGCCAAGATACGGAATAGCCACATTGCCAATGTTGGATTTGGATCGATGCACACAAATAGTAAACCCATTGTCAAGAAGGGCAAGATGTTCTCCATGTCATTGCGATGGGCTCTAAGACAAAACAACAATAATTAACAACTTTAAAAGGCTTTTAAAATACAAATAAAAATTCTCACCTGCGAGCACGATCGACATGAGGATCACTGGATTGAACCAATTCCTTGCGAGTGAAAGCTTCATCTTCTGGGCTTATGAAAACCTGCAATGCATAAAAATAAAAAAGCAAACAAAAATGTTAGATAATGGGAATCATCTAGAAGAAATAATTTAGTTTTTTTTTTTTTGATACAATAAACTTTGTCGTAGCCTAAGGTTGTTACAGATAAATGATTACCTTGTCGCGGATGGATTGGGGGAGCAAAGCCAGTATCTGGAACACGATAGTTTATTATGATAAGAAAATGAGAAGATTTTCATTTGTCTTATGATACCTAACCCAAAGTGACATTGTGATGATCGTTTTAAGTGCTGTTTAGTGAAAGGGAATACAGTGTGAAAGTCAAAGAGAATGATACCCGTATTGCAAAGATTTAGACCGTAACATTTATGCACTCTACACAAAGTTACAAAAGCCCATTTTGGAGTGTTTGAATAAATAGAAACTTAGTGATGATGGAAATAAGTACTCAATTAAAAGTGGTGTAATATGCATTAAAAGGAGGAAAACACGTTTACTTAAGTTGGGTGAACTGTGCGGTGTATGAGTAATATATAGTATTGACATTTGATCTTCATTCTATTTCAAGGCGCCAGCATTGGAATTAATGTTTTTAATTGCAAACAAAACAGAGTAATCAATCCGGATCAATTTTAAAATGTTCACTTAATAAGATTTGTTCGATTTTTTGAAAAAAAAAAAACTAATTAAGTATTATGACTTGAGATAAGAGCTTTTTTAATGGAATAGCTCATGTTAAAGTTCAACTTATAATATGAAATACATAGCTTGTACGAGGCACTCTCTGATTAGGGGATAAATGCAAATCCAGATAATAGTTATATAATGCACAACGACTAAATCACAACAACCAAATCCATACTTTTCACAACGTGAACACGACATAGTTCTTCCGTGAACGATTCTACAAGCCAATCTGAATCCCCTTGATATCAGTGACTTAAGAAATTAGATATTCTTTCTGCTATGGCAATGCGGTACAGTTATGAATTCGATTGGCACTGATTTCAGGTAGCAGCAGTTTAAATCTGGCTTCAGTGACCTTACTTTAAAGAATTGATAGCCTGTTCATGTTTTGAATCTAAAAATCTATTTCAGTTTTTATTAAACTTTATATTATTATTATTGGTATCAAAATGAAGCATAATGAAAATCTTTAGTTAAGCCCAACACTTCCTTCTATATCTATCGTTTTCTGCGTATCTGCATTTCAACTATTCGGAAAAAATCATTCCAATGAAGTGTTCCGTTTCCATCTATCAGTTGTATTTTCAATGAGCAACCCTAACCTCAAATGCATAATGGCAGATTTGGAATCAGTGATAGCTCTTATCGATTGTTAGAAAAATGATATCTATATCCATAAAGCATAATTCGAATGACCACAAACAAACGACCAAAAAATGAACGAATATTCACATGAATGTCGCAAATGAAGGGACAGCTAAACACCATTCACCTCCTACAAGCAGCGATCAATATAATCCGTCAATCCGTCAGTGTCGACGTTTTTAACTGACAGCTCATGTTCTTATGAAACCCGTCCCAAAAGCAAAGTAGGTACGTGACAGATGTGACGGATAGAGTTGGTCAACTTTCTACTCTGCTTCCGTTGAACCGTTGAAAACTGATTTTGAAGAGCATTTGTCTATTTCAATGTTGTTTTTCTTTTTTACCCCTGAGCAGATCACGGATGTGTCAAAGTGAAGTTCTCAGCAGATCATATTCAATGTCCCCCGATTTAATAAAGAAACAAACCTGAGCACTGCAATGTAATTTTTTTACTATTTTTTTTTACATTTTTTTGTTTTTGTTCTACTGTAGGTAAGTAGACGCGCGACTGTCTTGTGAATCCATTTTTAATTTTGTTTTTTTTTTGTCTGTAAAATCCGAAAAAAAAAATCAAGTGAAGTTGTCTTCGCTCAGCTATCTGCTCTATTTGCTCGGTCATTTTATCCTGAGCAAATAGATTTAGCTCAGAGCATGAACATTTTTAGCTCCGATATATCTGAGCTAAAAAAGAAACACCGATTTTTTTTTTGACAGCTCTGTGATCTGCTAGGAGGTAAAAAAGAAAAACGCCAAATTCAATGTATTTCCGCTGCAACAAGGAATAAGCAATGGAAAATCAAAATTTCTTGCAAAAAATCATTTTGACACAATTTTGATGTTGAAGTTTTAATTTTTGGTTAATTTTCACACCTAGGAAACTGTCAAAGTGTTCTTTGGAACGGTTCCATCCGGCAAATATGTTAACAGCAACGTATACGTTGACCACAGAGGAGGTATACCTAGAGTCGCAACTCAAGGCATTTTACTCTCTTTCGACTAAAAAAATTAAATTTGATAAAATATACTACCCAGTGTAAATGTATAGGTTTTTTCAATGCATTTCAAATGGGAGGCCGAACCAATACATTTGCAATGGGTAGGCTGCTGGTGTGCTGGGCTCAATAAGGTGAAAAGCCTAGGCTCAATTTTAAAAGCCTGCGCTCAAAAATTCAAAAGTAAGAGTCAGTTGAATTCAAAAATTAAAAAAATTAAAAAATAATTGTATGAAATTCATGTTTTAAGTATTTAAATAACAGTACAAAGTGCAGTGCATAGTGTTTTTTGCTTTTTAAATGGAATTCAACTATAAATAACTAAAAAAAACACATTTAAACACGTTGGGAGATTATTTCACCCTTAAAAGAGTGCGGTCATGTCCTTATTGAATTTTTTTTCTCCTCTTTCACAGATTCACGGACACGAAAAATAAGAGTAAATTGAGAGACTCACCACAACATTTTTTGGACAGTGATTTTTTAAAAAAGAGAGCGAGTTGCGACTCTAGATAAATAGGTTCCTATGGCTCGCACCGGGAGCGCTCTAAATCGGCCCAATTTTTTTTCGGGGAGAGAATTTCGGAGCTGTTCGAATCGGCTGTTTCTTTACAACGAAGAGAAAAAAAAACAGAGCACTAATAACGCGTTCGATGTGAAACCAAACCCAGAGAAATTTTTCAGTATTTTGAAATTGATCTGATTCGACGCGGTGTTGTGTTATTAAGACCTGATTAGGTCTTGAGCGAAATCCGCTTTGCAGTTTTTTAATGCAACCAAAAATCTAAGACAACTCTAATATAATGAAAATTATGATAATTTCTGCAATGATTTCAGCAATAAATGCAAAAATCTTATAGTAAGTGTGAAAAAGAAAACAATATTCAGGAGTATCATAGATCATATTTGATTACTAGCTGACCCACCAAACGCTGTTTTGCCATATAAAGGTTATAATCTTCGAAAATTCTAATCCGATTAGAAAAATTCTTTCATTAATAGAAAACTACAATATTCAGGAGTAATAGGCTGTATTTTACTGTGCAAAGTAGTTGTACATGAGTCCACGAGTTGGTATGACCATTTTTTGACAGATGGCGCCACTGTTATTTTAATGAACTTAATGTGTGTCCTCAAATCATCATTATCGAACTTTACTTTGAAAACCAACGTTCGTGTACATTGGACAGCTCCAACGGAATGACTGGTTGGAAATTTTGCAAAACAACTAATGTTTTTACTTATTTTTCTACTCTGGGAAGTTAGTCGTGTGGACCACATAAGTCGCACTCATATTTTTCATATAGAGTTTAGCAAGTTTAAATTAAATTCGCTTCCAGTTTTTCTAAATGTGTTTGTTCGGATAATTCTCGCAATCGTTACAGTTATTTAGGTACTTGAAGGCAATTCTTCTGATAAGAAGGCGTGGTTCTGATCATGTAAACACTTTCTTAATCGAAAGTAAGAAAAATTCGATGATGTCATTTAAAATTTCAACCCAACTGATTTTATCATAACAGATTGCAAAACAAAAGTGCAAACATATTTTGGAATTCTGTGCTATATAGAAATTTATAGTGAGTGAGAGAGTACGACTTTAGCCTCTTTCACAATGACTTTTATTACGGTATTGTTTCACTCAACAATTTCCCTTTCGATTGTTAATTTTGCAATTATTATGCATCTATTATAATAATACAAAAACGCTGAGATAATAATGTATTCAAAACAGAAACAAGAATTTAAAACCAATTCAAAATGCCGTCACCATCCGGAACTTGTTGTTTTCAAAAGATTCATTTTCATGCAAAATTCAGCTGCTAAGAGCAACAATAAAAATAATCAAGCATTCAAACAGGCTTATTTGTCTGTTAATAAACGAAGTTCTTATCTTCAATTTATAATTGTTGAGTGGAATTCACTTTAAAAAAGTTTATTTATAAACAACAACATAGAACTTTAATTATAGAATAAAAGATGCAATCGAGGGGGAAAACATTCAACATTCCATCAGGCTATTCAACCTTGGCATTTGTTGAAAAGCAAATAAACATGGCAAACCTCATCCTCTGAGAATATTCCAGAACACACAAAATACTGTTTAAATGGCATAGGAAGTCGTTTTGTTTGTTTTATTTAAAATGAGAAAAAGTATTAAGTTTCTCTGCTAAATTTTATGGTTTCCCCCAACAACAGTTATAGTCCCATGGTGAGATTATATTTGCATGAAAATTGATGCACTTTCACTTTGGTTAGAAATTTAAGTGTTTAACTGTTATTTTCACTTTCTACACCTTGAAATCTTACCAATGCGCACAATCACTTTGGTTATACATCACAGGAAAGAAAAAAGCGTTACCCTTCCAACAATTGCAATTGCAAACCGTCACCCAAACTAAGTTTAAATTTTGGTTAAAAGGTCGCTCCTAGTTTAAAAATTCAAAACATTCAAACATTCTTCTCACCTTAAATCTGAATCTTTGGAGGGCTGTTAACAAGCTCATCAGAAGCATCTTGATCACCAAAATACTACTCCAATAGATGTAAGTTCCAAAAACAGGATTACTTAGGGTAAGCAACATTTCCATATTGCTTGTCGAATTTGTTGTTGTGTTATTCATTTTTATTTGGTATTTCTCAAGGGGAAAATTTTCACTTAAATTATTTGGTACAGTTAAGTCAAATTAATTTAGCCAAGAAAATCTTCTTGAATTTTCTATATGAGATGAAGACGAAGTTAAAACACGTTGTTGCGCGTCAGATACACTTTGACGAATGCGAAAGCGTCTGTTAAAATATTTCACTCCAACAAACAGACAAAACAACAATGGAGTGAATCTCAACTCTAAAGGCTATACGCTATGTCTTTTCTCCTTTTTTTCTTCTTAAAGCTCTTGCAAATACGTAAATACCTCCTGCTAGCGTCCACCCGATACTCTTGTCTTATTATAGACCGGTTTAGTTAGTTTGTTGTTTTGGAAGTTAGATACTTTTGCCGCTTGGTTTTATTATTGTATTATTGCAAATTTACATTTACGTATATATATGTACATTAATGTAGAAATTAACATGAATGAGGGTTGGAATTTTAATTTATGCATTAGGGAATGGAGGGGTTATAGTTAGGAACACTGACAGAATCAGCTCGCTGTTTGTGGCTTCAGCTTCACGCTTTAATAATTCAAAGTAGTGAGAACGAAAACATATGGGGGTCACATTTGAATAAGATTGTTAATGAATGATGGAGTAATGAAGAGAGGAGTTTTTGTTCTATGAAGAAATAGGCACAAACACAAACAACTACAGGATCGGATCGTTTGTTCTAAGGCTTTTAGGTGAAACTGCTACGCGTAGATTTTGACAGTTTGTGACGGCCATGTTGTTTGCGGAATATGTCAAACAATATGCAATGTATAAGACACTAATGTCATGTTTGCGACCAAGCGCATCGCTGGTCTAGTTCAGCCATATTAATTAATTATTTAAAACCGCCTAATCCACTCTAACTCCACAGGTTAACTAACCGATAGAATAATCCTTTTGTTATAACAATTTGCACACACTAAAGGGGCTTTTATATCTCTATATTATGAACGAGACACAGTGAGCGCATTAGGAATTAAGGAAAGGAGTTAAAAAGCAAGTTCGGTGTACTGGTTGATTCTCATTGCATGTGGAAAGGCAGAGTGTGGAAGGGAGTTCCACATTCGCGTAGTACGGTTAAAGAACGATTATCTATACTAAACTGTTGGACATTCTGAAGCCGGTATTAGTTGGTGCTTACGGGGAGGAACTGATGGCTATTCCGTGAAAGCACGTTAGACAAACGAGTTACAGAAACTTGTGACGGTGTTCAATGAACTGGCTATTTCACTAGAGCAATCACCGCAAAGTAACGATTAAAAAATAGGTACACGAACCGTTTACGACCGAACATCGGTGTTTTCTCAATGAAGTGTCGTTTAATGAGGTTAGTGATGTCTATATCAAAATCGACGGTCCATCATTGATGCAAGTGCCACTCATGGACAGTGGCAAGGGGTCGTAAGAGGGCTTAATTAAAAACTCTCGCGGTTCTTCGATGCCATGGTACTACATGCTGTTAAGTCAGAGTTTAATGAGCTTATCATATTTTGCCGTTGCAGTTCCACATCCGAAGAGTAGGGATGTGAGTCTGGAAACGAATATGAAAGCTAAGGGTACTATCGTCAGCGAAACAATTAACTGGATTAGAAGTTACAGACAAGAGGTCATTTATGAAAATGAGAAAGAAGGTAGGAGACAAAACGGAGCCCTGGGGCACACCAGCATTTATGTTGTGGTTTTCAGACTTGAATCGGTTCAATATAACTTGTATTGAACGGTTCGAAAGAAAGTTTTTAATCCAACGAAGGAGGGATTCATTAATACCGAAAGCACGCATTTTCGATAAAAGGGCAAGATGCCAGACTTTATCAAATGCCTTTGAAATATCAAGTGCAACAATCTTTCTTTTTCAAAACGATGTAAGGATTTGTTCCACTGTTCGGTGAGATATACCATCAGATCACCAGTGAACCTGTTGCTGCGAAAGCCGTACTGTCGGTCATTAAGAAGCTTTCAGTCTTCGAGATATTTCTTGAGCTAATAGTTTATCAGCGTTTCCATGACCTTGGAAAGAAGGGGCGTTATACGTAAGTAAGTGGACGATAATTGGAGGGAGAAGAAGATTCGCCTTTTTTGGAATTGGCTGGACAAATGCTGTTTTCCAACTGCTCGGAACGAGCCTAGAAGAATAGGATATATGACAACCGATTTGTTGTTGTATTTGCTAGACATATATTTGGCAATCGATTGTGGCACCATCTAATGGACTGACAGAGAGAGTAGTTTATTTCCTTTTTTTTTATTACTACGCTAAACCACGCTCCACGGTGGAATATGTCTATAAACATCGTTTAAGAGAAATTTTATTTCATAATTAGCAGTACCCACTTATCCATAGATTAAGAGTTAATCCTTCGCTATTCTGTATCTAGGTTCAATTTACCTGTGCTGCTGTCGTCGGATCCAAACTTTTTCGATAATGACGTTGGAAAGAGGGTCCACATCGACCTACAATCAGACCCAACCGACTTTGTCTTTATTATTATAGAAATGTACAAAACGTTGATTCTCTTATCATTTTTCAAGATGTGTTTACAGAACAACGCATGTCGGGTATGCTAGTTTGCTGAATTGAAAGTCTTATAACTTGTTTACACTTCAAAACACACATAAGATAAGATCAAAAACCGTCCAGCTGTTACAAAGGGTGAATGACATTCACTCGCATTTATACATATATGTATTAGAAATCCGATAAGCTTTGAACAAATGATAAAAATGGTTTCATCATGAATGACTTCATGTAAAAATTATTCAGCACCGAATATAGTTTTATTTCATTTAAAAAGACTTTCCTTTAAGGCCCTTCAAATTGAATTCCGCTACTGTCTGGTTACAGTGAGGTCATTGGACATGGTTGTTGCAAAAACAAATATATAAAAACGCAATCGACCTGAAGTCTCTCCTATGTAACAAGATGCATGAGAATTTGTTTGCCTTGCTTGTAAAAAAATTACAAGGAAAGAAAACAAAAACAAAAACAAACAAACGAAACCCACACAATCGAATCTTTTGTCATCGTAGAACAGAACCATTATGAAGGGTCAGTTGTGTGTTGTTAATAAATTTACATTTTTTTTTTTGGCTTTTGCTTTTTTTCAACACAATGTAATTGCATGCATTAAGTTGAGTTTCCTTATGTTTTATAAATTAATAATGATAATACAGTAAGACGAGGCCATTTATTAGGGGAATTAGGTTTCTGGTAAATTGTCGTTCTACCTACTTGGCTCTGGTTGCATTCACTTTTAACGATGGATTAGAGCTGTTATTATATTGCAATTTTGCTTTATGGATGCATTTAACATAAACTTAAAGATTTAAAAGAGGCCTTTAATGGTCCAAGAACTAAAGGAGATGACAAATTATAAGGTGGAGTACATCAGAAACAATTTTCACTTTAACTCGCAAATGTTGCAAATAATCTGCTTTAAGCTTGTTAAAATTCATTAACTCAACGACTTCTTTCTCACTTTAAAAATACTACAATGTTGAAATTATTGCAGTGTTAATTTAATATTGTTTAAAATCGTGCGATTTTTTTTGTTGTGTTTTTTCCCGAGTCAACAAAAATGTAGTACGAGTAGCTAATTGCATAATTGCTCTATACGTAAAGTTGCGACCAGTTTGAATGCAATTTAAATTATTTCCCTTGCTTTAATTGTTGTTTGTCAAATGACTCAATCGTCAGCGCTGTCAGTATTTTTAAACTAAAGGTAAACCAATTTCCTGAGAATTCAATATGGTTCAGTCCACCCAAACTGTCTGATCAAAGTCCACAATTAAAATTAGAGACAAACACACGATTTGTTAGATTCGACTTAATACGAGTACATTTAGGAACTTATAGTATTTTCCTATTCATTCATCATCGGGTGATGGTTTACGTTGCCATAAAGTGACGCAACAAATGATTCTTAGTCCAAAGTCTACAAAGAATTTACATTGAACTTTGGTCTATTTTATTATTTCCATTGCAAACACGCTGCTTGAGGGGTGTCACCTTTGCAACACACCGAACAATGTTGAAATTGTAAATTTTTGGAAATGAGTGTGTGTTATCATTTTTATTTTCACTTGAAATCCTCAAAACAAAGTCGAATTTAATAGACTTTGATTAGAAGCTTAATCAGAACACTTAAAATAAAACTGAAAGTGCGTGGATAGGAATTTAGCACGCAAAATGTCATATCGCTTAAATTAGTAACTGATAAAGTTGTTATCTAGACGCCAATCTAGTCTAGAATATTACAGACCGGTCTGGTTTATTTTTGTACAATTCTGTGTTTTATGATTTTTTTACAGACTAAACATTTGGAAGTGTATCTATATATTATTCCAGTTAGAACTGATATTATTTTGACTCGTTCAACTCGTTTTGGAAAAATGATTTTGCAAAATTCTGCACATAAACAAGTCCAAAACTCGAAAGGTCAATCAAATTTAGACTTATTAGTGTCCTAACTATCTTATCATTGAAATTCTTAAAAATTTCACAATCAATTTAGTTGTTGATTAAAGTTGGATTTTGAAATCTAGATTCCCTCACTAAATGGGCTGCACATGTCAGGTGGTCTAATGAAAGTTAAGATTTTTGATAAATTGAAAATGCCACATCCTTGGATGATTCAAAGTAATAACACGCTTAACTTGATTGTATTTTATATTTTTGTTCTCTATGAGTCCTCTTGTTAAAATAGCAACTCATAGAATCCGTCGAAAGGTAAGCGTCAACGTAGGTCAACGTATATGTTGCTGTGTTGCCTCAAAAAATACGTTGTATAAAAAGAGAGAGTATGAGAAGCGTCAGATCAAGGATGTTGAGAGATCCAACAGCAGGAATGAAGTTCGGAGGTTTTATCGGAAGGTTAAACAGCTGGCTCAAGATCATCGAGCAAGAACCGATGCCTGCAGAGAACATCATAGTAGAATCGCAGTCAAAGATGGGGATTCGGAAAGACCACTTCTGTAGACTGTATAACGGTGACGACGAACAAAATACCGCCGTCAGACAGGAGCCTTCCATCTGACACGCCGATAGCCAACAATTCCGTGAACCCGACCTAGAAGAAGTAAAAACGGCAATATCACGGCTAAAATCCAACAAAGCTGCTGGAGCAGATGGTCTAGCTGCCGCGCTGTTCAAAACAGCAAGCGACGAGTTAGATAAGAGCATGTACCAAATCATATGTAAGATATGGTCAAGGAATGCATGCCCGGTGAATGGAACCTCAGCATTGTTTGCACGATCCTGAAAAAGGGAGATCCTCTAAACTACGCCAACTACAGATGAATCAGTCTACTTAACATCGCCTACAAGATCCTCTCTACTGTAATTGGTACTTATCAATGCGGCTTCAGGCCAGGAAAGTCAACCATTGACCAAATTTTCACGTTGCGGCAGATCCTGGAAAAGACATATATGAACTCCAAATCGATACCTACCACCTTTTCATCGATTTTAAGGCCGCGTATTGCAGCATCTACAGAGACGAACTGTATAAAGCTTTGTCCAGTTTTGGCATACCTGCCAAGCTTGTTCGCTTGTGCAAAATGACGATGGAGATTTCACGCTGCTCCATCAAGGTTGGCAACGAGTTTACGGAATCTTTCGACGTCAAAAAAGGATTCAGACAAGGCGATGCACTGACATTCGATTTCTTTAACATCGTTCTTGAGAAGAGAAGAACTCCACCGTCAACACCAGAGGCACTATCTTCCAGAAATCTGTTCAACTTCTCGTGTACGCCGATGATATTGATATAATGGGAAGAGAACAGCGTGATATCAATGGCGCTTTTGTGAGAGTTGAGACAGAAGCGGTAAAAATGGGTTTAGCGGTAAATGAGGGAAAAACGAAGTATATACTGTGTTCGAGGAAGGACACCCAACACCGACGACGGCTCGGACAGAACGTCAAAATAGACGCATACAACTTCGAGCCGAGGCAGTAGAGAAGTTTGTCTACCTAGGCTCTGCTATAAACACTGGCAATAACACCGTGTGCATTGAAGGGGAATGGCGAAGAAGATATTACAGCGAACTTTACGGGTTGTACAACGACATGGACCTAGTCAGAAGGGTCAAGGTCCAGAGACTTAGATGGCTCGGTCATTTAGAGCGGATGGGCACCAATGCTCCGGCCCGGAAAGCGTTCGACAGTATTCCCGAGGGACGTAGGAGGAGGAAGAGGACCTCAATCAACTTGGAGTGCAAAGCTGGAGACAGCTAGCTAGGGACCAAGCTGGTAAAAACACGCATACTATCGCAGTAACTATGGTCCATAGCTTTTAGGCATTGTCATTTTGACAGTTCAATTTCCCATCTCCCTTTTAAACTCATTTGTGACTTTGACAATCTTCAATAAAAAAAATTAAAACTAAAATATCAAAATTGTATCAATATGATTTTTTTTACAAAAATTTGATCATCCATTGTTTTTCCTTGTTGGAGCGACAACACATTGAACTGACTGCTCATGAAATTCAGTTTTCAACGGATCAACGCATGCAAGCAGTAGAAAGCTAACCAATTTTATCCGTCGCAACCGCCATATGCGTTGCATATGGGACGCGAACAAGAACGTATGTGTATTCTATTGATCTGTCAGTTAAACACGTCAACGCGGACGATTTGACGGATCCTATTTGTCGCCGCCTTTCAACTTAAAATTTTGCACACAACACGTATTCGCCGCAGTGAACGAAAGTCATCAAATTATCAAAGGGTTTCACTAACACTACTCTGCACACAATACAACTAAGGAAACAAACTGAATTCGTTGTATCAAAATAACGCCTGAATTCACATGTGTGCAAATTTTGATTGTCTTGAACAAATTGTTCTTCTTTAAGAAAAACTCAGGCGAATTCCGGTCATATTTGTAGCACAGCATGCAGTTAATAAATTATGAATGCTCCCAAACCTGTCATGTCAAGAGTCAATCTTAAAACATGTTTATCATTTAAAATTGAATTAACCTTTGCCTCACAGATCAACTCCATTAAAATCAATCAAATTACAAATTCCTTCAAGCTGATAAGGACTTGGATTCTTGAGTTGAGTCTTATTTTTAAATTTATATTTATCTCAAATAGCAACAAGAATAATAAAAATTACAAAAAAAACGCACAACTGCGCCCAGTTGCATCACGTAGACAAATTAAACAAAAAATTCAATTTGACATCGTGATTCCCTGCATCAAACTCGAAAGCATTTCTCAGCCACAAAAGTATCAAAGTTCATGTTGGGATTGTCACGCTATCAAGTCAGTGCACCCACTTTATTATCTCTGTTGTTTAAGGGATTCATTTTTAAGTACACTTTAAGGTTCTGTTTTCCTTTTTTTCTAGTATTTGTAATTGAGTAACCAATTTCAAAAATAAACATACATAAAATGAAATGACCGGCAATATTTGTTTTTCTATGTACCCGTAACTTTATACTTTGGACATTGAGTTGTGGGTAAACTTACCTATTAGTTTATTATTGATTACGTTCGGTTCAGAGAGGGGCATTTTATTCGAATACAATAAAGTCATTTTTGTCGTTATCTCTCAGTAAGGGGAGTAAGGAGAGATTCAGTATTTTTCTACAATATTAATCGTTAATCAGCAAATAATATCGTTTTTTTTTTATTATTTTGAAATCAGAAATTAATGTGTGTTTAGCTAGGGTTCGGACGTAAATGTACGTTTTGCAAAAAATACTTAAATCGGTTTTAAAATGAAACACAAACATGAGCATTGATGTGCATGTACTTTAATTTCCACTAATTTACCATCACAATAGGTGCGTTCCATTGGGCCCTAGCATGTACTTCTAAGTAGGGTAAGGTCGGGATGATTTGACATGGATGAGGAATTAACATTAGCGCTTTCCTTGTAAACTATTACTTTTGCAGCATTTTAAGTGATGGACAAATGAAGTAATTTATGATGGGTGTAAGTGGTAAATAACCGATCAGTGATCAGTGTGTCTTTGAAGCTGTGAGAAGTTTTTATTTTATAATTGTCGATCTATTTTTTGATGGTAAGTAAACCAAGTCCAATTTCTTTTATTCTATGCAATATTGGGGTGTAATGCCCGTGATTTAGCGTTTAGGTGCATTGGCTGCTAAACGGAACGTCGAGGGTTCGAGTCCTACTCGATCCCATAGTTCTTATTTCATCTTTCGCAGGCACTGCCTTTTGCGAAGAACTGACAAAACTTCCAAGAGTATCAATCTGTCATGAAAAAAGAGAATTGTTGATGAGAGTAACCCACTTAGGCCTTGGCTCTTCAAGAGCTGTCGTGCCACACTATTTTATTTTATTTTTATTGCACCTGCACTTGTTTAGAACGTAAAGGTATACAAAAAACTATCTGCGAACTTGTGTCATTTAAAATTTTGTCCAAAAGTAGATTGAAGGGAGGTCATGACAATATTTTTGTAGGAGCAATTGACTTTTCCAAGAGCGACAGCTCTTGAAGAACCAATGCCTAAGTTGCTTAATCTCATCAACATTTCTCTAGGTGCGTGTGAAGAATTGAGGGGACCTATAATTTAACGCCGATTCCAAACCGCAAAGTTGAGAAGCACTTTTTCATGATACTCTTGGAAGTTTTGTCAGTTATTCCCAAGAGGCAGTGCCCGTGAAGGATAATATATATGGCACGAGTAGGACTCAAACCCACGGCGTTCTGCTTAGCAGCCAAAAAAAAAAAGCAACAGAGCAACTTTTTTTCAAACCCTCAGAAGATTGAGAAGTTGTACGAGATGATCTGTAGTTAATTGCGGTAAAATGATTTTTTAAATGCTCCTCTCGCTCTCTCTCCGTCAAATCTCTCCTCAGGGTCAAATCATCCTTACCCGAAATTGACAATTTAGAATGGCTAAGAAAAATGTCTATAACTCATATACAAATATTTAAATCGATATGTAAACGATGTTTTTATATTGCTAAAATGATATTTAAACAATTTCAAATTTCTAAGACGTGAAACTGTGCTTGGATTTTGAGATACTTCGAAAAGTTTGTTGACGTGTCAAATCATTCCGACCTTATCTTACTTCTGAGTTCTGAGTACTATGAACTACTTTTACCCTGTACGCAAAGTAATTCCTCGAAGTAGTTACAATCTATGTTCACGCCAGATAGCGAAAACATGAGTAGCGAAAATGTATTCATAGAAATAGTTGTTGGACTAGGCGTTTTTCTCTTTGTAAGATTTTTATATTTTTCTAATCGATGGACTTGTTTAATGTAGGTAAGTAAGACATATTATTTAAAGTAAAAATTAAGGCGTTTCTTCATCATCTATTGGTAAGTACTTAAAAGTCCGAAAGGAACGCACCTAATGAATATTGGCATTCACTTGAAACATGTTCTTCCGATTGTATTAAATGCAGATCCGAACCCTTCGTTGGGTTGTAGGTGATCGTCACTTAGTGCCTGCCAAAGAGTACAAACAACTTAACGAATTTAAAGAGAGTGACCAGAGAGGTTTACAAACAGCCAGCTTCAATACAGAAGACCAACACCAATAAACAACTTGTATGCTCTTATCTCAAGAGAGAAAATAGCTTCGATAAGATTTCTGATTTCCGCTGCGGCAGACTTGGTCGAAATTTTTCTATAATAAAACTCTTGGGTGTGCATTCAATTGAATCAGATTCAAAGTGATATTCAAAAGGTTGAGTGCGTGTCTAAAGCGTTTAACAACAAAGACAAAAAAAAAGACTCGAAACTAAAAAAAAGTGATTTAAAATTACGTGTTAAAAAATATAATAAATAAAATTAATCAATTCAAAAACAAAAAAATGGCTTCCAGTTCGAATAACCTAAATAATTCCGTCGCATCAAACGATAATGCCCAGGACAAGGATACACAAAGTCTCCTGCCGCATTTGGAATCGCTCGAACGTATGATGAACTTGCCTATGGTTGGAGCTGCATGGCAACAAGGCCAAGACGTTTATGGCAAAGTTAAAGGTAAGTCGAAAGAAAAAGAAATCAAAAACAGGATCAGAAATCGAACAGTTCTCCGTTTTTGCTTCAATCGAAATCAATTGAATAAATTGATATTCAATGTGTCTACTTAAATATAATTTCTTTATTGATTCAATTAAGTTTAATTGGTGTGGAAAACTTAAAGAGATCATAAGATGTCCAAACGGTTTCTTAAAAAAATTAACTGTTATAAATTTCTCACCCACGTGAAAAATACATTCCTGAAACTGTATCAAATGCAGTTATTCTATACTGTTAGTTTTTATGATCAGGAAAATTATTTGAGGAAACGTGTTTCAAGAATTTTCGACTACAGTCACAAAGAAGGAACCAGTACCGTGGTTTTTTCCCGAGCTCGAATTAACGGTAGACAAACAAATCTTGAAACTGATTTTTTTTTTTTGAAAACCAAGGTTTCCATATATTTCAAACAAAAAAACTTAGCAGTAAAAAATTGCATCGGAGTTTCCATTCCTATATTTTAAGTTCATTAAAACTGTCATAAAAAATTTCAATGTGAAATAAAAGCCATAAAACGAAATGGAAAAAACCAAGTTCTTCCATGGAAGCTTCTAGGGCAAGAAATTACATTGACTCGGTGAGAAACTCACAAGTGCACTCCTACTCGACTCTGAGGTAGCAATCAGTGATTATATTACTAACTGAATTGATTTTTGTAATTAAAAAATAAATATACATATTCCTATGCAGATTAAAACATTGGACTTTAGTCACGTTCTGATGTAATTCAATTTATTGATAATAATAAAAATTGAAATTTCTACGAGCACTTAATTCCAAGATAAGATTGGAAGATAGACTAGGGTGTGTGTGCTTTTTGACCCTGGGTGATTATTTAGTTTGATTAAATTGAAATGATTCAACTTGATAAATAATAAAGAAATGACGGAGATTAACCTAGAAGATGGTAGAAAACAGAAAATTGACGTTATTGTAACTGTTTTAAAAAGAATGTAACGGTTCCGAACAGACTTTTTTCAAAATGTCAAAGCTTCATTTATAAGACCATTTTCTGAATCTCAACAATAAGTTCTATTTAAATTAAAAAGTGTAACTTATTGCATTTAAGCGGAACTTATTCATTTGCATGAACTAGCGTGACAGCATATAGCTAATGAGCCTTAGGCCTTGTGCGAATTGGGTTAAAAAGTGGTTAAAACTTGACGTTTGGTTAAATTTTGACACTTCGCATTGAATAAAATGTGTTAAAAATTAGACTAGCTGCGGAGCAGTTTAAAATATTACAGTAGTGGTTATGTACTCTCTGCTACTATTACGTGTACTACACCTGGGCCTATTGCACCAACAACTTTTCACTTTTCACTTTGCAACTTTTCAAAATAATAATTTTCTGCAAAGTAAAAGTAAAAAGTGTTTCACCAAAAATGAAAAGTTCCTGACTTTTCACTTTGCAATTTTGTATGTTTTTTTGCAAAGTGAAAAGTGTGGGCGTTTCACCAAGTTAAAATGTAGCTTTTCATTTTCAGTCGTAATTTGCAAAGTTGCAAAGTCAAATATTTATAATGATTTGATTGAACTCCTTGTCGTTATTATTACAAATTCAAAAAAATTAACAACTTCGCTCGCTAGTGATGATATAAAAAATATATATTCCAAATTATAACTCATAAAAAAACATACAACAGTAAAAACATGTTATTAAAATTCATTAATAAAAATTGAAATTGAAATATGAAGGTATCTCAATAATACATTTTATCTGAAAAAAATTGATTTCATAAGATTTTTTTTTTAAATTATTGATTTTAAAATTAAAAAAAAATCTTATAGCGTTTTTTTTATTAATTTTTTATATATTAAGGTTCAAAAACGTTTTAAAATTGATTTGGGTATGCAGTGTTAAATAATATGTTTACATTTAATAATGGAAATTCGATTTTTAATATTGATCCGTTTACGAGATACAGAATTTTGAAAAAAAAAGTTTATATATTTTTTTTTTAAATACAAACAAATTTTTGAAAATTTGTTTAATACGAAATATAATCAATGACAATATATACGTACTTTAAAAAAATCAATCGGATCAGTGGTTAAGGCTGTAGGTGCGTTTACAGACTGACAACGGAATCGCCGGACCCATTTTTTTCGACTTCTCCATCATTGAAATGTCACATTGCACAAAATCTCAACTTTTTTAACGAGTTCAATAGTTGCCATATATTCAATATGTCGCAAGTAAGAAAAGTGAAAATGTTAAGAACAATGTTGACAAGAACCCCACAAATTTAGTTGTTTTGGAAGTGTTAAAAAATATAAAAAGTATTTTTTTAATGTATTATACAAAAACGAACTTCATTATTTCGTTTACATTTTAATTCTTCATTTTTCTAATTATTGAAAATGCACCTAGATCCTACAATTCCATGCAATTTTTCTTCTGAAAACCAATGAGGTTTCCGAGTCTTCCATCAAGAACATTCTATTTTTCCATTCGATATAAGCGGTTTTCAAACAAAAAATTTCACGCAAAAAACGAAGTTTTCAATCTATGTACATATGATTGATTTTTCAAGTTGTCCGACTCCTTGAATGAAACTTTACCATGAAAATGTTATAAATATCGGCTTGGCCGGAGTCCATATCGAACTTTATACACACAAACATAGAAACTTGTACAAACATAAGTCCATTTTTATATATTATTCATAATTATAAGGACTTATCAAGACAAATGAACAACCGCAAATGAAATTTTTGCTTTGCAAATAATTGAAAAGCTTTTCAGTATTTGAAATGCAAAGTGCAAAGTTTAAACGTTTGGTGAAACGAAATCGAAGAATTCTTTGCAAATTCACAAAACTTTTCACTTTTCAGAAAAGTACTTTTCACTTTGCAAATTTGTGGTTGGTGAAACAAAATTTGCAAAGAAGGATTTTTTTGTTTACTTTTCAAAAAAATAATTTCCTCTTTGCAAATTAGCGTTTGGTGAAACAGAATTTGCAAAGTTGAAGTGAAAAGTTGCAAAGTGAAAAGTGAAAAGTGGTTGGTGCAATAGGGCCCTGTACTACAGAAAACCAAATTAGCTGTCATTTTTATCAAGACTTTTCGCAACATCAATAAATGGTGAAAATCAATAGGTCAGTTCCACTTAACAAAATTTCGGAAAGAAACAAATGATTTTAGGAGTCCATTTTGACGTTAATCTCTGTTGATAACAGTTAAATCATGACAAATTATGTTCCATCAAATGCTTTTGGCTCACTTCAAATGATATTGAACTGTCAACAAGATTTTGTTTGGTGGAACTGGCTTATAGCGTTTGTTTTTGGTAATCCGGAAATGGTACACAGAACTGTCCGATTCCGGACACCAAACGAACATGCAAACACATGCGGGATTCTGTTTTTGATTCAGACTTCAAATTCGGAATCGTTTTTCTGTCTTTTCAGAACAAGAACTGTCATCTTGTGCCAAGTGAACGAATTCAGAGTCGTTTGAAACAGTTCAGGACGACCAAAAAAACGCTGTAAGCTCAGATGAAAAAGACCAAACGTCAATCATGTTATCGGATTTTACGCGGTTCAACAAAAAATTTTGATGTCAATCAAGTACTTTTTCATGCTTAAAGCATACCCATCGCAGTGGAAATATGTTGACAAGTCGGTTTTAGCTGTCACACTAGGTAACTTGTCAGTTAGGGTAATAGCTGATGTTTGTGAGCAAAACTGACAGATGGAAACGATGATAAAATGGAACAGCTATTTCATCTCTTCTAGCGTTTCAAAAATGCCAGAAGAAATAGGTACTATGTCAGTGTTCGTTCTTGTTCTTAATATTATTTTAATTAAAAACGCAAAACATGCAAAAATAGCAAACCAAAATAAATATACGAAAACACCTGTTGCCAGTTTTATTTGTATTTTATGCATAAAAGAACCTCTAAAAGCGTTCCTGAATTTTTTATCACCCAAAAAAAGTCCAACAAAACATCAACAACAAAATTCAATCAACTAAATTCGCATTCGCTGACATCGACATGCAAAAGTACACGTTTCATTTTATTCATTTAATTTATTTATCAGAAGAAAAATAAAAACAACAAAAACCAAACATTATTTTAACGATCAGCAATGGCGATTTTGATTTTGTTTAAATCATTAATTTGATGACTTTTTTGCTTACTTCCATTTCGAAATTTGAAACTTTGCCCTTTTGACGTTGTTTTCGTTATTCGTTTTCTGTTGGCATGTTTTTCATTTTTTTTTTTTCACTTTTGTAATCGTTCTTTTGCCAGCGATAGCAGCTTTTATGAATTATAATTTCAAATAATTTTGTCTGCGCAGTATTTTTTTTAAACGAACTTTGATCTGGAAATTTCTTGTAGGATTTGTGTGTTGTTTGCGTTCAGCTTTAATGTGTACTCAATTTATATTTATTTTTGTTGCGAAGCGATGACACACCGACATACTTTATGAAATGCTTGCGATGGCGATAAATGAATATTATAGAAAGAAACAAACGAAAAATGATGCAATGAGGAATAGTAGATTTGTTAAATTAAATTCAGTAAAGAGATAGTATTCTAGCTTCAAATAAATCTAGTTGATTCAAGACGTGTTTTCTTTTATTTGATGCAACGGAAATGTCATCTTAGAGCGTTTTTCTTTTTTTTGTCGTCCGCAACTGTTCCGCTTTGTATATGGAACAGCTAGTATTACCAAGATTGGTTTTCTGCTTGGTTTGACAGATCTTCTGTTCGTGTTCTGAATAGAACAGAAATACTTTTCCGAATTTGAAGTTGGAATCAAAAACAGAATCACGCATCAAACACTTGAATATACCTACTCGCCACCATGCTTACAATTACAAACAAAAAAAACAAGGTCATGTCATCTGCAATTCTGTATATGGAGGTTTCACAAATACACAGACATTTAACCATTAGATGCAAGAAAATATGTCCATGTTCCTTTGGTATCCGCAATCGGACAGTTATGAGTACCAATCCCGGATTTCCTGTTCCAAATCCCTCTTGTTCCACAAACGTCATATTTCATTTTTGGAAATCAACTAATTTGTGATGTTTTGTTTTGTTATTTATAGGAAACAACCGCCTTTTCAACTGGGCCCTCAGCACTGCCGAAGACTGTGTAACACGTGCCGTTACTATTACTTCACCAATTGTCTCGAAATTCGATCGTCCAATTCAATATGTAGATCAGACTTTGGTTAAGGGTATTGATAAGTTAGAAGTCACTGCACCAATTATCAAAGACACACCCTCTGAAATTTACAATCAAGCCAAAACCAAGGTCATCGAAACAGTTCATCCACATATTGAGAAAGTCGTCAAATTGACATCGGCCGGAACACAAAAGGCATCATCGCTCAAGGATTTGGCCTGGCAGAAAGCTAATGAGGTCTTGGCAACACAATACGGATCGTTGGCTGTGAATGGTGTTGACAGTACGACCGCTTTGGCTGAGAGACTTTTGGAATACTATTTCCCAAACAAGGAGAACGAGGTTGAGGAGGAAAATGGTGAGTTTGTAAATTTAAGAAAAGCTTATTATTAGCGTCATTGAAGATCATCAAGTTTAACTCAAGTCGTCGATAACTGAAATTAGGGTTTTCCAAATAAAAAGGATGCTAGTCTTTTATAGCTCTAACGTTATTTAAAACAAAAATACCGAAAAGCGATAAGGGCAAATACAAAGATAAATAAGTTAAGTAGGTAAACTTGATTAAGAGCAAAATAAAAGTTATTCGTCACTGTCCAAAGGGGCTGTGAGTTATTGATAAGATTAAGAAAGATAATGAGACGATCTTTTGGGTGACTTTGATTTTCGTGATTCTTTAAGTATTTTTCTTTCTAAAAATAATTTTTGTTCATCTGTCAACTGTCATTATTTACTTTTGATATATTTCTGTCAACTTTCTGTCACTTTTATTTCTACTCCCTTTAACTAACCATTTTTCTTAACTTGACACTATGCGTTACAGTTTTTAGACGCCTTCGAAAGGTAGCAAATTCCTATGTTGAAAGACTAACAAATATTTTCCGGCCACAAAATCAACACAAACAACCAACATTTCAAGACACCCTAAACAGATGGACCTCCTGGATTAAAGGAAATATTTCTTTTCCGTTATTGCCAATTGCAAAAACAAAAATGGACTAAGATGTAGTTTCGATAAGATAAAATAAAAAGAAAAAAGTTACGAATAAATATTTAAAGTTAAGAAATTTACGTTCGACTTTCTTTTTTTATATATAACCTAAACGGAACAGTTGTTAGGTGCGTTGGCTGCTAAGCAGAATGTCGTGAGTTCGAGTACTCCTCGTGCCCATATTTTTTATTTCATCTTTCAAGGGCACTTCCTCTTGCATTGACAAAACTTCCAAGAGTATCAATATGTCATTAAAAAGTGCTTCTGAACTTTGCCGTTCGAAATCGGCGTTAAATTGTAGGTCCCCTCAATTCTTCACACCTACCCAGAGAATTGTTAATTGGCTCTTCAAGCGCTGTCGCGCCACTCTATTTATTCATTTTAAACGGAACAGAACTAAATGTCATATTTTGACATTACAAATATCAAGATCAAAACATTGGGAATTTTATTGGCAAAATAAATTTATTTATGAAACTGGTCATAACTTGGTGGTTAGTTTTCAATAGTGATCGGTTGAGTACTCCTGTCGAACCCGTCAAGACCTTTTGACCATAGTAAAAGTCAAAATGCATGTAGTTAAGCAGTTGTTTGAGATCGGTCATGGTGTTTTAGTTTCCCACCACAAGTTTAAACAAACAAAGATGAAAATATTGCAAACATGTAAAGAAACCCTGTGCGTTCTTTTAACCCATTGAAATGTTTTTTTTTATGATAGTTCTTAAGTTCACATTTGGCTATTGCACTGACAGTGACAGATGGGAATATGAGTTCTGTTTGTGCACCGTAGTTGTTTCATATCTTAACCCTTATTGGTTCAATATTTCATATTATTTGTGACAAGATGGCTCCGTTAACCGTTATCGAAACAAGGTACATGTTGTGATAACGTTATTATTTACAAACAAAGAGACCAAACAAAGTTCAATGGACAAATTCTTTATGCGTAAGGAGAGAGAGCGTGTAAAGAATTACTTCCCTAGCAATTTCACTGGCGTTACCATAAAATATAAAAAAAAAACTCTCTTAAACGTAAAGGCAGTGGATGATTAAACGTTGAGGGCGTCATAGGCAAGCATCTCATCGGCGCCACTATACTAGAAATAACTCGTAGTATAGTTTGACCGAAACTGCTGTACCGCGCCTTAGAAAAACGCGTCCCAAAGCTTCGGTTCGATTTCGGTTTGTTATATTTTAATTAATGATATACTGAATAGTAAATTTTGTAAACCAAGTTAACTCAACTTGGTTTTTATGCAAACCTAGTTGCAACTCGGTTCGCCAAATCGCATTCCCGGGTGTCCGCTGGGAAGAAACCTATACTACTCTGTTTTGCCGCCATTTTGGTAAACATTACTTTTGACAATTCGTATTTTTGGCAGTCGTGAAGTAGTCAAAATCCTTGTCATCCACTGATGAAAATCGACCATTACGTTGAGCCTTATTATAAGTAAAATCAAAATTCCAAAACAATTACAAATATTAGAAGGAAGTTAAATCGATTACCAAGTTGGCAAACTGAATAGGCAAACCGAGTTGATACTGTAAGTGGAATTGCTCAGTACCGATTTTTATTTTAACATAAGTTGAACTGAACCTCAGTTCATAAGTTTGCTTCTTTAACAACCACATATGTATGAACTCGCTGCAGCCGCGCGCCCCTATGTTTCCAGCGCCCCTATAGGCACATGCCTGATTTGCAGCGGATAATACGCCAATGCGTAAAGGAGGATATCAGTTTTAATTTTTTTTATCTTTTAAAAGATTATTGTTAATTTTTTATCACTGTGATCTCATGTTTTCTATTTGATTGTTATTTAGTTCAGGCAAAACAATTAACCGGTAGCAACATTCGCAAATCCAAAAATTCCTTTTTTTAGAATTGTCTCATTCCATAAAATATGCAAAATTCACACAAACAAAATAGCCAATGTCTTATTTTTGTTATTTTTATTTTTCTATTTTTAAAACAGATAAGAAACAAGTTGCAATAATGAATGCTCGCAATCTTAGAGCAAATGATAGTAAGTTGTTAATTTTCACAATACTTGCTTTGAATGTTTTTATAATCAAACGATTACTGTAAATAAGGTGATTTTTATTTAATTTCTAAATTTCGAAAATTGCATGAGCAGCTAAAACAGGGTAAACACAAAATTCTGGGGCTTAAAAAATATATGTATTGATAAGCAAATTCATTGAAGATTATATGCATGGAACTTTTATTCATAATTCATAAGTGGCTTTATTTTATTTTAAGCTCAGCTAAGGTCATCTTATTTCGCCAGAAAAAAATAATCATTATCATAACTTCACATACTTTAGCCTCAATAATAAAAAAAAACGAGGTTCAACGTCTGTCTAATTTACAAATTCACAAACAAATTCTCTTCTCGTTTATCCTTCTTTTAGTGCAACTGCTTTTGGGAGCTTCCGCACTTTTCGTGTCACTATCTTTCCGAATAATTAATGAATTAGTCGAATTTGTTGTCCAAAATCCTCAATTAATGCACGAATTTGAGAGAGAATTTGTTAATATGGTACGTAAATTTTTTTAAAAAGTGTAAACTGCACGAAAAACCACATTTTCGAGGGTCAGTTAAGAAAAAATTGTCCTTAGCAGTCATATCGCATGGCACCAAATTTCATTAATTCATCTCACTAAACAGCGCATGGCAAAGTTAAAAAAACGTAGCCTTAAGCTTTTTTTTAACCAAAGTTCTCAAAATTATTATTTTTTTAATTTTTCTTTCCAGTGCCAATATCCGCAAACGAGGACCCCGTCTTACACACAGTCCAGACAGTCGGCCGCCTATCCAACAAGATTTCCCGCCGCGTCTATAGCACAGTCTCCTCGCAAATCAAGCATTTGAAAAAGGAGAATGTCAATGACTATTTGGCGTCTTTAATTGCAGCCTTGAGATTAACCCAATACATTAATTTCATAAATTCCTCCATGGCCAACCACATTGAAAGTAGTCCGCAATCGTCTGTGCCAGCAGAGAACTGAACCACTCAAATTAAAAACATAAACAAAAAAAAAATTATTAAATAAATAATAAATTATTTAAAAATAAATTATTCTTAAAGTATACATATTGAAAATTTATAATTTTTAAAAATTCCACTAAGTAATGATAAAATTGCATTTTTCATTAAATTTAAGAAATAATTATTACATTATGTTTTTTTTTCTTTCTTTTATTTGTATGCATTATTTTAAAACTTTGTTGTACATAATTTTCTTGCACAAGTTATTTTTTATTTTGTTTATTTTTTATCTTCCTTCTTCATTGTATTACTGTGTTTAAAAACAAAATATCTAAATATCTAATAATTGTTGTTTTTAGATACAAAATTATATTTGTAATGAAAATTTAGCAGCGCTAAATTAACAAAAAAAATTTAATTAAAAAAAAAAATGTCTTTTATATAAAACTGTGCGGAATGCATTAAGTAACACGTATTATAAATCGATTACTATAGAAATAAATACATTTAAATTAAAACAATTTTTAACTTGTTCATTTTGTTGGTTGCAGTTTGGTGAAAAATTCGAACGAACAATTACAAACGCCTTGGCGCTAGTGGCCTCTATCAAATTCTTTATTCAGGCTAGCTTGGAGTGGCTGAAAGGATCATTCTGATTTCTGACATCACTGCTCTGAACTTACTTGCTTATTTAAGGTGGCGCTACAGTCCGTTGTGGACTTGGGCCTCAATCAACAGTCTCCGCCAGCCAGCTCGGTCCCTAGCTAGCTGCCTCCTGTTTTGCACTCCAAGTTGATTGAGGTCCTCTTCCACTTGAGTGCGCCACCTGAGTCGCGTTCTTCCTTTCCTCCTACGTCCGGGAATAGTGTCGAAGGCTTTCCGGGCCGGAGCATTGGTGTACATCCGCTCTAAATGATCGGGCCATCTGAGTCGCTGAACCTTGACCCTTCTGGCCACGTCGTTGTGCAATCCGTAAAGTTCGCTGTTATATCTTCTTCGCCATTCCCATTCAATGCACACAGGGCCAAAGATGACCCGAAGAACTTTCCTCTCCAAACAGCCTAAGGCACTTTCATCCGATTTTGTCAAGGTCCATGCTTCTGCGACATACAGCAGGACTGGGATGGTGAGGGTGTTGTATAATTTTACCTTAGTTGCTCGAGAGAGGGCTTTTCCACTCAATTGCTTTCTTAGCCCAAAGAAACAGCGATTAGGAAGAGTTATTCTTCGTCTGATCTCGGCGCGTTATTGTGTTATTGCGCGTGTTTATAGCAGAGCCTAGGTAAGCAAACTCCTCTACTGCCTCGAAGTTGTATGCGTCTATTTTGACGTTCTGTCCGAGCCGTCGTCGGTGTTGGGTGTCCTTCCTCCTCGAAGACAGCATATACTTCATTTTTCCCTCATTTACCGCTAAACCCATTTTTGCAGCTTCTGCCTCAATGCTCACAAAGGCACCATTGACATCAAGCTATGTTCTTTCCATTATATCAATATCATCAACGTATGCGGGAAGTTAAACAGATTTTTGAAAGATAGTGCCTCTGAGGTTGACGGTGGAGTTCTGCACTATCTTCTCAAGAACGATGTTAACAAAATCGCACGATAGTACATCGCCTTGTCTGAATTCTTTTTGACGTCAAAAGATTCCGTAAGCTCGATGCCAACCTTGATGGAGCAGCGTGAGTTCTCCATCGTCAATTTGCACAGTCAAACGAGTTTGGCAGGGATGCCAAAACTAGACACAGCTTTATACAGCTCGTCTCTGTAGATGCTGTCATACGTGGCCCTAAAATCGATGAAAAGGTGGTGGGTATCGATTAGGAGCTCATAGGACTTTTCCAGGATCTGCAGCAACGTGAAAATTTGGTCGATGGTTGAATTTCTTGGCCTGAAGCCACATTGATAAGGACCAATCAGATTGTTGACGAAAGGCTTCAGACGTTCACATATTACAGTAGAGAGGATCTTGTTGGCGATGTTAAGTAGACTGATTCATTTGTAGTTGGCGCAGTTTAGAGGATCTCCCGTTTTGATCCTCGGCAAACAATGCTGAGACAATGCACCAACCCCACACTCTTGACTTAAACTGTCAGTAAAAATAGTCGGGTCGAAGTCTATCGACACTAGGTCATCTACCCACTCCTTTCGGAATGGAATGATAACTTTAAAATCCTTACTGAAGCCCACCAGCACGAGTGCAGTAATCGGACTTTGTCGAAAAAATGTCCACTGGGGTAAGGTTAGTAATATTAATATGAGCGTGGAGCTTAGATCACCAACCATACAATATTAATGAAGAACAAGGAGTACAACATGTCGCTAACACTGCGATACTAGTACTAGAAGTGAGAAAATATTGGATCATAGTCTGTTTATAATCTGGACTTGGTAATAACACCCTTGTATGTTTTAACATATTCAACTCTTCGATCTATGGAATGCCCCTATTAAGCACAAGTGACAGCAGGTAATTTTGACTTCTTGTTCGTTGACGAAATTCCTTGGCTAGCATATATATACATGCATTTCAGGGAAAGGGTGAATTCTTGAACATTGTATTAAATACGGGCTTTTCCATGAAACGAAATGCCTACAACCTGTGTAGCTAACATCGCCTCGCCTAGAATTCATTCTTTTTATTTAAATACATAACACAAGCCCAAAACATCCACAAACATATCACTCATACGCCACAGTGAACTGAATCTATAAAAAAAAGCGTAGGGCTTTAAAAATGTGACTTTTCTTACCAACACTTTTTGTTTCGTCCAAAGAAAACACGTTATTTCATTAAAACCAAATGGAAGTGTACATTAAAAAGGCTTTGTACCTTATCTACCCTTAACACGAATTTTTGTCCAAACGAAGAGCATTTAATACAAAAATAACAGCACCGTTGGGAACGATTTCTAACCTTTAATAGAGAGAACTAGATGGTAAAAGTTCTGAAGTTAATTTTAATAAATTCGAACGGTACGACTTCCACAGGAAACATTCAAACCAGGTAAATTATCATATTCCTATAAAACGCAACTTTTCAACCGAACAATGGTTGAGGTTAACACTTCTTAAATTAACATACTTAAATGTGATATAAGGGAGTAATTGAAAGCTGGGTGTGTTATCTAAAAGCAAGGAACTCTCACGCACTTTCTGTGTCACTGTCCCGCACTTTCCCACCAAAGGAAGAAACTGCTTGGCATTTTTTTATTCGGGGATTTAGAAGAACTCTCTAGTACGCCAGGTACTAGCATCCTGAACTTCGTCAAGGCCTCTAAATGGCTTGACTTATTAGCTTGAGTAGCAATACTCGCGGGTATCACAATGGATCTGTATTGATCTAAGTGTGACGGTAAAAACATCAACTGTCAGCCCCTAAACCTAACCTAACCTAAGGAACTCTCATTTGGCTTCTATAAAATAAATAGAGTGGCGCGACAGCTCTTGAAGAACCTTAGTGGCTTACTCTCATCAACAATTCTCTGACTGAATGTGAAGAATTGAGGGGACCTTCAATTTAACGCCGATTCCGAACGGCAAAGTTGAGAAGCACTTTTTTTTATGACAGTCTGCTACATGGATAGTCTGGCAGTTTTTAGCACTACCAGCGCCCTGGGCGAGATTTATACGGCGCCCTCTAAATGCAATTCAAACATACTTATATGAAAAAAGGAAAAAATATATAATGAGTATCATTTATTTGTTTCGGTGTTTTCATAAAACTATTTGTTTTAGAACGTGTCGTAAGTGTCCGTGAGATCGTTTCCAAAAACAAGTAGAACAAATTTCAAAATCCTTCGTCTTCATGTCTCATCTTTGATGACGAACATCAGTATCGCAACGTAGCAGGAACCGTCTGATTACTGCATCTCTTTCTTTTTAAATAATTGGAATAACTGTTTAAAGTGCGTGCAACGACTTAATAAATGAGAAGGAGCTGAGCATCAACTCTCTCTAATTTAAACCAGAGACAAAAAATTTTATGTTTCAGTTACCTCGTGTATGTTAATAAATGAGAAAAACAGCAACAAAAATGAAGTGGTTTGCTCAAGTTTACTGGGATAGTATTTGTAGGAACACGCATACTCTTGCAATAAACTTGAACCATAGCTTGTAGGCACTGTCATTTTGACAGCTTGTTTTCCCATCTCTCTCTTAAACTCATCTGTGATTTTATTGATATAATGGGAAGAACACAGCGTGATGTCAATGGCGCCTTTGTGAGAATTGAGACAGAAGCGGCAAAAATGGGTTTAGCGGTAAATGAGGGAAAAACGAAGTATATGCTGTCTTCGAGGAAGGACACCCAACACCGACGGCTCGGGCAGAACGTCACAATAGACGCGATATAACTTCGAGGTAGTAGAGGAGTTTGTCTACCTAGCTCCGCTATAAACACGGGCAATAACACCAGCGCCGAGATCAGACGAAGAATAACTCTTGCTACATCGCTGTTTCTTTGGCTAAGAAAGCAATTGAGTGGAAAAGCCCTCTCTCGAGCAACTAAGGTAAAACTGTACAACACACTCATCATCCCAGTCCTGCTGTATGGTGCAGAAGCATGGACCCTGACAAAATCGGATGAAAGTGCCTTAGGCTGTTTCGAGAGGAAAGTTCTTCGGGTCATCTTTGGCCCCGTGTGCATTGAAGGGGAATGGCGAAGAAGATACAACAGCGAACTTTACGGGTTGTACAACGACATGGACCTAGCCAGAAGGGTCAAGGTCCAGAGACTCAGATGGCTCGGTCATTTAGAGCGAAAACGATTCTCGATGGTCGGTGACTCCCGGTGAAACTAAATGCATGCAGTGCAGTGCTCCGATTTGAAAACTGCTTTCCATTCTGCTGTTGCCAATATAACGATTTTTTATCTAAATTTAGGGAATTTGCGAGTAAGTAGGCCTCGCTCACTGAGCGAGAGGAAATAAAGGGGCTCCGGTGCTCTGGGCGGTCGCCCCACCGCACCCCACCACAACGCCGCTACTGAATCTAGGATTCGAACCCAAAACGTTTTTAATGAAATAAAAAAAGAAAAACTATGTACGAAAATCTAACCTTATTTGTTCATTAAACATTCTTTCTTATAACTTTTTTTCATATAATATGACGCAACTATTTACGTCAATTAGCATAAAAGGTTTCTTCAGTTTTATATTTTTTATGCAAAAAAAATTTGCGGTGTCAAAAACCGCAAAAATATTACCTTCTATGTAACAACACGATATCAGGTTACCTGCAGAGTTGATTGATCAACTTTGTTCAATGGTTTCAACCATAAATCATTGACTTTTTAAAACTTGATGACAACTGCAACTTTTCCAATAAAAAATTATCAAAATAACTTGGAAAGCAGTACAAAGTTCTTCAATTGACTTCTGTCAAAATAAATCCCTGGAAAATTCGCTCGCTGATTAAAGTCTTAGGTCAGAAGAAAAAAAATATGACTGTAATCACGTGCAATAATATTCTTGCGGTAAGGTTTCAAATAACCTTATAACGCAGAACGAAAATAATATGAAGCAAAACTTTGAATGGTGTTAGAATTTATGTTGAAAACATGTTTTCTTTTATTTTTGTTTTTTTGTGGTATATTTTATGGGTATTTGGGGGATGACAAAAGTCATTTCGATTCATTCCTGTTTAAAGAGAAAACTGTTTATGGAATCCTTGCAAAAGCAACAACGTCCTTGCTAATTTGAATTTTTAATGTTTATAGTCTCCTTAATATTTAATTTATTTCATTATAATTAGTTTCAACCTTCAATCAAAAATGCAACACACGAGACATGTCGTTCCGTAAATTTTATGCACCAATAAATATTAAGATGCCTTAATTACACCTTTCGGAACCCAATATCGACTCTTTTGAATCCATCATCGAATGACCTTGTGGCCACTAAAATCCATCATTCAACTGCACTTCAAAACCTTTAATGTTGCAACCTTTCCAGTTAAGGCGTACGTACTTTATAGAATACTTAAAAGTCGTATTACCTTAAGATGAAAATGCATAATAGGCTTTTATCTATATGACCACTTGCCCTCATAAAAAAAAAACGAAAATTAATAGTTTCCCCAACAGCAAAGTTGGAACGCATGGAAATATTTTTGATTAAGAGTAATTTTCTTTTCTTCATTTTGAGGCAAGAAATAAAATAAAAATGCAAAGTGAAAAAAAAAACAAAAACGTTGCAACTAAAAACCACGCACATCCAAAACTGAATGACTAACCTAGATACTTTGGTCATGACTTAAGCAACCACAAGTGGGTCGTGTTTGTCGGCTCATGCTTTTATTGTTTGATTATATTTTTGCAAATTGACTATTTTCAAGCTGATTAAATTGTACATACATATACATAAAAGCGGAAAAAAGTCGAATATTACGCGGTTCAAAGTCTGAACAGCTATCTTTCGAAAATTGTTTACTTTTAAAAGATCTCTTATTAATTTCTATCAATTTGAAATCGAAGGAGATCCTACTCTAGGAACAATTGCAGATGCCAGACACGATAACAAAAAATAGCGTTAATAGTGTTGTTATAAGTTAAAGATTTATTTTCAATAACTTATTGTTATGAAATTTCAAGGACTTACAGTAAGAATGATATAGAAATCGTAGACATGATAGTCTCAATGTTGAGGTTACATACACTGATATACAAACAAAGTGATTCACAGTTTTTTTTTTAGTAAAATTAATCACGTTAAAAATGGGTTTTATTGATTCGGTTCACTATGGCGTATGCGTGATTTCAGGTTTTTTTTGGTTAATTTAGTGCATTGAAACCCATTTGCCTGTCGTTTGTGGAGTCGTCCTTTCAATAAAACTGCAAATAGGTGTTCAAATAAATAACTCTATTGAATCCGGAATCATCCTTTTGCAATTGAAGTCACAAATGCTTTCCTTAAAGAAGACCAAATATTAAAACTTGGAAGCAGAAGGCCAACAATTCCACCCACCCGACATGGACGAAGTGAAGATAGCGATATCTAAACTAAAGTCGAACAAAGCCGCTGGAGCAGACGGGCTAGCCGCCGAACTGTACAAAGCAGCTGGAGATGATTTGGTTAGGAGCATGCACCAGCTCATCTGCAAAATTTGGTCGGAGGAAAGCATGCCCGATGAATGGAACCTCAGCATCGTATACCCGATCCTCAAAAACGGAGATCCCCTGAACTGCACCAACTACAGAGGTATAAGTCTCCTTAACATCGCCTATAAGATCTTGTCTGCCGTGCTGTGTGAACGTTTGAAGCCCTTCGTCAACAACCTGGTAGGTCCATTATCAGTGTGGCTTCAGACCCGGAAAGTCCACCATCGATCAAATATTCACCCTACGGCAGATCTTGGAGAAGACCCAGGAACTTCAAATCGATACCTACTACCTTTTCATCGATTTCAAGGCCGTGTATGACAGCGTCTAAAGAGACCAATTATATAGAGCAATGTCTTGTTTTGGCATCTCAAAAAAACTCGTCCGTCTGTGTAAGATGACAATGGAAAACTCACGCTGTTCCATCATAGTCGGAAAAAACCTAACGGACGCTTTTGATGTCAAAAAAGGTTTTAGACAAGGCGATGCGTTGTCATGCGATTTCTTCAACATCATTCTTGAAAAGATTGTGCAAAGCTCCAATGTCAACACCAGAGGCACAATCTTTCAAAAGTCCGTCCAGCTACTAGGATACGCAGACGACATTGACATAATTGGAAGTTCTTCCAGCGTGATGTCAGTAGAGCGTTTGTGAGTCTTGAGACGGAGACCAGGAAGATGAATCTAGCGGTAAACGAGGGCAAGACCAAGTTAATGCTGTCGACAAGAAAGGACTACCACATCGAAGCCTTGAGCAAACGTCAACATGACAGATTTAACTTCAAGTAGTAAGGACTTTGTCTACCTGGTATCCGCTATCAACTCAGACAACAACACCAGCGCTGAATTCAAACGAAGAATCACTCTTGCCAATCGCTGCTTCTTTGGACTTAGAAGGCAATTGAGTAGTAAAGTCCTCTCCCGAGCAACTAAAGTGACACTCTACAAAACCCTCATCATCCCGATCCTCATGTATGGTGCAGATGCAGAGACATGAGGAGAAAAATTCTTCGAATGATTTTTGGTCCTGTCTGCATTAATGAGAATAGAGACGAAGATCAACCAGAACTGTACGAGCTGTACAGCGACACTGACCTTGTCAGAAAAGTTAAAGTCCAACGACTAAGATGGTTCGGTAATGTTGACCGAATGTAAAATAATGCTCCGGCTCGTAGTCTTCGAATACAACTCAGAAAGACGTCGCAGGAGAAGAAGACCGCGACTCAGGTGGAGCACACAGGTGGTAGGGGATCTGAATTAACTTAGCGTGCGAAACTGGAGACAGCTAGCTAGGGACCGAGCTGGCTGGAGAAGTTTGTTGGGTGAGGCCCTGGTCCGACCTGGCTGTAGTGCCACCATAAGTAAATTAGTAAAAATAAAAAATGTAGTTAAAAATTATTAAATTTTTTTCAAAACACATAAACAGACCTTAAAAGTACCTTTCTGCCGCAAGCAAAAAGTTTGTGCCACAAAGAAATACAAAAACTCTGCCAGACATGCCCAGAAGTGCCAATGATTTTGTTGTGCTTCTTTTTCTTGCCTTCTTTTAATTTACATTAAAAGTAAATCCATTTATTTATGCAAACATTTTTCTCAGAAGAAAATAAAAATACGAAAAAAAACTCTGACTCGCCTAACAGGTTATCGATATCAGAGTGTTGGTCACGTTTGTGGGTTTCAATTCTCAAACCAGCCAAGGTTCAAAGTCCAAAAATGAAATAAATACCTCTACCCGGCATCGATCAACTCAACCGGCTTCAGAAGAACAGCGATCAGCCATTCCAAAAGTTATATTACCTTTAGGCTGTCTGTTGTCTGACACATAAGTCGCAGTATCGTAATATACATACAAAAAAGTGTTGATGTATTTAAGTACAGTTTTTGTTTTTATGCTTGGAACTTTAAACTTAAATCTGAATCATTTTATAGTTTTAATAATTTTGTGAAGAGAACTTTTAAGAGTGTTTCGATCGACTTGGCAAGTTTGGAAGAGCGGTTTGCAAAATTTGAGACAACTTTCGTTAAGTTAGGCTAGGTTAAGAAAACGTGTGTTTGAGAAAAAGAAGAGACACATTTCTAAAACTCCCAAATCCCAAAACCCAAATTATCAAGTAATAAAAATAAAAAACGAATATTCCTGAAAGTGCACTTTTGTACAAGAAATATATTACATTTATTCCAGTTTACAGTTCTCGTTTGCTAAGCAAAAATAGGTACATTTCAAAAACAACAACAACAAAAATAAATAAAGAAGAAGACTTCTCTTTCTTTTGAGCGCAACACGAGGGCATTGCTTGATTGTCCTCATATTTTTTTCCTTCTGGCTTTGACGTACAAGTTTTTTCTTTTTGCTGTGTTATCAGTTTAAAAATATCCCATACATTTATGAAAACACTCACAAACAGAACAATCATAATGAGAATTGAGAGTCCAAAGTTCAATAAGTGGCGTGATCAAGTTGGATGTTTTTGTTGTTGTTTTCTGTTCTTATTTGCTTTTCTTGTAGGAACGAAAAAAAAGAATACACATAAATAAC
Organism: Sphaerophoria rueppellii; assembly: GCA_920937365.1. Lineage (NCBI taxonomy): Eukaryota > Metazoa > Arthropoda > Insecta > Diptera > Syrphidae > Sphaerophoria > Sphaerophoria rueppellii. The sequence goes on from CAKKXW010000001.1 coordinate 2,326,453, forward strand.
AACAAATAAAAAATTAAAGTAGAATAAAGAGGCTTGAATCAACAAAAATATAAAAGTGTGTTGGTTCCTACTTGATCGTTTGCTTGATAAAGTAGGTAGTGGATTTTGGGGGTACAGGTGGCGGGGGCAACTTATTGGACAGCCCTTGCACTTTGCTTGTTCATGTTTTCTTTTTTAATTAAATATGTGTTCAAAGCACATACCCAATACGATGTATGAGTTGTTGAACTGGGAAAAGTAAACCAGATTAAGAGGGATGCCACTTTACTTGAAATGACTGCCAAATTCATTTATTTATTTATTTGTGTACAAATTTCATGAAAAGTCCCTAAAAATAAAATAAACAAAATAAATAACACTAACAATTTTTCTAGATTTTGCAGAATCTTAAAACAAAAATGTTTCTGTGTGGCAACACTGCAAACCATGTTTTCAAAGGTGATATCTGTTAGCATTCTCAAAAGAAAGAACAATTATTTCGTTATTCGATTTTAAAATATGATGAATTTAAAGTATTTTATTTTAATCTCTTGAAATATCAATGCAATTATTAATAAGTTATTACATAGAACTAAATAAAACGGAGAAGATCAGAACAAAACAACAAAATCGAAGCAAGCTCTCTATCATTCGAGAGAAAAAAACGACACGTCAACATCTTAACCCATTTAACCTGCTCGAAAACAGGATAAATTTTAACCCATTTTATTTACCATGCTAGTGTCAAGTTTTAACCAAACACGTCAAGTTTGAATACATATTTTGGCGCAATTCACAAACGGCGTAAAGCAGTCTTTTCTATGTCGGTTCATCTGTCATCTGTCAACTGTGTCGCTTTGAAAAGAGTGTAGAATTAATTTTATAACTAAAAAGGACAGTCGTGAAATTTAATACTTTATTTAAAATAAACATCATTTAGAGTTACCTTGTTTTATCCCAAACGTTTGACATTATTTAAAAAAAAAAAAAGAAGGTGGCTCGACAGCTCTTGAAGAGCCAAGGCCTAAGTGGCTTACTCTCAACAACAATTCTCTGGGTGCGGGTGAAGAATTGAGGGGACCTACAATTAAACGCCGATTCTGAACGGCAGAGCTGAGAAGCACTTTTTCATGACAGATTGATACTTTTGGAAGTTTTGTCAGTTCTTCGCAAGAGGCACTGCCCGTGAAAGATGAAATAAAAACTGTGGGCACGAGTAGAACTCGAACCCACGACGTTCTGCTTAGCAGCCAACGCACCTAATCACTATCCGTGGCTTACTACATGACATTATTTACTGTTTTCAATGCCGCAACTGTTCGACACTTAATTGATCTACCTCTTAGGAGGAAGGATAGATAATAAAATACGAACATTGAACACAGCTTGGATTTCAAACGTCACATTTATCACTTAAGTTCAGTTGCCAAATATTCCCAATTTTGAAGGTCGGACCGAACTTAAAGAAACTTTTAGCATATCATCATCATTGGAAAAATAGACAAACGTCATTTGGTTGCTGTGTTGAAAAAGAAATTACCTTCAGCCTTTATTTTAAGTTAACTAAACACAAACCGATCGATTTTAGTACAATAAATTTTGAGATCGGTTTTATAATCATTTAAAAAACCAAAATTATAAATTTTTGAACATTGAATGTTTGGGAAAGACAGAGTGTGGAAGTAAGTTGCACATTCGCTAAGTACGGCTAAAAAACACTTGAGAGTAGATACGTCCGAAGTTGGGCTCGAGGGTAAACTGATGGCCATTCCTAGAAGCGCGAATTGTTTGAGAAGAGGAACGCAACTGGCTATTTCACTAGAACAGGGAGAGACACGCTACGTTATGACGCACGGCGGTGGTCTAAAGGGTATTCCATCCAAGAGGCTTAAGTAAGTAGCTGGTGACCAGCCCAGAGATGTGAATTGCACTCAAGCTATGGACTAATATAGGTTTTGTAGATAATAGCCAGATCAGATGGGGAGAAAAATTTCTTACACCGTCTTAAGAAACCCAAAGATATTGCGGCATTTTTGGCGACATCGCATATGTGCTCGTTCCACAAAAGGTGGTCAGTGATGCACATACCGAGAATCTCGGGATGTTTGGTCTCATTGATGTAAGTGCCACTCAGTAGCAAGAGGGTATATCTCGCTTCAATGATACAAAACTCTACGGGGTTTTGTATTTCCCATTGTACACTGCTGTTTAAGTCAGAGTTTAATGAGCTTATCATATTTTGGCGTTGCAGTTCCACATCCGAAGATGAGGGATGTGAGTCTGGAAAAGAATAAGAAAAGCTAACGGTACTATCGTCAGCGAAAAAATGAATTGGATTAGAAGTTACAGACAAGAGATCATTTACGAAAATGCGAAAGAGGGTAGGAGACAAAACGGAGCCCTGTGGCACACCAACATTTATACTGTGGGTTTCAGACTTGAATTGAACGGTTCGAAAGAAAGTTTCTAATCCAGAGAAGAAAAGATTCATTGATACCGAAAGCACTAATTTTCGATAAAAGAGCACGATGCCAAACTTTAACAAATGCCTTTGAAATATCTAATGCAATAATCTTACTTGTTCCAAAACGATGTAAAGATTTGTTCCACTGTTCGGTGGGATAAACCATCAGATCACCAGTGGACCTGTTGCTGCGAAAGCCGTACTGTCGGTCATTAAGAAGCTTTCGGTCTTCGAGATATTTCTTGAGCAGATAGTTTATCAGCGTTTCCTTGATCTTAGAAAGAAGGGACGTATAACGTAAGTGCAATCGGACGATAAGTGTAGGAAAAGCTTATGCAAGGGTTTTGCAAGCGTGGAAGAACACCTCTTCAGAATAATAGCGGGGATACCATCCCGACCAGCATATTTAGGTATGTTTAGATCCTTTAGGACTCTCGCCACAGCACGAGTGCGAAAGAAGATTTGTCCCATGGAATCATTGACGCGCTCAAGAACAGGCGGAGTCATGACACTCTCTGACAGCGAAGAGTTGGCGGTAAAGTACCTAGCAAAAAGGTTAGCTTTCACGAGAGAGCTAACAACTGGAGTGACATTTTTAACGAGCGTAGGGACCGAGGAAGAAGAAGAATTCTTCATAATTAATTTTTAATTAAGTGAATATTTACATAAAGTAAACATTTTCCTTAAAACAATATTGGACGATCATCCAATTATATTCTTATCATGATCACAGTTTAATTGCAAAGCAAAATAGATCTTACAGTGTCGAAGATTCTTGTTGGCAAAAAGGTCGAAATTTTAAAAGAAATTAATTTTTTTTTGTAAATGCGTAACAAACCTGCTTATAAGATCTCTTTTGATTCAGAATTGTACTTTTAAGTACGTTTTCGACAATCTTTCCTACAAATGTCATTGTTAAAATTCATATAGGAGTGAAGAAGTGAACAGATCAAAGTTGACCCACGATCTAATAAATGGCTTTTAAGGCGACATAAATTAGTGTATGATGAAACTTTGTTTGCTTCCAATGCAAGCCATTAAGCTTAACACGCAGGTATAATTGGCAACTTAAAACTGACAACGACCAAAACATCTTATCAAACTCTAAAATGCATTTCATAGTGAAATTTCGTGTTCGATCAGATGGCTGTTTCTACCGAGAGCCAAAATCAAGGTATGAAAGGTCCCGAACTACTTGTAACTTTTTTTAACACATAAAATGTCTCTTCCTTAAATTAGAAAACCAAGATGGATCCTTTCCAAAAGCCCGACACGTATTCGGTCTTATGGGATTTCTTGGATTTGCTATCCTTTACTCAATGCGAGTCAACTTGTCAGTGGCAATAGTAATGATGGTTAATCAAACCGCCATACCACGTAGCAGCAAAACAACCGACGAGCTAACTTGTGCCATGGTGAATCAAAGTTTAACGTCAAAAACTTTTTCGTCCAGTCATCATCAAGGAGAATTTATTTGGGATGAAGCAACACAGGGAATCATTTTGGGGTCCTTCTATTATGGGTACATTATTTCGCAAATTCCTAGCGGACGATTCGCCGAAATGTACGGCGGAAAAATGATATTTGGACTAGGTGTTGTTGCTTGTTCGGTCTTTACAATTGCCACCCCCTTCGCTGCACGTTGGAGTGGCTGGGCAATGATTGGTGTACGTTTTATAACAGGATTATGTGAAGGTGTAACATTCCCAGCGATATACGTTATGATATTACACTGGGTGCCGCCATTGGAAAGAAGTTCATTTTCAGCGCTGGTTTATTGCGGTTCGAACATAGGAACCTTCATCGCAATGCCACTGGTTGGTTTTTTGTGTAATATGACATTTCTCGACGGTTGGCCGCTTGCTTTCTATGTTACTGGAATATTAGGATTTGTGTGGTTTATCTTTTGGATGTTTTTGGTTTATGAATGGCCAAGCAGCCATCCAAGAATCTCGTCTGACGAATTGAAGTTTATCGAACAATCTGTCATACTTAAGCAGCATGATCATAACAGACAGGAACGGACACCTTGGCTCTCATTTCTGACATGTGTTCCATTTTTGGCCATTACGGTTACACAATTTGGATGGTCTTTTGCCTATTTTACACTGATGTCAGAACTGCCAACTTATATGAGCGAAATTCTCAATTTTGACATCCAGTCGAATTCAGCACTGAGTGGTCTGCCTTACCTCACATCTTATTTCGTAACAGTTGTGTGTTGTCGGCTGTCAGAAGTGATGCTTAGAAAAAACATAATTACACTAGTGAATTCCTACAGACTTTGGAACTCAATAGCTACTATAGTTCCTGCACTTGGTTTGATTGGTGTGGTTCTCGTGGGGTGTAATGGCATGTTGGTGATATTTTTCCTCGCTGGTTTGGGAGCATTCGGTGGAAATGTATTTGCAAGTATTCACTTGAATTATATTAATCTCAGCCCAAAATATGCGGCGACGATGTTTGCCATCAACAATGCCCTAGGGTGTATGACTGGATTTATAGGGCCTCTTGTGACAGGTTTGATAATAAATGGCAACAATACACTTTCTCAGTGGAGATATGTCTTTTATTTGACAGCTGGTTTGGGAATAGTGGGGAATATTTTTTATTTGATATTTGTCAGTACCGAAGAGCAAAGTTGGTCTAAAACATCACGGAATAGTTAAGACATCTATTTTTGTTTATTTTTAAATATTGTAATATGTTTCTATATCAATAAGAAAGTTTACAATAACAAAAAAATTAAAAATTGTTGATGATCATAATTTCCTAATTTTTTCCCACATTATACAACCAAATTGCTCCATAGAGAAAACATTGCATTTTGCTTGAGAAAAAAACATTGAAAAACATCTAATCGCGTAAGGTATTTAATCACTCAGAACAGAAAATAAAGATAGTGACTTTTTGTATCGTTAATAAACAAAATTAAAAACAAAATATCCATCGTTATCAATAAATGCATTATGGACTTTGGCTTATCACAGTTTACCTAAGGGAGGTACACATTTCTGATAACCTATCTCTATTGTCTGAGGTGAATATTTTCTCATGAGATTATTGGCGCTAATTCGAGCTTGATTTGAAACACTTTCCTGAGTTCCTAATCGACAGTCATGGTTAAAACATGACTTTTCCTACACACATACAAAAAATGGGCGAAATAAGAACAAGCATTTTAAAAAAATGGTACTCATACGCCACAGTGAACAATACAAACGATACAATTTAATGTGTGACGTTTTGTTTAATGCAAGTGCGTTCAGTTGACATCGAAGATTGCAATTTGATTCGACAATATATGATGAGGTTTTAGTTTTATTATTAATCTTTCTGCAAAATTTGTTGAAAAATGTGAAAAGTCTTTTTCTTCTTCTTTCATAATTTTATTCCTCTTCTGCAAAAAAATATTTGCTCTTGTTCAGTTTTTACGAGTTAACGAGTTATATAACGAAGACAACAACCTAAAAAATTCGAATATCTCACCACAAAAGACTAAAACGTTGACAGATGGCAGAAAAGGTCAGGTGGTAGTCTTGGATAAAAGGTTTACGGTATTGAGGGATTTTTACGATTTTCTTTAAAATGGACGAAAGCCCAGTTGCGTTCCACAAACGCAAAAAATGTTAACATGCCATCTGTTAACATTTTTGCATTTGTGGAACGCAACTCAGGTGCTTATCTTTGATAGAAGGTTAACGGTATTGTGTATTTTTTACGATCTTTTACGTTATTTTACGATCTTATGTTTTAAATTGGGGAAAAAAGGAAAACGTGAGAAATTGTCAAAACGCGTGTAGAGTTTTTTTTTTGTTCTTTCGGAGACTTTTTTTTAAGTTTTACGTTTGCGTTGCGACCAACACGTTAATTTATTTGTTATTGTTGATAGACCAACTTTAAAAACTACTTCTCATACCTAATTGTTTTATTAAAATTGTTTTTTGTTGCTGTTTCCTGTCTTTTCCTTACTAATACCATTCTGGAGACAAGCATTCAAATCATTGGGATACTAAAAAAAGAAAAAAGAAAGGATGATCAGGGCGACCTGTGTGAACAGGGTCTTTTAATTTCAGTCAGCCAAGGGCTGTCAATCTGCCGTGTTTAATTCATATTCCAACAGCTGCTGAAAGCGCAAAATATCGAAAGCAGAAGCAAGAGCAGTCAATGAAGACCCAGTCCCAGCCCCCAGCGCAGAAGAGGTAGAAATAGCCATCTAAAAACTAAAAAATAACAAGTCCGATAGGTCGGATGGAATACCTTCGGAACTCTTTAAATATGGAGAAAGTGTTTTGATGAACCGCATGCACCAGCACCAAAGTATAAGAGGAAGAATGCATGTCCACTGATTGATCGATGATAAGCTCTATATGCCTCATCTACAAAAAAGGCGATCCGATTTCATGCAATAACTACCGTGGTATATCCCTGCTAAATGTTGCATACAAAATCCTAAGCAACGTTCTATGTAAGTGTCTTAAACCTTTCTGCAACACAATATTAGGCACGTACCAGTGTGGCTCTAGGCCAGGCAGAACAACGATAGACCAAATATTCACACTGAGGCAGATCTTGGAAAAGACCAACGAACTTCAAGTCGAAACCCACCATCTTCTCATCGACTTTAAAGCTGCGTATGATAGAATCCACCGCCAAGAGCTTATGATGACAATGTCTGAATTCCCAAAAAAACTGATTCAGCCACATGACGCTTAATAATACGCAGTGCAGTGTAACTCATCCTAGTTATTCCAAACATTCGGAGGGTTTAGACAAGGAGATGCGTTGTCATGTGACTTCCTCAACATAGTCCTGCAGCAGATAGTGCGCAAGGCAGGTGTGAGCACGAAAAACACTATCTTCAACAAGTTCACTCAGCTCCTAGGCAATGCGGATGACATTGACATCATCGGTCGATCCAAGAGAAAGAGCTGTGCTTGAGGCCTTCATAGCGATTGAAGAACAGGCAAAACTCGTTGGTCTTGAAGTAAATGAGGACAAAACAAAGTACATGCTATCGACAAACAAAGCAACATCTGTCCACCGCTTAGGACAAAACTTCACTGTTGGTATCAGCAATTTCGATGTAGTTAAGGAGTTCACCTACCTTGGAAAAAATATCAATCCCACAATTGACACCTTAGTGGGGATCCCAAGAAGAATTACCCTAGCAAACCGCTGCTGCTTCGGGTTGGCCAAACCACTGGGTTCAAAACTCCTCACTCGAAGACAAAGTGTCTGCTATACAAAACTTTGATTTTGTGCTGGGGAAATTGAAATTGATACTGGGCACTTTCGAGAGAAAAATTCTTCGACGGATTTTCGGTTCCATATGAGATGATGGCATATGGAGAAGAAGTTTCAACCGAAAACTGCATGAGCTGCACTAAGATGTGTATGTAGTCCAGAGGGCCAAGAAAAAACGACTACATTGACTCGGCCAAATCGAGCGAATGGACGACAAACGCTTCAGCCAAGAAAGTCTTCTCATCCCAGCCCCCAGGTTCGAGACGACAAGGAAGACCGAACCTACGACAGTACAAGGACCAAGTGTGTGCATGCGAGGGACCGTTCACGATGGAAGGCTGCAGTATCTCAGGCTGAGATCCTTCATGGCTTGTGAGCCGGATAAGTAAGTAGTAATAGCATATTCTCTATGCTAATGGTCTGAACCAAATACCAGAGATTAGAAAAAGAAGGAGATAGGAAACTGACTTTTACATGAATAAATGTAAAGTTACCGCCAAATCATACCTCTTTTGTTAAATGACGAATGATCAGAATGTTGTGAAAAACAAATCATACACTCTAACCGTTTGTCAAGTGAAGCTTGTAGTGTTGGCAAATCCTTTTTGACGACTTAGTTTCCTATATCCCTCCTATACCCGGTATCAACAAAATGGACATGGTTTAACTTTCAGTCCTCGTACCGACTGCTGCTACAGCGCCTGCCTTGTGTTCAGCCAGAGAGTGTTTGCCGATAATGATGATGCCATCTTCTGATTAGATGTTCATTATGTCATTTTTTAAAGACCCAATTTTTAACTAAACTTGTCACCCATTTAATTGCATGAAATTAAAATTTATCATTCGCAAAACAACTAGCTACAATTAAAAAAAAAATCGCCTTAAACGATAAGGAAATTATATAATTGCATATACATCAATAAATAAAATTGATTGTTGTCGTCGTCGACTTCTTCACAAGTCACAACCGGCTAGCTTGTCCGAGCAAAATCTTCATCTGTACATCTGGAACAATTTTAGACTTTCAAATAAGTTGTTTACAAAGCGTGTGTGCAATTGCATGTTTGGCTTGTTTCACTTAAGGCGAATTAACATTACGCGACATTTTGTACAGCCACCATTGGATGGGAACAAGCACAACAAACTTCCATCACTCTATCAGTGTAAACAAAACAAAAACTTTCTCAGATGTCCTTCTCTCTCTCTTTCGCTCTCTGTCGTCAGTGGCACCTCCTGTTTTTGTTTTTGTCCATTCTACCAGCACGATCAGCATCACTGTCGAATCTTTTGGACCATCGATGTAGGCGCCTATAGCTTTGATCTTGGCGACGGTTAATTGCCGTCGATGCTGTTGTTCGGTGGCAAGCTCAATCAAATTAATTGCCGTTGTAAGACTATCTACCGATGCTCTCTGACTTCTGGCTGAACTAACTGTCATGCTGGTCTTTGGGACAGAACAAAAAAAAAACTCTTCTGATGAAGCTGAGCTCAAGGAGATGTCATACGTCGTTGCTTCGACCATTCGTAGTCGTAACAATTATTATTTTGTCGTCACGCGATTGTCAAAACACTGTAGCGTGTATACGGCTGAAGGCAAGTAGCACCCCATGTAGCGAGTTTTATGGATGTGAAATTGAATTTCTACAATCTGCACACGATACATGAATAAAAAGAAGCGCAATGGTCGGCTGTCAAATCATACGTCGCCGTTTTTGCCATTGAAGATGGAGGGGAGAGGTAATGGCTAATGGATGGGAGGTAAGTTATTGAGGTTCATACAAAATCCACAAGTCGCGATCAAAATGCAGTGGCAATTCCACAAACTGCCTTTACGATTACTTGACTTGGGCCTGTTGCACCAACTCGTTGCACTGTCATTAAATTAATAATGAAAATAACTACTAATTTGCAGCACCTGAGAATGTGATGACAGCATGAGCATTGGCGGTATGGCCGGCACATACGATACAATGCAATCCGAATTCGAGAAGATGACGACCGTGAGACGTGTTTGGTTGGACAACGTCACACAGAAAAGAACAAAAAAAAATGGATGCATGCTTTGATGTGACATTTCAAACATTTTTTGTATCGCTGAAAAATTTAGAAATAAATTTAATTGGAATGTGTAAGTATTGGCAAATGTTTGACGTGAGCCGTGAGGGCAAGAATAAGTGATGGACCCAAGGATTTGACACTTCTTGGCAAATAACATTGGAAAGCTGATGTCTAATTGTACAGTGTTGACAGTGCCTCAGGAAAATGTTTAATTTTTTTTTCTCCTGACCTCAAATTCATTGGGATTTCTTTTTTAAAGTTATGTATGTCATCAAATACGTTACGGTTGTCGGAGTGAAAACAAAGGAATAGGTTTTCATTCGAATTCCGTGCAAACAGGGCTTTAAAAAAAGTAATTAATTCAACCAACAGAACGTTATACTAGCTTTCGATGCTCCCACTTTTGTCTGTTTGTTTTGTGGGAAGTTCAAAGATTTAGTTGTAATGGTTTCAAGTCAACCAATGTCACAACTCCCATTGCAGTTATTGCTATGCCAAATGTGATTTGACAATTATTATGACAACTGTCATTTTCTTTTGATTGGTTACTTTTAGATTGTAGAATTCCGTCTGTTACTTTAAACGTCAATCGTATGTATGTACCTATGTATATAAATAGATACATGTATGTACATGTGTCTACTTTGTCATATTTCTTTTATTTGAATCTCACCTTTTATTATTGATAAACGCATAACAAACAAGATTTTAACATACTGAACGTGCATTATAACCCTTCATTCAACAAACAAACCTAATACAAAAAAATCAAGTTCCAGCCAGGATGCAAGCTGTATATCTTATTCATATGGATGTAATTGTCGATAACTTTTGTTTAATGCCGCTCATAAGAACTCTTAAAAAAAAAAACCTACCACAAAAAACCCGTGCCCGCTCTATGGCTTTGATGTGTTCCTTCCACCTTGGCGCAACGTCTGTTGGATGTTCAATCGATAAATCATACTTTGCTATGGTTTTTTGCTGATTTATTTGAACGTATACGCAATACTATGTGCTGAATGGAACACGATCATTACAACTCCATTACAAAAGCAATGACCGTCATACCGTTGCATTGGTTGAATACATCTTTGTAAGTTCTGTTTCTGTTTTTTTTTCGCTTGATGAAAATCATGATAAAGTACCTACCGCGTTCTGTCACATGAGATTTATTACATCTTAATTATTATTCATTGAAAGGCTTTAAGTCTTCATCGTCCTGTGTTGTACGATTAAGATGTTTCAATTCCCAGATTCGTTCAGTTGAGCTTTATTATACGAGTATACAAGTAACTTCCCAAACGTACAGTAGTCAAAAAATTCCGAAACAACATGCATATATTTAGTAAGTCCTTAGAGTAATGACAGTAAGCAATAACGGAAATCGAAAGCAAATCGGTGAAGCATAGCGGAAATGGTACATTCAGATTGCTGCTAGTATATGCTTATGTCAGTGTTAAAATACCAATTATGAAGTCAATAAGGTTTTATTTAAGAATGCTTCCATTGTATAAATACGCAAGGCTGCGTAGCGTAGCTATCGAAATAAATTTTTCGCTGTCGATATTTTGTTTACGCTAATGCATTCCTAGCCATTGCCCACCCAAATGTCAATCTAAATTACTTTTAGTTCCCCAAAAAGCTCATTTCCTCTTTTCAGCAAAGTGCCTCGCAATCCCAGCTAATCTCTACGTAACGCTTACATTTTGTGACATTCCGCATAAAAACCGCAAAATTAATGAAGCGAAATATCTTGGCATGTTAGCCAGCGAAGCGGTCGTCGGTCGGTCGTCATCGCTCGTTTCATCAGGGACCAGACGAACTCAGCAGATAAAATGTGCTCAACTAATCCTATTTCTGAATACTGATGATGCTTTGCGCGGCCAAATCTTTGGTTAATCTTTTTCTGCCTTCTCATGTTATGCCATGTCTTTGTGTTGTGGTCATCGTCATCGTATTGCTAAGATGATGGCTTTGGTTGCCGCTTCTTGCAAAGTCGTCGCGACGACAATGAATACGACGAAAGGTACAAATCATCGTGTGCGCGAGATAAATATAGCAAATGTGGTCACATACGACTGCCTTGCGGCACACCGTATCCACCATGGCTTTCAGGCAGGCGCTGTGCTGTGTTGTTTCCCTCTTGAAGAATAACAAAACATTGCCGCAGAAGCATGTCACTTTGAGTATATCTTGCAGTGGGGTTGCACTCATAACTTGACGTTTTATGGTCCGAATCGCTAAGTGAATTCTGTCATTATGATTATCGCTGCCTTGTGTGTATTTTGTTGTTTACTTTGTGGTTTGCATTTGCAGTTTCTTTCTTTTGCGCTTTTCTTCGTTTTAGTATTTTGCTGTAAGCTGTCTCATTTTATTTTGTTGATTCGAATGATTCTTTATGACGTTTGGTTCGGCGTGTTCCTGTCGTCGAGGTTCATCTAAAATGAGGGGATAGAATAGATGTTGTCGTTATTGATAAGCTTGCGGTTTGTAATTGCTGGCCCTTGTGGCGGTGGCGGCGCTGTAGAACTCGCCAGCATATGGATTGATTTTACCGACTTTCATCTTCATCATAATTCTATTCATTCGAGTTTTCAACATGGCGGCCTTGTCGTCGTCGCTTTGAACGAGTCGTTTGGATTGTTTTATGATGTGAATACACAAAGTCACAATGGATGTGAAACATATTTATCAATGTTAATCAATATCAATATCATCATGGCAACATCGTAGTGGAACCGCAGTCAGTGCTGAGGATATAGAAAGACCATCACTTTTCCAAGCTGTATAATGGCAATGACAAACAAAACTCCGTCAGCAATACAGAACCATTCAATTTGGGTACAGAATTCCAACAATTCCACACACCCGACATGGACGAAGTGAAGATAGCGATGTCTAAACTTAAGTCGAACAAAGCCGCTGGAGCAGACGGCTAGCCTCCGACACCACTAACTACAGAGGTACAAGTCTCATTTACGTCGCCTATAAGATCTTGTTTGCCGTGCTGTGTGAACGTTTGAAGTCCTTCGTCAACAAACTGATAGTTCCTTATCAGTGCGGCTTCAGACCCGGAAGGTCCACCATCGATCAAATATTCACCCTACGGCAGACCTTGGAGAAGACCCAGGAACTTCAAATCGATACCTACCACCTTTTTATCGATTTCAAGGCCGCGTATGACAGCCAGCGTCTATAAAGACCAATTATATAGAGCAATGTCTAGATTTGACATCCCAGAAAAACACGTCCGTCTCCAAGACCAAGTTAATGCTGTCGACAAGAAAGTTAATGCTGTCGACAAGAAAAGCTACCAACATCGACGTCTTGGAGCGAACATCAACATAGACAGATTTAACTTTGAGGTAGCTAAGAACTTTTTCTACCTGGGATCCGCTATCAACTCAGACCAACACCAGCGCTGAAATCAAACGAAGAATCACTCTTGCCAAACGCTGCTTCTTTGGACTTAGATTGCAATTGAGCAGTAAAGTCCTCTCTGAAGTAGCTAAAGTGACACTCTACAAAACCCTTATCATCCCGGTGCTCATGCATGGTGCAGAGACATGGACTATGACAATATCTGATGAAAACGCTTTGAGCTGCTTTGAGAGAAAAATTCTTCGAGTGATTTTTGGTCCTGTCTGCATTAATGGAGAATGGAGACGAAGATTCAACCAAGAACTGTACGAGCTGTACAACGACACTGACCTAGCCAGAAAAGTTAAGGTCCAACGACTTAGAAGGTTGGTTCATGTTGAGCGAATGGAAAATAATGCTTCCGGTGGTAGAATCTTCGAATCGAATCGAAGGACGTCGCAGAAGAGGAAGACCGCGACTTAGGTGAACCACACAGGTGGTCAGGTCCACCTGAACCAACTTGGCGTGCAAAACTGGAGACAGCTAGCTAGGGACCGAGCTGGCTGGAGAAGTTTGTTGGGTGAGGTCCTGATCCGACCTGGACTGTAGCGCCACCATAAGTAAGTAAGTAAGTAATCAATATCATTACAGTCTTTTGAGAAACTTCGCTGACAGAAAAATACTTAGACTCGTGCTAAGGCCTTGCTTCGGGTTACTTATAAGATTTCGACACGAATCAGCAGCGTCACCACTTCTGCGCACAAACACAACTCGTTCGCCATGCTTGTAATAGAAGTGAAGTGACAATGCTGTGATCTCCCTGTTGTTATAAGTAGTGCGATACTCTTTCATACGCGCTTTACATTTTCACTACTTGACATCGAAACTTATCTCCAGAAAAATGGCAAAATGGAGGCAAAAACAAAGAGTTTGACACTTGACGGTGCAAGTAAAATTTATAATTCAAATATCTGTCAGTGGGCGTCAAGCTGTCAGATATCTTAGAACTCAGACCCTTAGTTTTGTCTCAGTTGTGAAAATCTTTTTATAATGTGGCGAATTTCGTCAATATCTTCACAGAAATAAGAACCATTCAAGTGAGATGATCCTTTCTACAAGGTTTTGACACATACAAACAACGATTGATTCTAACCATTACAATCACCTCTAATTTACCATACAACTGTCATAATCCAATATGCCACTGCAACTGTAAATACTGTGAAAATGTCATCCATCTGTCACCTTAAAACAACTTAGTTCTTCGACACGCACCTAAAACAATATCATTTACGGCACTCAATGCGTGTGATATAGTCTAATTCACTTGCCATAATGCCCCTCTCTTTTTAACACGCTATACTAAAGAAAACATACTTATTACAGTTACGCTTGGACGTTTGTATTCAGCCGCAGTTCAATATAGCGACTTATTTGGTGCTCCCCTATACGCACAGCCACATTTTCTACAATCCATACTTCATTCAATCTTACAAATGATGGGATTGGATCGAGAAAGATGTAACAACACTACAAACAACCTATACAACAACATTTCGACTATTTCAAAGCGAACTTAAGTCGTTGCTATTTAATCCATTCGCTGGCCGTGGTGGGGCCTGGTGGCAGTAGAGGCGGAAGCGGCATACGTCGTCGTCGTGGTTATCTTTGACGTTTACCTTTGTAGTATTAGACAGGAAAGCCATCCCAGAGTTCTGTAACGTTGTTGTTCCACTTGTAATTATACCACGTTAATTCCACTTTATTTTCGCATTGCTAGGGTTTCAAAAGTGCGAACGAGTGTGGCTTGAGCTGGGCACACAATGGTATTTTATTTCAAAAACATTCAGAATATCACATAAGAAGGCCAACTACAGAGAAAATAGAAACAAACAGATAAACACAATGACAAGGGAGTCCTAAAGGCAGAGTAATTATTGTCAAAAGGCAAAGTGTACCTGTGTTCAAAGGAGAAGACCATTCGGAACAACACTACTCGACTAATCTAATTCCCTTTTGAAAAGTGAATTAAGTTTTTTTATTTGTCGCAGCTTATCGCTTACAAAAGAAATGTCATCATAGTTCTCTTTTTTTCAAGACATAGGTAAAAACAAAAACAAACTTAAGTAGCAAGGCGGCATGCACATAGAAGCTAGAGAAGGATCCTTTTACAAATCTCCACTTAAAGTGTTTAAAGAGGCAAAAGGATGAACATGAGTAGGTTTGATGCTAGTATTTGAAGATGCAGATGGGTCCATTATGTGCAATCGGTTAAGAGGATTTTCGTCGGATTCGTTTTTTTTTTTTTTGTTTGTCATATTTATTTGTATTTGTTGAAGCAGGGATTTAATTGCACAACAGTTTATGATATGACCCATTCGGGAATGATCCGTAACTGAAATTTTGTTTTACTTGGATAAGCAAGGATAAGAAATGAACAAATCTTTAAAAAAAATATCGCAGCTGGAAGTTTTTTGGGATAATCTCTCCTTGTTTGTACTTCAATTCAAATAATTAGGATCACAAGAAAGTACACATCTACCTACTATCTCAATTAAGAATCTCTTTAGGTAAGGTTCAGAACTGTTGGTGACAAAGTAAAGAGGTGTGCTTAAATAATTTTGGTTGACTGTTTTTTCATTTTTTATTATTCCTCTTTAAATAATTTTAACCTTCATAAGTTTGTTGAAGAAATTGCAAGTGTTGATCTAAATAATGACCAGCTGCCTGAATGGTATTCCTCAGGGTTGTGCTATTGGGACTAGCTACTAGGTATTTTATTTCCACAAAAAGTACCAATCAATTTTAACACGCATGAATGATTTAATTACACATCAGACATCACATTAGTTTGTTGCCCCCCTCCTTTTCCGGCACCATGGCCGATCAAAAAATAAAAAAGAACAAGACTAAACGCACACAAAATTCCGACGACTTTTTATGCACCACACACAGATGACAGAAGTTCCTCCTCTGTCGATTGCCTTGGACAGAACACAGAACAAAAAGTATCAACACAGTACCGGTACCATAACAAATTTCCGATTTTTTTTATTATTTCTTGTTGTACTCTTCCAGCCTTCACCGTCAGGGGGGCATCTGAGACCAGAACGAAAGGGAGAATTATTTCCCTTCACATCTCATCAGATCAAAATTCCTTTGATCTCCGATCGACTGTCAGTCTCGGAATCTTCGTTCCATGAGTTTTATTTTAATTTTCAATATTTTTATGATTAAGTCTTTTTTAATTGTTTTCTTTTTTTATGCATCAGGGCGGTATCGTTTTGAGTTGTTTATGTTGTGTGTAGAAGGGGTGGAGGGAAGGTGCATTAGAGGACAATGCTAAGATGAAAGGGTACCCTGTACTGCACACAAGATCAAGACCGAGAAGATCAATTTAACGTGCTAGAGAGCAATTAAATGCATAAGCCTTTTGCCATAGTAATCAAACAAAGATGCTGGAACAAACAGCCAGCGTTGTCGACTTGAGTACTTTTTGCTTCTTTCAGTGCCTTAACATTTTTTGTATGCCTATGGGAAAAAAGTAAATAGGCTTTGACCAGCTTCTTTTTCTAAGTCTAAGAATTCACTTTAAAAAAAATTAAACGCAGTTTTTCTGAAACATAGTACATTTTTGACAGGTGTCAACATAACGTTCGAAGGGTAGACACTTGCATTCAAGAGGACACAAGCGTACACAGAAACCTCTGTTTATCAACTCCTATTCTCCACCTCCCTGAGCACTGCCCTAGCTATGACATTTAAATCGTCCTTGAAGATTTTAATGCTAAGCTGGGTAGAGAAGAAATCTTTGGTGGATTATTTTGACGACATAGCCTACACGACACCACCTCCGATAAGGGATTTAGGCTAATCGACTTCGCTGCGGAGTGAGACGTAATGGTAGCAAGTACGCATTTCCCGCACATCTCGATATCCACAAAAGAACATGGAGATCTGCTGGCCAATCAACCGTCAACCAGATTGATCACATTGCGATCGACGCAGAACACTTGCCTTGCATGCAAGATGTGCAAGAGGTGCCAACATCGACTCGGACCACTACCTTGTTGCAGCCAAGTTACGAATGCGGATATTAAGGCCAACACGCAAAAATGCTATAGGAGGAAATTCGACGTCAAACGGCTACAATAGCAAGAGATTGCTAGATCCTTTTCCGATCATGTCTCCGAAAATCTCTTCAGAAGTCCTTTGCTGTCATTGAGTAGTAAGGTCCTCTCCCGACCAACTTAAGTCACACTCTACAAAACTTTCATCATCCTGGTCCTCATGTATGGTGAAGAGACATGGACCATGACAAAATCTGATGAAAACGCTTTGTGCTGCTTTGAGAGAAAAATTCTTCCAGTGATTTTTGGTCCTGTCTTCACTAATGGAGAATGGAGACGATAATTCAAACAAGAACTGTACGAGCTATACAGCGACACTGACCTTAAGAAAAGTTAAGGTCCAACGACTTAGATGGTTTGAGTCATGTTGAGCGAATGGAAAATAAAACTCCGGCTAGTAGAACCTTCAAATCCAACCCGGAAGGACGTCGCAGATGAGGAAAACCGCGACTCAGGTGGAGCACACAGGTGGTAGAGGACCTGAACCAACTTGGCGTGCGAAACTAGAGACAGCTAGCTAGGGACCGAGCTGGCTGGAGAAGTTTGTTGGGTGAGGTCCTGGTCCGACCTGGACTGTAGCGCCACCATAACTAAGTATAAGTAGGTCAACATAACAACAAGCCAAATAACTAAATTTATACACTCGCGTTTTGTATGCAGAATGCAGTTAGTATTGACTTTTGCATAGCATTTTATTTGTTTAAATATTTACTAACATTTTAAAGAAAGTTCAACTCGATTTTGTTTACCTCTCAAAACGACAGCACTGACTTTTTTCGCATTAACTTTCAACAGGACGACAAAACATCACATCTATGCTATAACGCATAATGTAAACTGACGAACGCTACGATACAGGCTGTCTCTCAATTAGCACACGCATGTGTGATTTTCGAGCAAAACGATCCTTGGCAAGACCAACCCAGACCCAGCCATCAATACAGAGGGTTGGCCTGGTCGTGGCCATGTGTCGGTGAAGATCAAACATGCATCGCGCTCTATGTGTTTTTTATTGCCAAGATCAGCCCGAAGCCAGACATTGATCTTGTGCGAGCTGCGAGCTGCGACGACCGACGACGATCAATAACAACAGCCAGCTACTATACTTACCTTCCATTCGGATGCCTTAACACAGGCATTTTATTTGAATAGCACCTTTGGGCTAGATTTCGTATAGTGTATATGAAATGAAATGAATGATGATCATGACTCAATATGTGGACCAAGACCAAGCTACCATTCCGCTCTTGTGTTCTTTTTGTATTTTGAAGGGTGAATGCGGTGATCGACAATAATCGTGACCACTTTGGATTATGGCATCAAATCATGCGAAAAAAACGAATACTTTTTGCATGGTGGAATTTCATTTTCGTAAAGAGCAATTTATTTGCTCGAGGGATATCATATCATATAGATGCATAATGGAAAAAAGCCTTCAGGGGTAATTTGCTTTCAAAAAGGGCGCTCAAATTGATCCTACCGAACAGAACACAGACGATATAGAAATGCCATTATTTGTCCTCGGCAAGCAAACAAAAGAATACAAATGAGAAAAGGATCTTTGACATATAATGGATCTGACATTTTTTTGGTATTGACTATTGAAACGAATGGACAATTATCTTTATTGTTATTTCAAGAGAGAGGGAGGTTCGGTCTCCTCGAATTTATTTTGAAAGCCTTTGTGCGCACATCATAATTTAAATTTTCCTAAACCGCTCGATGAGAACATCCGGCGAGACATAAAGTGCTCTTTGGATTGTGCAAATTTCTTGCATGCAATGGGCGGAACTTTTTTCGGTTTTTGGTATCTCGAATAGCCATTCAATTACTTGGTTTGCGAACATCTGTTAAATTTATGCAAAAATGGGCGAAACCTATTTGTTCGAAATGCAAATGATGATGGCAATTATGGGGTCTTTTGGGAAGTAAAAAAATAGGTTCCTTGAATACAACCAAGTTTAATTATAAGCTTAAAAAGAGCTGGACAGTCTAATTACAAGTTTGGTTAATGCAAGTATGTCATTTAAGTAAATGTGTTCCTAAATGCCAAAACTACTACAATTCAGGTTTTTGACAGTTTTCAGAAATGCTCTTGAACAACCCATGTCGGAATACGTTAAATCACTGTTCAAGAAGTAGACAAACAGAGCTTTCAGATGCTTTTATGTCATACTTGCTAGGAAATACGGTTTCCGAGACAAATTAAATGACAGAATGACATAACGAACATTGCGTAATGCAAGCATTCGTTCGTGTGAATGCGCATCCCAGAGGCAAATGGAGATCGAAAACTGACTAACGTTTTACCCTCCGGATACATTGTTACCTTGTGTATATGAATAAATAGCAAAAACAACAACAAAATTGAGGTGGTTTGCTCAAGTTTACTGAGATAGTATTGGTAAAAACACGCCTTGCAGTAAACTTGAACCATAGCTTGAAGACATTGTCACTTTGACATCTTGGTTTCCCATCTCCCTTTTAAACCCCTTTTAAACTCATCTGTGGTGCATCCTACTTACTTACTTATCCGGCTCACAATCCATGAAGGATCTCAGCACTCTCCAGTTGCCGAAACCAAACGCTCTGGCATCCGCAGTCACTTGGTCCTTGTACCGTAGGTTCGGTTTTCCTTGTCGTCTCGAACCTGGAGACTGGGATGAGAAGAATTTCTTGGCAGGAACGTTGTCGTCCATTCGCTCGATGTGGCCGAGCCAATGTAGTCGTACAGCTTGGTACAGCTCATACAGTTCTCGGTTGAACCGTCTTCTCCATTCTCCAAGAAGCACTCGGCGCGCGTCGTAGAGTAGGACAGGAAAAATCAAAGTTTTGTATAGCAGACACTTTGTCTTCGAGTGAGTAGTTTTGAACCCAGTTGTTTGGCCAAACCGAAGCAGCAGCGGTTCGCTTGGATAATTCTTTTTCGGATCTGCACTAAGGTGTCATTTGTGGGATTGATGTTTGTTCCAAGGTAGGTGAACTCCTTACGGTGGATGTTGCTTTGTTTGTTGATAGCATGTACTTTGTTTTGTCCTCATTCACTTGAAGACCAACGAGTTTTGCCTGTTCTTCAATCGCTGTGAAGGCCTCAAGCACAGCTCTTTCTCTTGGATCGACCGATGATGTCAATGTCGTCCGCATAGCCTAGGAGCTCGGTCGACTTGTTTTCCGTGCTCACACCTGCCTTGCAAACTATCTGCTCCAGGACTATATTGAAAAAGTCACATGATAGCGCATCTCCTTGTCTAAACCCTGCACATGCTTGAAATAACTCGGATGAGCTGTTAACCATTTGTACACTGCACTGCGTATTGTTAAGCGTCTTGCGGCACAGCTGGATCAGTTTTTTTTTTAGATCCCGAATTCAGACATCGCCATCATAAGCTCTTGAGTGTGGATGCTATCATAAGCAGCTTTAAGGTCGATGAAAAGATGTTGGGTTGCGACATTCGTTAGTCCTTTCCAGGATCTGCCTCAGTGTGAATATTTGGTCTATCATTGTTCTGTACACTGGTACGTGCCGATTAATGTGTTGCAGAAAGGTTTAAGACGCTCAAACAGTACGTTGGATAGGATTTTGTACGCAACATTTAGCAGGATTATTGCTCGGTAGTTTTTGCATGACAAAGGATCGCCTTTTTGTAGATGGGGCATATATAGCTTATCGACCAGTCAGTGCATGCATTCTGCCTCCCACACTGTGGTGATGACCTGGTGCATGCGGTTCATCAAAACATCTCCGCCATATTTAAAGCGTTCCGCAGGTATGCCATCCGGCCCGGCGGACTTGTTATTGTTTAGCTTTTGGATGGCTCTTTCTACCTCTTCTACGCGGGGGGCTGGGATTTCCGCTCGACATTTTGCGCATTCAGCAGCTGTTGGAAGTGATGCTTAAGAACATCTACAATTCCCTGTGCTTCGATGACTAGGTTTCCTTCACTGTTGCATCCATTCTTCTTAAACGTTGTACACTCTATTATTCTTTGAGAATTCAATAAAAAAGCGCCTTTAAAATGGACGCGTTCAGATTGGTCGTTGATAGCCTTTTTTAGACATCCTATTCAACTCGTTTTTCATGAACGAGTTGGATAGCTGTCAAAAAAATAGGGTTCAAAAATCAGCTGTTTATCAGAAATAGTTGGACAGCTTTTTTTTATTTTTTTTTTTACATGAACAACAATAACAAAAGCTCTCCGTATAGTCTATCCAAGTCAAAGTGAATGCGCCCAATGTAGTGCTTATCTTTCGAATTTTGAGAACTTTCAAGAAAGTGGTTCTTAAAAGTCAAAACTGAACAACGTGATTTGCAAAAAAAAAGCTTGTGTTTTGATAAATTGCGAATCATCGCATAGAGTTTTGGGGTTTTGGCTGCCGTAAATCGGATTCATTTTGACATTTGTTAAGGAAAATTAAGAAAATTGAAAAAAATCATCGCCATTATTCTTTTATCTCTTTATTCGATTGTGGGGTCATTTAAACTACGTTGACAAATGACATTCGAGCCGCTGCAACAAATCAAATCATTTGTATCTGTAACATCCGCTGTGTTATCTATTTTAATTGAGTCTTAAATCTTGCCCCCGCACATAATTCCTTTTGACGGTTACAAGCCACCTCGTGATTATGGCTCTTAAAAGAACTTACCAACGTTCTTATAGGAAAATAAATATATTTAAATTTAATTAATACCCAAAGTCAAGACAACTTCGAATCCAGTCTTCTTTTAAAAGTTGCCCCGTCAAATTAATGCATTCATTTTCCATTACACACCCACTGAGCACCGAATGCATACCTACATACTTGATATTTATTATGCATGCTCCGAAGTCTTCAATATCTTTCCTTCATTCCACTATGCATTATGCCGCACCACACTTCCAAGTGTATAACGCTTCATCCCCAGGTGAATCTTGAGCTCGGCAAATCAACGATCTCCACTAAACAGAAAGCCTCGATGACGACGACGACGCGACGGACGGACGTGCAGTGCAAGCGATCTTTACCTACCCACGTTTTGATTTCACGGCAAAGATAATTCAGCAATCAAAAGACTGCTAAGACTATGAACACTGAAGGTTGAAGATTGGAGGAGACGAGAGCTCACAAAGAACACAAACGAAAAAAATTATAAATAAAAGGAAGCGCAGACATAAACTCCCTATAATTACCGACACCCTGGAATGGATAAATGCACCAAATCGAACCGCCCCCGGGGCTTAAGCGCTATACGAAGCTATAAAGATACAAACAAAAAACAGGCTCAGCCATGGCGCACATTGTGTTTGATTATAGCTTGTTTCTGGTTTCCTCTTCTTGCTTCGTCTAAGCCTAGGCTAAGGCTTTTAGACGCACCAAGGGGAATGCATATCGGCATTTTATTTCTTTTTTTTTTTGTTATAAAGATGTGAGCATCGATGCAGACTTTGTGGACTGATGTGATCCCGTCGTTCTTCTTCAATATCGGAAATTTATCTGTGCCTTCTTCAGTTTGGTTTCGGACAAAAAAAGGGATTGGAAAGAGGGAAAAGGGTGTGCGTGCGGCATAACACATTCGTGTGCTTCGAATCCATTAAGAGTGAATTCAAGCAAAACGTCAATTATGATATTTACTTGTCAGTTTTAGATGTAAGATATGAAATTGAAAAAAAGGATTTTCATACCTGTTTACAATTTTACAGGAAGCGTTTAGAGCAAACAGCTTTTAAGAAGCCTTACAGAAACAGATACTGGAGTTGTGACTTGTTTAGGAAAGGCTTTTGACAGATCTTCAACAGGTTCAGCCAAATTAATAAATACAGAATAGCTATCTTAACTGACGTTTACTTTCTTATTCCACAGTGAAGAGTGCTCCCCTAGTTTTCCTCTCCAAGACAGCTAGCTGTCTCCAGTTTTGCTCTCCAAGTTGATTGAGGTCTTCTTCCACTTGCGTGTGCCATCTGAGTCGCGTCTTCCTCCCCTGCTAGGTTCCTCAGGAATAGTGTCGAAGGCTTTCCGGGCCGGAGCATTGATGTCCATCCGCTCTAAATGACCGAGCCATCTGAGTCTCTGGACCTTGACCCTTCTGGCTAGGTTCATGTCGTAGTACAACCCGTAAAGTTCGCTGCTATATCTTCTTCGCCATTCCCCTTCAATGCACACGGGGCCAAAGATGACCCGAAGAACTTTCCTCTCGAAACAGCCTAAGGCACTTTTGTCAGGTCCATGCTTCCGCACCATACAGCAGGACTGGGATGATGAGTGTGTTGTACAGTTTTACCTTAGTTGTTCGAGAGAGGGCTTTTCCACTCAATTGCTTTCTAAGCCCAAAGAAACAGCGATTAGCAAGAGTTATTCTTCGTCTGATCTCGGCGCTGGTGTTATTGCCCGTGTTTAAAGCGGAACCTAGGTAGACAAACTCCTCTACTACCTCGAAATTGTATGCGTCTATTGTGACGTTCTGTCCGAGCCGTCGCGTGTGTTGGGTGTCCTTCCTCGAAGACAGCATATACTTCGTTTTTCCCTCATTTACCGCTAAACCCATTTTTGCCGCTTCTGCCTCAATTCTCACAAAGGTGCCATTGACATCACGCTGTGTTCTTCCCATTTTATCAATATCATCGGCGTACGCGAGTAGTTGAACAGTTTTTTGGAAGATAGTGCCTCTGGTGTTGACGGTGGAGTTCTTCTCTTCTTAAGAACGAAGTTAAAGAAATCGTCTGAATACTTTTTTGACGTCGAAAGATTCCGTAAGCTCGTTGCCAACCTTGGTGGAGCAGCGTGAGTTCTCCATCGTCATTTTGCACAAGCGAACGACCTTGGCAGAGATGCCAAATCTAGACATAGCTGTATACAGTTCATCTCTGTAGATGCTGTCGTACGCGGCCTTAAAATCTATGAAAAGGTGGTTGTTATCGATTTGGCATTCATAGGTCTTTTCCAGGATCCGCCACAATGTGAAAATTTGGTCGATGGTTGACTTTCCTGGCCTGAAGCCACATTTATAAAAACCAATTAGATAGTTGACGAAAGGCTTCAGACGTTCACATATTACGGCAGAGAGGACCTTGTAGGCGATGTAAAGTAGACCGATTCCTCTGTAGTTGGCGCAGTTTAGAGGATCTCCCTTTTTCACTTTACTGGTCCGGTAACAAATTAATTTTATTAATGAGAAATTTCAACACATGGATTAACTCTTATTCTATGGGTTAGTTAACCTAAGAAAAGGCGTTCTTTTTTATAAATATGGCTGGTAAAGTACAACGAACTCCTAAAGTTTCGTTAGTAAAAGGAATTCAGAATTATCAATGCTGACTTGGTATGCTCAGACAGAAAGTATTATTCCAAGACCCACCTTAAATATGCCTGGCAATTCGCTACGTTATTCGCTTGCATAAGCTTTCAACATTTGTGCGATTCTGCTGCGGCTGCGACGAATCGCTTATAAGACGGTGTCCATTCCACGAACGCAGAAATAATAATCATTGGTTCCAAAATGATGGAAAGAAACAAGTCTTTTACCTTTTAAGTGTAATCTCTTCCCGACGCGACGTCACCACATCCCTCTTCGACCACGTTGCCATTGATGTGCATTGGAGCAAGTTATTTTCCTTTATTGCGTCTGCTACGCGACGTCAGCTACCATGATCGTCGAAAAAGAACAATCATTTAATTCGGGCTAACAATAAACCAAAAACAATGTTCTTCAATATCTGTGTATATGTATTCTGACAGCGTGCACCAGCGAAGCGCGTAATCTCAATATTTTCTAGAGCATCATTCACCCATCTCCAGTGCAGAAGCAACATTCTGGACAAGAACCGGTCCCTCAGGAATAACAACAACAAAAAAAGAACACACAAGACACAAAAAAAGAAATCTTCCTCTTATCGATTAATTTCCAATTTAAGTTACTGTTGCACTTGAGTCAGAGCTGGAGTTGGAGCCAAAGCCAAAAAGCCGAACCAGAAAGAAAGGCTGCTAGTGCGTTGGTCTTCGTCTCGACTTTGATAAGTTTAAGTGAGTTTTTTGTATTAAAGAAGAATGGTGAATTTTTTATCAGGCCTAGGCTTCCTCTTAGGAGCACCGCAATTTACTTTGACGTTTTTTTTTTTCCATTCGTGTTGGTCGCCGGGATATCTTCGTCGGTCGGCCTCACATGCGCGATGCCGCCACCAGAGCCTTACACACACGCTTTGCACCGGACTTGACTAATGGATACAATCTCGAGTTGATCTACTAATTAATTGACTCTTTGTGTCTGATGGTGTTTGCATTGGTGCCTGATGGTGGAGCTGAGAGCGCTGTCGTTTGGTGTGTTTTTTCGATTTTTTGTTTTCGAGGCTATCTGAGGTGTTGATCTTCGAACGGAAAGATGTGAGGCTAGCACTTTTTTTCGTAAGGCCATTAGGGGAATACCTCTCGTTCGAGAGAAATCAAAAATTCCTGTCGAGATTCAATCAATAAACTCTTCAGATTGACTCTGAAAAACGATAATTTTTGCGTGTTGATTATAATGACAGTAAGATATTGCTTTTCTCTAAAATATATTAACTACACGCAGTAGTCCAAATAGATAAGTTAAAATTACGTTTAAAACTGTCGTTTTAATGTCATCCGACAGGGGTGAATGGCTCCATATGAATGTGAACAAATTAAAGTTTCTGTACACAAACTTTTCTGTCATTAAGGGACTTGCTTTCTTATTTTGTACAGACATTTTTTGTTTGATCTCAACTCACTATTAGCAATACTTATTCCTATCTTAAAATATAAGCCGTGTTCCATGTAACCAGCGTTAAGGCTCCCTGCTATATGCACAGAATGGATCTTGTTTTGGTTTCACTTTCTGGTAGTTTCACAGTTCAACAATTCTAACAATCTCCTTCTCCAGCACTTCATTTCAATGATTGTTAACAATATACAGATACACTGATAACGGCACAAGCAAATGTATAAAGGACAACGAATTTCGGATATCTATGCACGTGGAATGTTAGGTTAGCGGAGCCCCTCAACTGAACTGCTACAAAGCAGATATTACCGCTATCTAGTAAATGCGATGGGATGGACCGGGAAAAAGGAGGATGCGACATTTACTATGGTGATTGTTACCGAGAGCAACAACAGCGATTCTTTGGATGCGGATTCGTCGTGGGAAGCAGACTCAGGCAAAAAGTCTTGAGCTTCAAATGTGTAAGCGAACGCATCACGACTATTCGGTTCAAGGCTTAATTCAGCAACACTAGCCTAATATGCGCGCATGCCGCCACAGAAGAGAAAAAGGACAACACCAAAGACGAGTTCTACGAGCTCCTTGACAAAACGTATGAGCAATGTCCTAGCTATGACATTCAAATTGTTTTCTTTGGTGGAATAGTCGGAAAGCACAGCCTGCACGACACCACTTCCGATAACGGATTCAGGCTGATCGATTTTGCTGCGGGGCGAAATGTTGTGGTAGCAAGCACCTGGTTTCCACATCTCAACATCCATAAAGGTACATGGAGATCTCCTGATCAATCAACCGTCAACCAGATTGATCACATTGCGATCGACGGAAGGCACTTGTCCAGCATTTTAGATGTTCGAACTTTCCGAGGAGCCAACATCGACTCGGACCACTACCTCGTCGTCGCCAAGGTAGTGCTACGAATATACCGACAAGGCCCAAAACAAGGAAATACTGCATGAAAATTCGACGTCGGACGACTACAATCGCAAGAGATCACCAGATCCTTCTCTGATCGGGTGTCAAGAAGTAACCTCTTAAGGCGTCCTTTACCGCCAACATCAAGTATCGAGGGCCAGTGGCAACATTGCCATAAAGCAGTTGGAGATGCCGCCTCTAATGTGCTGAGTTTCACACAGCCACCAAAACGGAACCCCTGGTGGGACGAAGAATGCAGGCAGGCCCATGCATCCAAGCAGGAGGCATACAAAGCGGCGCTGCATAGAAGGACAAGAGCATGAGAAGCGTCAGCTCGAGAGATGTGAGAAGCCAAAAGCAGGAATGAAGTTCCTAGGGTTTATCGGAAGGTTAAACAGCTGGCTGAAGGTCATCGAGCATGAACCTATGCCTGCAGAGCAAGGGAACATCATAGTAGAATCGCAGTCAATGCTGGGGATTCGGGAAGACCACTTCTGTAGACTGTATAACGGCGACGACGAACAAACCCCCGCCGTCAGGCAAGAGCCTCTAATCGGACACGATGAAATTCAACAATTTCGTGAATCCGCCCTAGAAGAAGTAAAACCGGACGGTTGAAATCTAACAAAGCCGCTGGAGCAGATGGTCTAGCTGAGCATGCACCAAATCATCTGTAAGATATAGTCAGAGGAATGCATGCCCGATGAATGGAACCTCAGCATTGTTTGCCTGATCCTGAAAAATTGAGATCCTATAAACTGCGCCAACTACAGAAGAATCAGTCTACTTAGCAGCGCCTATAAGATCCTCTCTGCTGTAATATGTGAACGTCTGAAGCCTTTGGACCAATCGTCCTTATCAGTGTGGCTTCAGACCAGGAAAGTCAACCATCGACAAAATTTTCACGTTGCGGCAGATCCTGGAAAAAAACCTATAAACTCCATATCGATACCCACCACCTTTTCATCGCCGCGTATGACAGCAACTACAGAGACGAGAAGCCAACATTAAAAGAACTGTTCAATTTGATTAAGTTCCTGAGATAAGCGCGTTGAAACGCAGAAAAATTAACTTTTTTTCCGTTTTTTCCACATATTCCACTGATTCTTCGCTCCTATTGGTCACAGCTTAATGTTAAGTAGCCTAAAGCCTTCCTCGATTAATGGACTATATAACACAAAAAGAATTATACCATTCGAACCAGTAGTTCCAGAGACTACCGCGTTCAAACGAACAAACTCTTCAGCTTTATATTAGTAAAGTAATAAGTAATAATTTAGATTATTTGGAAGTTAAAGCGTTCAATTTAAATGCCTTCATATAAATGAGGTAGAAATTGGCACGCCACTCTGAAAAAAACAATCAGATCAATGGCATGGGGCATATCAAACGAGCATTAATGACTGCACGCACCGCAAAAAGAATTGCTTGCTTCTGTATAAATTATTAAAGGCAAATTATTTACCCGCCCTCGAGCATTTTCAATTCAAACAATAAAACCTAATGTCAGAAAATGTCAGTAATAAAATGCAAATGACTCCCAGAACTCACACGTTGGACGAATCGAAAAAAAGACAAGTCGTGTGAAAACTAAATTATCTGTCTGTAGATACTCATCCTCGGTAGTTTCATACCACCTTAAAAATAATAATCGCTGAATTGGTGTTATACCCTCCATAATATTTTCACTTTGGTGTGTGGCTGTGTATCATCAACGTCTGAAGCGGACCGGAAATAATGTTCAAAGGAAGCCGCCATCACTGTTTGATGTCTATACCACTACCAACCGGACTCAGTACGCGACTCGTACACTTTTATTCTTTCATATGCAGCTAGCGGCTAAATTTTCTACTTCTGTGGTCTCCAGCGCAAAATGATGGACTGGGGCCTGAGGATCGCATCGGTTTGAAATTAAAGTCCATTTGTAAAGTTTACTCACGCAATAATTTGCCGTTCACTTAGACCACAAAGCAAAAGCGTTTATTTTTTCCTTTTTTTTGTAGATTTTATTGATTTTTACTTCAGTGATAATTGTAAATTTAAATCGCATATTAATGAACCGTTGCTTCGGAAAGGTAAATATTGAAATAAAATTTGTAAAATGGCAGAAGGTTGCAAAAATATTGTGGAGAAATTGTTTTCTCAAGGAAATCAAAGTTGCCGAGGCTACAAGATGAATGAGGGACCAAGTTGAGGATAATAAAACCAAATGGAATGCAGAGTTGCCATTTGCTTTTTAAAGTCGAGTAGGCAAGCTTGGAGGTGAAATTTGTTAGGGAGGGAACCTAAACGCCAAAATTAATATAATCTTCTTCAATTACTCACCATTTTTCAATTAAAAATTAATAAAATATTAAATGGGAGAGTATTGGACTTATTATAGATACAAATTACTTTACAAAGTTTGAATTAAAATGGTTTCACTTCAAGTTAGCTCACTAGCCCTTTCAGTAGCAGTGGCAAAAAAAAAGTCGCAAACAGCGACATCTGTTTTCATTAAGTTGAGATAACTTTTTCTGGTACCTATAGAAAGTAGTGACATTTAGAATAATTTGTTGAAGACGAACGATTCCTTTTTTATGCAAATTTACGTAAAATAATGCTTCCCTGCTAGCTAGGTCTCAAGATGGGGCCACATTCGATTCCCATCTTTATCACATGGGCACTAGCCAACGATGCATATATTCTCAATTTTGCATGTATATTGTCAATGCTTTATTCCTACCAAATAGGAGATAACTCATTGAATATACCCAAGAACCAACCATTTGCATAATCTCATGTCAAAGGTCAATTAAGTAATAAGAGCCCTTACGCATAAAGTAACATTCTCAGCTCACAGCAACTCTGTTTCCCACACTTAAAACTAAATGAGTGGTGATATCACTCACAATATCGACGACGACGACTCAAATCAACGACTTAAAAGATATGCACACACATTTTAATAGAAAGTAATTATAAAGCACCGGCCGGCTGGGCTGGCGATATTAAGGTTCACTTAAGTCTCCATCTACCGCCCGCTTGTCCCGTGTCCAAAAGACCAACCACTCCAGAGCACACCACACATCATGAAACAGGCGTTCGCTGATGCCGCTGTAGACCGTAGCAAGGCAAAGCAGCGCAACAGCATGTGGCGGCAAAACCTTATGAAGTTGTTTTGTTCGGCGCTTTTTCGTCTTATTTTTTTTTTTTTTTGTACTTCCAACTTCTCGACTAATGCTAAGCTACACCACGAAGAGTCGCACTTTAGTCAAGTCAAAAAGTATCTCGCTAGTTTGCTATATAGCCATATAGCCATATGTGAAGTTTGGATTGTTTTTTCTTGTTTTCTTTCACTCAAACATTTTTTTTTTTTTTGTTAGGAATGGTATACCGTTTTATTGGCCATTACGAAAATGCGGATGAAATGAAATGAAATTACAAAGTTTTTTTCATTTTTTTTTCGTTTTTAAATTGCCTCTTCTTTCTTTATCCGTTCCCGTCGTCAGATATGATAAGACGAAACGCAAGCCAAAGCCAATGATATGAAATGAATGCGTATAAACATTTTTTTACGAGTGTCTGTTGTAAACAGAAAGAAGATGAGAAAGAGAAACGAAGAGAAGTCCGATATGAAGCAGAGAATGGTTGGGGTCGCTGGCTCTTTATTCGTCTACCTTTACTGCAACAAAGTGCAGTCCCCGTCCCCGTCCCCGTTCCATTGAATATAATATAGTTGCAATAAAAACAAAAACAACCGAAAGATAAAAAAAGAAAAAAAACTAACCAGTGTTATCCCCAAAGAAAACCGGCAGCAACAACAACAAGCAGTTGTAATACCAAATATGTATGCGGTACAACAACAATGTTCAAAGCGGCAACGAAGTGAAGTGCCAGAGCTGGAGTGATTCCTTTTGAAGGCTACCTTTGAAGTAGATATGTGAGAGTATTACTTGTGAATTTTACAGCTACAAACATTTGTTGCTCCAGAACTACAAACTGGCGCCCAATGAGAAAGACAGCTAACTAAATACCATTCCAAGCTCTTGAAATATATTTTTTATTTATGTTTGAAATTATGTGTTTTGGGCGCCATTTCGAGTAAGAGGCTTATTTGAGTTTGAGCTGAAGTTAAAGCTGAAGAGTTTGTTCGTTTGAACGCGGTAATCTCTGGAACTACTGGTTTGAATGGTATAATTCTTTTTGTGTTGGATAGTCAGTTAATCGAGGAAGGCCTTAGGCTACTTAACATTAAGCTGTAACCAATAGGAGCAAAGAATCAGTGGAAAATGTGGAAAAAACTGCAAAATAAGTTAATTTTTCTGCGTTTTAACGCGCTTATCTCAGGAACTGCGTAATCAAATTGAACAGTTCTTTTAATGTTGAATGGTTCATTTATCGTAGAAGACTTGAAACTATAATATAACGCTGTGACCAAAAGGAGCGAAGCGTCAGTAAAAAATGTGGAAAAATGGTAAAAAATATTAATTTTTGAAGGTTTCTGTTGTCTGCTTGAACCTGCTGATCTCAGGAACTACTCAATCAAATCGAACAATTCTTTTTGTGTTGAATTGGTCATTAATTGTGAAAGGACTTCGGCAATATAACAAAAGTAATCAGTGGAAAATGTTTAAAAAACTACAACAAATTATTCATATTTCTGATTATTTGAACGCGCTTATCCGCGTTAATAAAATTGAACAATTCTTTTTGTATTGAAATATCGAGGAAGAGTAACGTTCTATAGCCGTTACGCTTATAAGTTACGAATAATAAGAGCAAAGCATTAGTGAAAAGTGTAGCTAAAACGGGATTATACATATATGAAGGCTTCGATTAAGAACAATTTTGATTTAGAGAGAGTCCACTGTTTTAAAATAACTTTGCAACAAAATTCCCATGCGGGCAAGATGCACAAAACGAAGACGCTCCTCTGGCCGGTGTTTGAGGTAGAGGAAAATGTTTGAGATAGTGTGCACCATTCTCTCAATGTTTTTCAAGTTTTGGGAGCAAATACGTTTTTCTATCGCCATATAGGCACCAATTTTCGAATGAAAAGAATAGGGAGGACACCAACCAGGGTACACAAAATTATGGTCGTGCACAAAGCGGGATTTTTTCTCTTTGAATGTCATAGCTTGTTGTTGTGTTGCCAAATATGAGACTCCTGTTGGGCGCCAATTCTTAAACTTTTCAAACTTTCTCAATTTTCTTTTATTCGATTTGTTCTGCACGAGTCCAGCTCTGTTGTTTTTATTCACAACATGCTGGAACAACAAATTTCAACCACCATGCACAGTTCCACACTGTACACAACACCACTCAAGCAAATCTACAAACGAACCCGAATACCCATAGCCAGACTGAAAACTAAAAACCAAAGTGATTTCATAGACTTACCGCCAGTATCGGATTAGATCGCAAGCTGTGAACACATCATTAAGGCACGATCGTCAGAAAGTATTTCTCGTCTTCGTTCGTAGATCGTTTGTTTTAAATTTTCAAGAAAAATACATTTTCTGTATGTTTTTCTAAACAATAATTAAAATTAAAACATTACAATGTACCGATGATTGTTTATTGTGCCTTCGTGCATTTGAATGTATAACCAAAAGAAGAAAATAGAAATAATAAATAAATACTGAATTCCAGTGTGATTTATTTGCATGAAAAATTTTGTAAACGTGAAATACAATTCTTTCTTTCTAAAAATGTGTGTTAATTGGGGATATGTGTGCGTCGTGTTGTTTTTGAGTTTATTTTGCTCGCTTTTCAATGGAGCTCAGAGTATTCAAGGATTACAATGTCAACGGATAGCGGTGCCGGCATGTCAAGGTCTTGGATACAATATGACAGCAATGCCCAATTTAGCCGGTCACACTAATCAGTTGGATGCTGAAATAAGGGTAGGTCTTACATTACTTAATCAAACATTTTCGTTAGCTAATCAAAAGAAGAAAAACGTCTGCTGCGGGTCTGCACACAAACACGCTACCGACAGTATTTTTGAAAAGTATACGACCTTAGGATTGGTTTCTTTTGAATTGCCTCTTAGCTTCAATGTGCCATTAATTACTATGAACCAAGCATTCACATAGTTAACCTATCTTTTTGACAGGTAGATAGGTTAGGTAAGCTTACAAGTTGAACCATAAAAAAGAAAGAAGAGAATAAGGTAGAACCACTTTTAACCGCAAGCAACAAAAAAGTTAAATAAAAGGTCCATTGAAATAAAAGTGTATTGAAAGTTAGGTATACCCCAACAAGACCATAGAACGTGAGGAATCTGTGTTTCTGGAGGGAATACGATTGTTTGGAAGTACGCGAGGCCATTAAGTTGTGCTCTGAATCCTATTCGTATAGTTTTGCATTGCCCAAGTTAGTCGAACGATATAGCAACACGAGTCTAGTTTTGTCTTGTTGGAATGATTTTTTGTCTTGTTCGTTTTTTTTTTCGGTTCAAGCATTTATTTTTTTTTTTTTTTTGATAATGGTGCTCCTTGTGTTCGCTTTTAGACAAAAACAGATCGTAGGTAGGAATTGGATGATGCAGAGTGTGGAAACTGAAAATAATATGTAGATGCTATTGGGTGTTCTTTGCGATACTTTTGACATTTGAATGGAAGAGTGCTATCTGTTGTCTTTCACTGTTGTTTTTCTTACATGAAGATTGTTAATGTTGGAAGTTTTGCGGCAGCATATCAAGTACTAATTGCAACATATTTTTTATGTAGAGCACTTGACTGACAGCCGAGAAAGCTAATTAGAAATCCCGCGCATCCATTATGTGAAAAACACGAAAACGTAAGGAAATGTCAACGAATGATTTTTTGTTCAGTGTTGCGTATAAAATCGTTTATATAAATACTTTGGATTCGTCAACTGCTGTAATTGAATCAACAACAAATCCTAGTTGAAAAAATTGAAGCATCGAATTTGATTTAAATATCAACCAGTGACAGAGAGTGACGTTTTTTTCTGGAAAAATTCAGAAACCCTATGAAACCGATGTGCTATATCTCGTTTGACAGTTTTTCTTAAAGAAAAATGAGAAATTCTCTTGGTTTTGTATTTCAACTTTAAAAACAAGACTTCCTCAAGGAATAAATGTTAAACGGCATTTGTTTTTCGTACTGATCGTCATATTTCTTTGTAACTTTAGTCACTACGTGCTTTATTTAGTATATATCGGATTGGGACGTATTTTTTTTTCTTTGATTACCACAAGAAAATGACATTTATATAAACATCAATGTAATATGCCATTTTTACGATCTGTCAATTATGTTTTTTCTGAACGCTTTCCATGTCATAATTTAATTTGAAGAAAACATCCGGTTGTCAAAAATAAACGTCACAAGTTAACGGTAAGGCCAACAGTCATGCTTACGTTACGAGCAATAAGGTCTTAAAATTCTTTGTTTTTCTCAGAAAGAACGGTTTCTTGTTTCAAAATTGTGTTGATAACATGAACCTATTCACCCAAGTATTTTTATCTCGATAAAATGATTGTTTCTTAAGTGCATTTCTCGTTGTTTTTTTTTAGTTTTCATTTCTGAAACGAAAAAAAAAACTATAATAACTAAGCGCCTCCAATCATTCAGATTACGTACTACAAAAAAAAAGAAACTAATTGACTGTCTAGTCATGGCTGGGCGATGTAGTGGTAATAGTGGCGATGGCGTCGCGTGAGACCCTAATGCAATAAAAAAGAAAAAAAAAACAACAAAAAAGAAGATAAAACTAATAAAAGCGGCATCTTTTGTTTCAAGGGTTCCCTTACACTGTTCTCCTTCAATTCAAATTAATATTCATGGGATGCATTTTATTGAACGCCACTACCAACACTGCCGTCAACATGAAAGTGTTAATATGACTGTCAAATTAGAAAACACTTTTGTATCAAATTAAAATAGAAATAGGAGACATGGTATATGGTTTGTAAATGGCTTGTGAGAAATGAAATTGAAATTCGTGGCTTAAGTTTCAAAAATGCAAACCCAAACAAAATAATGTCAAAAATATCTTTGTAGCTTAGCTACCTATATATATTTGGGGAGTAGTCTCAAAATGGCAAATGATGTTGGCGATAACTTGAGAATTTTCACAGGAGAAGTTTTTTTTTTTTAAATAAGTTTGTAATGTGTGTTCTCTGCTTGGTTTGGCCATTGTATTTCTATTCAGCTAATATAAGAACCAATCCATATACAAAGAGTGCTGATGCTTTATACAATGCTGATTCAGACATCGTCAACTTGTATTACAATCAGATATAAAATGACGGACTTCAAATTTGATTGACAGTTCTCTGTTCATTTCACTTGCATACACCAGCAGGCATTCTCAAACCAGAATCTTGAACGTTATTATAGCTGAGCTTCTAGAGGTTTGTTTGATTCATTCTTCACTTTTATCTTGAAAATAAATCATTATTTAGAGCGTGCATTACAAAACATATGAAGTTGCAAATTTTAAAATTCCCGTCACGTTATTTTTGCATTTTTGTTTCTTATTCTCTTTCAAATAAAAGGTTAGTTTGGCTTATGTTTAAAAAAAAAAAAAACATAAAATCCACAGAAATATTCCATTACTGTCACTCCTCCTATATCCACCACAAAGAACTATAAAACCGTAAACCGTTTAGGTACTTTCAGAAAACATTCTTTTCTTCTCAATACTTAAAGCAAAATAATTGTCAATAAAAATGTCTCCAAATGGAAAAATATAATAATAATTGCTGTCAGTTGCAGTTTGACGTTTCATAGGAAATTGTTTATTTTTCATTATTTGAGCTTTTTAATTGCCTTCCTGCTGGTTGTTGATTGTTTGTCTGTGTGTCGGTATCATCAGTTCATCTTTGATCTTAGAAATACAAACAAACAAAATATTGTAGATATCGTCCAAGAAAATAGAGGAAAAAATAAATAACAACTTACTTCACTTACGCCAGAAGTGCTAAGTGTACCCAGCTACTTGTTGAACGGACCCCTCCGCTTGCGACCGACGAAAGTCCTCGTTCCATTGAGAAAAGACAACAACACAACAACGCAGGTGGACGAGCTATACCTAAAGGTAATTATAAATTAGAAAATTATCATGAAGCTACATCATGATGGGAAACGCGCGTTTCTACTCGTCAACTTCAAAAGAAATCATAAAATACCACAACAATAAAAAAAAAAACTACAAATTATAATCGCCTTTTTGCTTCGCCATTGAACTACATTAGTTTTGCGAAAACATAATAAACACGGGAGAGCTTGGTTAAGATTGTTTGCAGATATGAACGGGTAATATTATTTCTATTCTATTCATTCAACGACTGTGGCGGGTGAGGCGCGGGGTAATTTTATTGCTTCTGAGTAATTTTTTTCATGATCGGAAAACATCAAAAGCCTCAGTTGTTGTCCGTGGTGGATCATGACGATCAAACGATCAAAAAATTAACTGCATTTTATTTCTTTGATGATATTTTCAAAAGTGAAATGATTCATGAACGCTTTTAGAATTTCCATAAAACGAAAATTCACAACAACAAAAAAACTCACCATGTAAACACATTGAAGTCAACGGATCCACAAGGCAACGATCCGTTACGTTGGTTTAATGTACACAACTTTTACGCCCCATTTGCCTTCGTCTTCGTTCTATGAACTAAGGACATGTGCATTTCATCTTAGTGTATCTCTGGGAAATACATTTCGGGGTTCCGATCGTCTAAACACCAAGATCTTTTACAACTTACATCTTTTGAGATTGATGGGAAGATCTATATAAAAGTTTTATATCCCAGACGAAGAACTATCGGGGTGAGTGTTTTTAATCTCTCGTCTGTACCCACTATTTAACCTCAATTAGAATCAATCAACGGCGCTTATTTTTCGCACCAACGCAACGACGACGTAACGCAATTGAAAATACGTTTGGAACGAACAGTTGATGTGAAATACAAACAGATTTTTTTTGCATGACTGATAATATTAATAGCTTGTTAAATGTTTACTTTTTGATATTAGCACTTGTTTTTTTCTGTGTTTTTTTGCTGTGTGTACTTTATTTTGCGGCAGTTTTGATTCATACAAACATTTTTTTTCTGTGTCGGTATTTTTCAGTATGGTAAGAAATATTGATATAGATTGGGCTTGGCGAGTTGATAAATATGATGCAAAAGGGTGCCGACAAATTTTGTTGACACAGTCCTCGCCTATGCCATAAGTGCTTGTTGTACAGACTCTATAGCAGATAAAGTATGTATGTGTGTGAGTGTGTTTGCCGGTTAATAACAGCGGGTGATAATGACAATAGTTGAAGATAGTTAAATGAATGACAAGTGACAAGAGAAATGTCAAGCTAGCGCATGTTATAAAGCTATTATCTGAAGTGTTGTTTGATAATTTTTGAAGTGTAGACGATAGCATGTGAGTTGATTTTTTTAAGTTTCTAGGGTTTGTGTATAATATTAACAAACAGTTTTTTTTTTCATTAAAATAGTTCTGTGACCAGCAATTGTATTAGGTTATAGTCTGGTCTTTTAGAATACAATTGATTGACTCTAATTCTTTTATTAAATCAAAACTGCTCTGATAAGAAATAGTCGGTCTTAATTCAAGTTTTGTTTCAGGTGTGGCAACCTCAAACAATATTTTCCACAAAGAAATAATTTTGCGACATGAGCCCCCCATTTAAGGTTAAAAAAGTAATCCAACAGAACTCAATGCGAAATGCTAATTCTTATAATGTGCCAAAAGTGACATAACTTACGTTTCTTCTTCTACCTCAATGCGTAAGGCTCAGAGCCACCTCTCAATGGATCAGTAACAACACTGGTCATACAACTTCAGATTTATTCCAGATCGCTTAGACTATACCACCCCAAAAATTATATTCGATAATAGCTTCCAAATTTCAATCCCTTCAAGATTTTCTTGGGAAGAAGAGGGACCCCTGGAAGACAATATGGTACACTTCTATACAACCGGTTCAAACACCGATTACGGCGTTGGAAGTGATATCTATTCGAAACAACTGAATCATAGTCTATCATATGTAGTGTGTTCCAGGCAGAAGTAATAGCGATTAAAGAGGCACTATCCTAGCTCAAAGAAAACGTTATATCTTGCAACAGTCCTATTAATAAAAATACCCTATCCACTGGATAACAAACGTTATAGCTAGCACACTGTTAGTGAAATTATTCATTTGATAAAAAAGTTTATTTAAACATATTTTTTCCTCGTGTTAGATATTCATTGAATAGCTCCAAAATGTACTCGATTTCCCTGAGCAGACAAAATATTAGCTCTACAATTGGAGTCATAACAGGACATTGCTTCATATGTAGACATGCTTTGAGGCTAGGGTTCTACGCAAATGACTTCTGTAGAAGCTGCATGGACGAGGAGGAAGAGGAAACAGTCGAACACCTTCTGTGTACATGTCCGGCGCTTTCCAATAGAAGTAATAACTATCTCGGCAGTCCCTTCTTCGATAATACAAGTGAACTGGCAACGATCGACACAAAATGTCTCTCTTACTTTATTAAAAGTACAAAATGGTTTCAAAGTTTATTACTCTCCCATGAGTAACTTCTTTATTGGAATCACAATGGACCCTTGAGTTCTAAGTGAGTCAGTACCATCTAGCCAGCCACTCCAACCTAACCTTACCCCTTCTACCTCCAATGGAACGGGTTATGATGTATGTATCATTCTTCGGACGATTCTGTTTTCAAAACGGAAGAGTTCTGCTCATCTTAGAAGCATTATGTCTGTCAAAATCAACCCAATCGAACGGGTTCAGCAGACTGCGAATGCTTCTGGACGTCCAATAGAAAACATCATTAGTATTTAAATTAAGCTATTCTAGGGCAGATT
Organism: Sphaerophoria rueppellii; assembly: GCA_920937365.1. NCBI lineage: Eukaryota > Metazoa > Arthropoda > Insecta > Diptera > Syrphidae > Sphaerophoria > Sphaerophoria rueppellii. The sequence continues at coordinate 2,365,174 of CAKKXW010000001.1, forward strand.
TTTCGCCTCGACATACACATGCAAAAAACTCACAAATACCAAAATGAGATGTAGATCAGAACATTCTGAGCTTAAGGCCGTGGGCGAATAGCGTTAAAAAGTAGTTAAAACTTGACGTTTGGTTAAAATTTGAATAAAATGTGTTACAATAGGCCAGTTCCACCTAACAACATCTCACTGAGATATCAGAGATTTTTTAGGTGAAACAAGAAATTTTAACTGCGAACCATTGAATAAGAAGTACAGGAAGGGGTCTTATGAACAAGAATTGAAGCATTTTTCTAAGTAGTGTGAGTTTCACAAACACAAACGCATTACAACAGGGCTGGTCTGCAGTTGAATGGTTAATCTCAGGGGCGCCAAGCGAAATTTGATTGAATCAAGATTTCATCGATTTTGCTTCAACTTTTTTTTTCAATCTCAATTCTTTTTTAGGAAGCATGGTGTTTTAACACTAAAGGTGCACTGCACGGTTTTTAATGATTAATTTTTTTATTTTCCAGTACATTTTCTTGATTTTTCATCCGTAATTCATCACGTTTATTAGTATTACGCCTATTGTAATACAACCGACAGATAAAAACGTTTCGAAACACGATGGAAGAACTATTCAAAACAACCGTGCACACTACGGGAACTCAACGAATTGTAGCGCCTTACCGTCACGAACAGAAATAATACACCCCTGAACTCGACTGACAACACAGTCAAAGTTTGACAGCACATACCCTAAAAATTGACAGCACATACTCTAAAAATGGACATCATCAGACATATTTGTTGCTTCACTCACGTACACTGTACATGTGGTTAAATTTAATCAGTATTTTTTTAACGCAGTTCATTGAATTCGCACGCGGGCTAAAGGAAGGTATTAATTCTAACCATAATTAGGTTTCCTTTCAACGGAAAAATTTGACATTTATAAGCTATTCTACCAAAAAAACGTCAATCTAGAAATCCTTTTTATTTCGGCAGTGATCAACACATATTTCGTCCATTGATCAATGACCCATTCTGTGACGAACCGTCAGCATTGTCGATCGTCCTGTCAGAAATAAGCCTACATGCCTTCTCGATAATCGGTGACGGTTGGTTTTCTTCTTTTTTTTTAACTTTTGTTATGGAAGTTCGAAATTTATCGTACCCAGCTCCAAGAAAGAAACCTGCAAATACCTACATTCTGAAGAAATTTCTAAGGACTTGCCCTTGCAAACAATTATATATGTATGTTAAAAGAACGATGAAGACACGCACAAATTGATGGAATACCATCCTTTCTCTACCATTTCCAATTCTCCCTCCCTTGCTCAGTGGTCATCCGCATCTTTGTAGTAAAAGGAATTTCCTTCATTGCCAAACCGAGTTCCACAATTCACCATTCCGTTTTCGAACATAATTACGATTCGCAATTCGCATTGTTTTCTGATTCTCTGACTTCACTGGCTATTGTATACTGTTGGTTACTAGTTGTACAGGTATATCCAAGGCTCTTGGTCTTGATAGTGACTTGGCCGAGCTGGCTTCTACTGATGCTGCTGTGTGCTAGAAAAGATCTTTTATTTACAAAATCAGTAGGATGCTAGCTGGGCAGATTTTGTGTTGTCTTATATTCCTTTTGTTCACGTCCCCCAAGAGGTTTCTCTGATTCCTTCAAGACTATTCTTGGATTTCATTCTTTAGTGTCTCTTCTTTTTCTATATTGCGTTGGTATTTGTTTTCCCTCTGTGATCGCATACAGCATACCTTTGGGTAATTTATTTTGAACGTTTCAAAAGATACTGCCTTTGCTTTTCTGTTTTGAAGTTTTTGTTTTTGTTTTTTTTTTTTTTATTGGCATCTGTAGCAAGGTAGATAATTACATGGCAATTAAGTTAATTGAACTGCGCAAAGTTACAGAGAAACGAACAGAACAGACACAAAAAATTAAGAAGAAACACAAGATTGAGCACTCTGGCCTGATGATGTATATGAAGCGAGGCACTGACGTTCATTTGGCAGCAGCAAGACGGTGCCGGCAATGGCGTTAAAAAAAAATTACACGTGTTAAAGGTGCATCGAGCAAAGTGCCAAATGTAATTTTCTTCTTTTTGTGAAATTAATTGATTCCTCTAATTTAGGGCCGTGGTAAATGTGTTTAGTCGTTCATCACATCTACATTATAAGACTGTAAGATGAGTTTTTTATGATTTACATAATTTCGCTTGCAGAATTTATGTAATTTCATTTTGAATAATTTGTAGTTGGACGTGTTTCTGACACGTTAGCGATCGAGCCTTCTTTTAGCTTAAGGGGTCGTTTTATTTCAATTACAGTTGTTATTTTGCAGTAAAAAATGAATCAAGTGAAATTTGAGATGAAGCTGAACTACAACTGACAGTTCCGTGGGGTTTGACTTTGACCTGTTTCACGGACGAAAATCCCACCACAGATGAGTTTAAAAGGGAGATGGGAAACGGAGCTGTCAAAATGATAATGCCTACAAGTTACTGCGATAGTATGCATGTTTTTACCTATCTTACTATCACAGTAAACATGTTTTTTCTAATTTATTCACTTACACGAGGTCACAGTAAAATAAATTTTAGGTATCCGGAGGGTAAAACGTAAGTCAGTTTCCGATCTCCTTTTGTCTCCACGAAGTGCTCAATTTCAATGGGCGCGTTCAATTTTACTTGGACAGGCTATCCGGTTTTGTTTTAACAACTTTCCTAAGTTATCAAGCTGTTTTTTTTATAGTTGCTTAGGCTATGAAGTTTGACATATTTACATATTGACACTTAGGCTAGGTTAGGTTAAGGGGCTGACAGTTGATGTCGTTACCGTCACACTTAGATCAATACAGATTCATTGCGATACCCGTTGCCGATCAATTTCTTCATTTGATGGGAGAGTGAGTGCGGGACAGTGACACAGAAAGTGCTAAGTGTCTTCATGCACCTCCTCGTCACCGCATCATCTGATCATCTGAACTGATTATCGTCTTTATCATATGATAACCTAACAGATTGTAGTGTCCGTAGCTTAGTGGTTAGGTGCGTTGGCTGCTAAACAGAACGTCGTGGGTTCGAATCCTACTGGGGCCCAAAGTTTTTATTTCATCTTTCACGGACACTGCCTCTTGCGAAGAATTGACAAAATTTCCAAGAGTATCATCTTTATGAAAAAGTGCTTCTCAGCTTGGCCGTTCGGAATCGGCGTAAAATTGTAGGTCCCCTCAATTCTTCACACGCACCCAGAGAATTGTTGATGAGAGTTAGCCACTTAGGCCTTGGCTCTTCAAGAGCTGTCGCGCCACTCTATTTATTTTATATAACCTAACAGATTATGTCCGGTTATTATGCTTACAAAAGATCGAAGTGATCCCTTGTGTAGCTGCAAAATTCCTTCCGTTCTTCCGTTTGTTAAAACAGGGCTAGATCTTTCTTGTAGTGCCGCAGGTGTCAAGAAGGCTCCACCTTTCATCGGCCTTGATACTTATTATTTTTGAGATTTCCTTTTTTAAATAACAGGTAGGGGTGCTTACTAGCTGAGCTTGGCTTTGATGATTGATACCTTTTTAGCAGCTATTGTCCTTGTCACAGCCAGGACCTCCGCTTGGATCACGCTACTGTAGTCTGGAAGCCTAAGCGAGGCGGTTAACTATAGAGATTCAGAATAGAAGCCTGCCCTTACACCAATGTCCATCTTAGAGCCATCAGTATAATTTAATTAGCTATTGACGACTCACTGAAGTATGCTATGTTATCTATCCATTCCTCTCTGCTTGGGATGGCAGCCTGGAATGGCGTATGAAAATCAAGTTCGGGTATTTTATAGTCAGTTGTAGTACTTTGACCCATAACCTTATGAGGGATCCAGAATTTAGTTTGACTAAGTCTCAGGGCACTTTTGGCCGCCGATTCTTGAACAAAGAGGTCTAGGGGTATTAGATTGAGTATAACTTCCAGTCCCGCAGTGGAGATCTCATTGCCACCGTAATGCCAGTGCACGCAAGTCTTTGAACTTTTGTCAAAGTATTCAGGTTCGTGCTCTTTTCTAAAGCTTTCCACCAAACCATATTACCATAGGTTGGTATTGGTCTAATTTATTGCCGAATACATCCATCTGATTATTTTAGGGTAAAAGGGAATCGATGCCTTTTTGAATCTGTCTTTGGTGTTTAGACCCCAGTTTAGTTTTTTTTAAGATCACACCGAAATACTTTGCGTGTACAGAGATTTTGTATTGACACTTATTTTGACATTTGCTTACAAGTGTGTTCTATTATTTTGAAAGGAAATCAAAAAATATGACACTTCCATGAATACGTTAACGAATTGAAGTTTGGTTGATATCATGAAGCCATTCAGCCAAGTAGATAACATAATCTTAAACCGACTTCTGAGAAGATTAAAATTTGTGTTCTACTTTCGAAAAAGCAGACTTAGAGACAGTGAAAGCAACGTCGAGTTGATTTGATACGCACCGTTACGGGACGACTGACATTATTGTCATATTGCCGTTAATGTCAGCGTTGAGACACCGAATAAGTAGTGGCAACATTAAAATTAAACGTTCTTCGTGTTTTTCTTAGAATAGAGGTTCATATCGGAAATGTCAATGCACTGCATTCTCATAAAAATGGTTCAATGAAAGGACTTCAAAAAACGAACTCTATTTTTTCCAAGTTTATAAAATGTTCTGTTTTATTCCTAAAAAAGAATATGTAATTAGAAAACACATAAGCACAAAACCGAGCCCATAAATCAAACAACTTTATGACGAACACTAAAACACAGAAATAAAACCCCTTCGCTGTCATCACACACGGTTTTTGTTCGTTTTTTCTAAGGAGACATACATTTTATCGCGTCTTCTTTGCACTTTATCTTTACGTAAACAAACCAAAAACACTTTTAGTCTTTTAAGCAAACAAAACATTAAAGATTTCTTTTTCCATTCTTGTGAGAAGATGTCTTCATGATTGTGTAGAAATCATACGTGCACCTAGAGCGCACGTATTTTGTGTACATTGAAAAAAAAAAGGAATGCCCTTACACAAATATTTCATTAAAAAATGAGCACACAATGTTGTTGACTTTTTGTTTAAACAAACGATAAACGCATAAACATATTGGCTTAATTCATAACTGGATGGAAAAACCGAAGATCAAAAAGCAGAATTGGCTTAAGACGCTTACCGACCGGCGCAGTGTCCATCATGTTCAAAATAACACTTCAATTTTATCCTTAGGTACTCAAGACATGATAATGAGGATGAGTTGAAAAAGATTGAATGTCTTTAGCACCTTCTGTTGTTCTTTCAATCAACTCGACAAAGCGTAATGACTTATACAAACTTCCATACTACAAACTTTTCGAGATTGTTTGTTTTTCTTACAAAAGAGGTCCAAATTATGGCATCTTTGGGAGTGTACTCTATTGTGTTTTGAGAAGATAAGTATCTTAGCTGCTTTTGAAATCTTCTATTGAAGTTAAGTACCCCACTTCACAAAGAAAAACACACATTCAATCTTATGAGGTAAATCATAAAAAGCTTAGGTATTCTAGATGACGTTTGCTAGTATTTAGAGGATAAACAAATACTTAAGTTATTGTTAATGTCAGATTTATTTACTATGTACTTACTGACTAATGTTGCGTTACAGTCCAGGTTGGACCAGGGCCTCACCCAACAAACTTCTCCAGCCAGTTGGGTCCCAAGCTAGCTGTCTCCAGTTTCGCACGCCTAGTTGTTTCAGGTCCTCTACTCCACGACTATACGAGCCGGAGCATTATTTTCCATTCGCTCAACATGACCCAACCAACTAAGGCGTTGGACCTTAACATTTCTGGCTAGGTCAGTGTCGCTTTACAGCTCGTACAGTTCTTGGTTGAATCTTCGTCTCCATTCTCCATTAATGCAGACAGGACCAAAAATCGCTCGAAGAATTTTTCTCTCAAAGCAGCCCAAAGTGTTTTCATCAGATGTTGCCATGGTCAATTTCTCTGCACCATACATGAGGACCGGGATGATGAGGGTTTTGAAGAGTGCCACTTTAGTTGCTCGGGAGAGGACTTTACTACTCAATTGCCAATCAAGCAGCAATTGGCAAGAGTGATTCTTCGTTTGTTGTCTGAGTTGATAGCGGATCCCAGGTAAACAAAGTCCTTAACTACCTCGAAGATAAATCTGTCCATGTTAACGTTTGCTCCAAGACGTCGATGTTGGTAGTCATTTTTTGTCGACAGCATTAACTTGGTCTTGCCCTCGTTTACCACTAGACCCATTTTCCTGGTTTCAAGACTGACAAACATTCTACTGACATCGCGCTGTGTTCTTCGTCAATATTGTCTGCTGGATGGACCTTTGAAAGATTGTGCCTCTGGTGTTGACGTTGGCCTTCTGCACCCAAATTGAATGGTCCCGTATTGCTGACGGTGTTTGCCTCGTCATCCCCTATTCAGCTTGGAAAAGTGGTCTTTTCATATCCTCAGCACTGTCTGCGGTTCCACTACGATGTTCCCATGATGGTCTCTACAGGCTTCAGTTCGGGGTGTATAAGCCCTGGACATTTGTTTTACCTTTTTGTAGAACTTTCGAACCTCGTTCCTATTGTGACATCCCTCTATCGCCTGTCAGATTTATTTAGTAGTAGGAAATTGAGAATGTAGACCAGTTTCATCAGAGATGTCAATCAAACTGTCAACTTTATGCTTGCAATTTGACACTTCAATACTATTGATTTGTCAAGGATAATACAAAAAAAGAACACACGAGTTATGGCAACTTGTCAGTTGTGTAACTATTTCCTTAGCTACCAATATTCCACTCTCGTCACTACCTTAAGTCTGAGCATGGCAATTACAAGCCATAAAACAGACCCATGTATCAAATCTAATACAAGAGTAATCGTTTTCCAACTCTGCAGGATTTTATCCCCACATAGTAAAGCGGTCTATTTAAGCATATTAAAGGTAACTTCAAATAAATTACAACAAAAATCACCTGTTCACGTTGTTCTTTGCGGTCCCTGAATCTACTTAATGCATACACCATGCCCGACTGTGTTCACAAATGCTTAAATATAAAGCTTGACCACAAGGACTCACAAGGCAAAACACACTGGGTGCATTTCTACATTCGTAAATTCGTTCGTAAGCTATGACCACCGCACCGAAACAACCAAATCCGTGGTATCATACTCTATTAATCACAGAATGAGCAATGCTTGTTGCAAGCAATTCGGCATCACTAACACAACTCATTTCCGTTTACACGATCGATGTGAAATGGAGTTCATTTCATTTGGAACGGTGTGTGCACTGACTGTGGGGCCGCTCACCGATACGCCATATCCACCCTGCTGCCCCTAGCTAAAGCATAGCAATGGCATTACATCATTTTTTTCTGAGATACGATTTATCGTTTGACTCTCAAAAAGATTGCCGCCATCCGCAGTAATATGCTAGACCTGCTCTTGCTTAAAACCCCTTCACACACCAGCTCAAATGATCTACCGATCGCTCGTTGGTTGAATTTCTTGGACTCTTTTCAAAGATCGTTCCGTTGCCAATTGCCGCAACGAAACGTTTATCGATACATTGCATCTATGCATCTGTAGATGCAATTTATTCTCGATTTTGCTTCATCATCATCATCATAGCCAAACACTCTCCAACCAACAAGACCCACCATCTCAGCTATTCAGCATCGCTATCTTGAGGGCTTGTCTGTGGTTTTTTTTTACGGAATGACGTTTTTGCAGAGTTAAAGATCTGAACGCGCGACGACACGGTGAAGGACGGGAAAAATTGTCAAGTACCTGTCCGGTACACGTTTGGGAATTCTCTCAATCTCTTAGTCGTTTTGTTTGTGTCGGCCGCGGCTCGAAACGTCGTCACCGCGTCGTCTTTAGCATAAATTGTAACTTTTGTACATTGGTCGTTTTACTATTAATAATCGTGAACTGTCTTGCGGCAGTTAAAGCAAAATGAGTTCGTCGCAATCAACTTGCGGATGAGAAGTGACATTATCTCATTTTGCTTTTGTTAGTTGGAGAGATGTGTCAAATATGTGGTTAGTCGGGTCGGTTGTTCGGTTAAGATCAAAAGCTTGCTTTTTGACAGTTGTATTTTGAACGACGTGTTGTGGTTTCTAAAATGGCCTTTTTTCTAACCACAACTATGGCTATTTGTCAAGCGTAACATGAATTTATAATTACTATTGAGAAGTGCACAGCAATAGATAAAATGTGACAAGTTACTGAGAGTTTTTTGATAGATTACGTCCACACTGAATTAAAAGTATTTTGACAGCTAAGATCTGTTTGCCTGTCAACCTACATTCAAAACATGTTCTGCATGAAGTTGGCTACAAATTGTAAGTTGATAGGATTAAAAAATTACAATTCGTTAAATCGTCTTAAAACCACTTGAATGCACGGATGTGGCAGACGCATATTTTAAAGTGATAACCGTTTGACTAGCAATGTCAACATTCCTAAAGATGGCAGCAAAGCACCGCATGACAACGGTTTTTTTTGTGTTGTTTTGTTTTGTTTACAGTCCACCCATATCAAGATTGAAAGCTGAACGAAATACAAGAACGCGAAGACCAAAGCGCATCAGCATAAATGCAGGCTTTGCACAACCAATTGGATTGAATGGACTGAAGTTGAAGCTGTCACATTCTCTTGCGGTGTAACGTGTTGTGCACTTGCTTGGCGCGCATACAAACAATTGTATAAGTAGTACTTAAGTGAAGTGGATGATGGCGTTTTGTATTTCGTGTTTGGGTTCTTTTTTTTGCGGTTGCATCCTATGTCTTTTAAACTGACAGTTAACGTCAATTAAACGAGAATCAATCGACAGCTAATTATTTCTTCGTACAGGTAGGGAAAAAAAGGATTAATATTGGCTTGATATAGTATAGGTATAGGTTCACAAATATTGGCGGGAAGTATTGCTATTGGTATTGAAACTGTCACTTTCCGTTATTTAGATATCATTAAACAGATTTTTCTGAAAAAGTTTATTTGGCTTCATTGATTTCATGTGACAGCTTTTGTTCCAATTCCAAAAAATAATTTATTGTGAAACAAACTTCATATTTATTGTCAACAATACGCAATCGAACATCATACTCAACCGACTCTCCTGTCTATTATAGATTTTTTTAAAGAATAAAATTACCGACATGAACACCGTTCAAAACTATCTAGCTGTCAGAGCAAAATCGGCGATGTTCCAAATCAATGCACACTCTAATGAATTATCGAAACCTTACTTACTTACTTAAGGTGGCGCAGTCCGATGTGGACTTGGGCCTCAATCAACAGTCTCCGCCAGCCAGCTCGGTCCCTAGCTAGCTGATTGAAGTCCTCTTCCACTTGAGTGTGTCACCTGAGTCGCGGTCTTCCTCTTCTCCTACGTTCCTCGGGGTTCGGGAATAGTGTCGAAGGCTTTCCGGGCCGGAACATTGGTGTCCATCTACTCTAAATGACGGAGCCATCTGAGTCTCTGGACCTTTACCCTTCTGGCTAGGTCCATGTCGTTGTACAACCCGTAAAGTTCGCTGTTACATCTTCTTCGCCATTCCCCTTCAATGCACACGGGGCCAAAGATGACCCAAAGAACTTTCTTCTCGAAACAGCCTAAGGCACTTTCATCAGATTTTGCCAAGGTCCATGCTTTTGCACCATACAGCAGTGCTCGGATGATGAGGGTGTTGTACAATTTAACCTTAGTTGCTCGAGCGAGCAACTTGCGATTAGCAAGAGGTATTCTTCGTCTGATCTCGGCTCTGGTGTTATTGCCCGTGTTTATGGTGGAGCCTAGGTAGACAAACTCCTCTACTACCCGAAGTTTTATGCGTCTATTGTGACGTTCTGTCCGAGCCGTCGGTGTTGGGTATCCTTTCCGAAGACAGATATACTTCGATTTTCCTTAATTTATCGCTAAACCCATTTTTTCCGCTTTTGTCTCAATCTCAATTCTCACAAAGGCGCCATTGACATCACGCTGTGTTCTTCCCATTATATTAATATCATCGGCGTACGCGAAGAAGTTGGAAGATAGTGCCTCTGGTGTTGACGGTGGAGTTCTGCACTTTCGTCTCAAGAACGATGTTAAACAAACCGCACGACAGTGCATCGCCTTGTCTGAATCCTTTTTTGCCGTCGAAAGATTCCGTAAGCTCGTTGCCAACCTTGTTGGAGCAGCGTGAATTCTGCATCGTCATTATGAACAAGCGAACGAGCTTGGCAGGGATGCCAAAACTAGACACAACTTTATACAGTTCTTTTCTGCAGATGCTGTGATAAGCGGCCTTAAAATCGATGAAAAGTTGGTGGGTATCGATTTGGAGTCGATAGGTCTTTTCCAGGATCTGCCACAACGTGAAAATTTGGTCGATGGTTGACTTTCCTGACCTGAAGCCACATTTATAAGGACCAATCAGATTGTTGACGAAAGGCTTCAGACGTTCACATATTACGGCAGAGAGGATCTTATATAGGCGATGTTAAGAGGATCGAAACCATCGATCGTTTTTATGATTCTTAGTGATCATCGCCATTGAAGTGGTCGTCACGAGCGAATTGTTTGATCGTTGGCGCAACAGGTCTGAGAATTGCGGAGAATTCCTAACTGAGATTTAAAAAGTTATGTATATTGCCAGTGGTTGAAACTTATCCAACTTCAATCATTAATCAAATCACCATAGTGGATATTAAAAGTGTAAATGAACGTTTTCTGTACTTGACTCAATCGTTGAAAAAGTTACATGTAAGAAAAGTATGAGGAATAAATGGTGCTGGAGTCGCATTTCATTCGGGATCTTCAATTACTCTGCTTCCTTTTTTTATTGACATTGCAATACTAAACAATGGAAGAAATATACTAAGCTACACTAGGTAGGTAGCAGAGATTAAAATGAATACGTTCAAATATATTCAAATACATCACAAAATTACTCAATGATCGCTCAGACTTGATCGTTTTCCACCCCTATTCACAAGCAAATTGCTCACAAGCATTTTTGCTCACACACATTCAAATGTTTTCGAGCAAGCAGAATGAGTACATTATATTCACAAGTCCTTTTTGCTTTTTTCACTCACAAATAAAATGACTTGTGAGCGGATGATTTGCTTGAACTTGCTTGAACATATTCAAACAGTTTGAATACTCAAACTGACTGAGTACTCAAACTGACTGAATATATTCAAACGACTGAGTGTATTCAAACCGACTGAGTATATTCAAACGACTGAGTATATTCAAACCGATTGAATATATTCAAACCGTCTGAGTATACTCAAATGTTCAAACAGATTGAATAATTGTGAGCTTGGATGAATATTTTCTAACTTGATTCTAGAAAAAAAATGAGGTTGATTATGAATGAGGACTTGTTTATTGTTAGTTTTTTTTTTTGTTGTTACGATGTGCATAATGAAATAAAGGATTTATCAATGAATGAGCGTAGGCATTTAATATAATGGTATGAATATGAATATGAACATAAATATGCACATAACGTAATTATATACTGAATGTTTTAGATTGACGTGAACTATTGAAGGAGAACTTGTTTATTATTTGTTTTTAATAGTTACGGCCATACAATAATTAAATGGATTACATTTATAAAAGTATAACCGACATAATATGCAGGTTTGTTAGGAAGTAAGGAAAATGTATATTTGTTGCATTTTAAGGAAAGGTTTTAAATTTGAAATAATATATCAGAGGGTTTAATGAATACCAAATGGTAAATGAATGAGTAACTCTTGGAAAAAACGTTTTCGTATTTCAAAATAGCAGGTAGTTAAAATTCAGGGACAGACTAGCATTGATTGGGTAAGTTCTTAAATACTGTGTGATTGTGTACCTGGTATAGATGCATTATGCATTCATATACAGTTTTTTTACCCACCATAAAATTAGCGACGACGCACTTTATTAAATACTGAAAAAAATTGAATGTCCGTGGTCAAGTTGTTTGTTGATTGGTGTTAGGTAATTTAAAGATCGTCAATGAAGGAGAAAGAGGAATGCAGAAGGATGCGAATTTGAAAAAAAAATTGTGTTGTTATTCGCGGTTAAAGGTACTCGTAGAATATCACAAAAGGGTTAATCTTTGAAAAAAGTGGGCTGTTTAAGCGTTACATTTGTCATAATATTGGAAAAATTGGATTTTTTTGGTAGGAGAATTTTTTTTACTGGTGCCCGATTTAGAAAATTGAAAATATATAAAGCAAACGTTAAGTAATAACAATCTTATCATTTAAGTCCATCTGTGAAGTGCATCTTTAAGCGCCTTTATGAAGTGCACAGGATTTTAAATTGCATTCCTGCAACATCAGCCCCATCAGAACGAGCTTTCTCCCTAGCCGGAAACATTATCACCGAAAAACGAACCAGGCTAAACCCAGAAACAGTAAATGATTTGATTGTGTCTTATTCAAATCTTAAGATTATCAAAATTTAATTTTTATAATGTAATTTTTTTCTCATTTCCTGTGATTTCATTTCCTTAATTTGAATTGTACCTTCTTTGAATCATTAAACAAAAAAAAAACTATTGTATCCTTTTTAAATCGTTGTCACTTTTTTATCTAAACAAACAAAATATCATCCAACTTTTAATATTGTTTCTCCTTTTAAATCAAACCGCACGATCAAATAGACAAATCACAAACAGATACCTACAATGCTTACGCTTAGCAAGAACCCTTGCCTGCTCATGAATAGCTCGCTTGTGCATGAACATTTTGCTCACAGAAACTCAGTTCAAAGTTATTCAAACTCATTTTGACTTGAAAACAAAAATACTCATTTGTATTCATTTGAAAATAGGGGTTGCTCAGAGTTACTTGATTCATAAATAAAAATGTTCAAATTTACTTGCTTGTGCGTTGACTCAGTTTGTTCAAACTTGTTTTTTTCAAATAAATACTCAGTATTCGTGAGCAAGCTTGATTCATTTTAATCTCTGGTAGGTAGTACCTACTAGGTACATATTTATGTTTAGCTGCTGTTAAAAATTCCGAACCCAAAATTCTCCACACAATCAACTCATCCTCTAATAACGCCAAAATCTCCTAATTACAAGAATTAATATAGAAAACCCTCACCGACTTTATCTATTCTATACAAAAATTCTTTCAGTTATTTCCAAGAAAAGGAAACCCAAGCCACGATCCAAAATAATTTATTCCGATGCACCAAGTCTTTAGCTTGTAAATACCTTAACCTGGAATGCATTTCTAGAAGACCGCTCAGACCGGAAAATAAGGGAATGTATAACTTAAAAGAAATAAAACCGAAGTAATGGTTTTAACACCATTCGAATGGATTAAAATGTGTTTTATAGATTCATAATTTCGAATAAGAAAAAAAACTCATTTATAAGATTGAGCAGCAGCGGTTTTGTATTCATCTCAGTTCTTACTCCTCTCATGAAGTTTCTCGCATACTTTCTGGTTGTATCTTCTTCGGTGATGAGTCATTCTTGAACTTAGGTCGTCACCGTATCTCCGTGAAGGATAGTAGAAAAGAAAAAAATAAAACCTGCTGCAGTTGGGTAGTCATTAAATCTGATTTTTACCTGGGAATTGAGAAGGTGTAACAAAAGGGATAAAATAATGGGGGCTCTTATGGATATTTTTCATTTTTAGTTGAGTGTAAGAAATTCTAAACTAAAAACAACTAAAAACCATACTTAAGCCTAATTATGTCTGATGAGTTCCTGGCAAAATGCTACTTTAAGTGGAGTTCCTCAAGGTAGGCATCAGGGACCTTGTTTTCCTATTCGTTCTTAGAAGAAGGCGGGAAGAATGTTATTTTTTGTAGAAGAGCAGAAAAAAGGAAGTAAGGTTAAAACTAATTTATAATATAGGAAGGGAACTCTCGAACTCTTCAGCCTCCCGATTCAAATCAAGAATACCAACCATTTCAGGCAGTTAAGATTGCACCATCGAAAGTCAATAAGGTGAAAGTCATAAACAAATTGGTAGGAACGGCCCATCTAACATCTCCGTTTACAGTTCATCGTTGAACCACCCAGCAGCAGCAAGTCATTGCATTGGAATAAACTAGTCATCTTTGACCAAATGCATATTTCAATTAATTACTTTCCTGCATTTGACCTCATGCAAAACATTTGTACAAGCCTTTTGTGGTCGTCCATTGGCAGTTGGCCGCCACATTGAAAAAACGACCGCCATGCGGCATACTGTGCGCCAAACGAGCACCAGTTTCTGTGCTGTATGTCGAACAATCTGGTGAATCAGTTTCCACTACCTAACTTCTCTATGCATCTAGGTATTCAACATATTGACCGGCTCGATCTTCCTCTCTAACATCAAAGCTATACACTGCACAGTGCACAGTCAACCATCAAAGGAAGATACCTTTAATGATAATGAAGATGATCAAGTTGAAATCTCCTGCTGTGAGGTATAGTGTGTGTACGAGGAGTATTTCTGTGAGTCTTATTGAAAGGCCACATGCGGGGCAAACGAAGCTCGAGAACGAAAAGAAGACGCATTGAAAATCAACCGACCGACACGATCTGCAGGCAGTGACAGTGAACGAAATAAGAAATGTGAGGATGAGGATCGCTTCTGTTGGATGTGTGATTTCCTTTCATTGTCAGGGGTCTTGTTGAACACGCAATAATAACTGTGTGGACATTCATTCAATTGAGAATTGAGGTTACCTTTTTCGGAATTGAACCCAAGTTCTTTTATTGTTATTTTTTCTGTTTGCAATTTATTTGTTCTTCTTTTTTTGATTGTGTCGATTTTTTTACTAGACGTAGACGTTTGTCATGCTTCATGCATGATCATGCACCATTGGTGATGGATGGTATTTCTTTGTAATAATTATAATTATTTGTACTCAGCTGTGAAACAATAAATTTAATAGGAAATAATGGTCTACCTTTCCTATTCAAGAAGGGATTTCTGACAGGTACGGTAGGTAGTAGGTATAGGTACCACTGTTGGTTTTTTTCTTTTCTTTCCCTGGGTTGAATTTTTTCTGTTTTTTTGCAACAAGTTTCGTTCTCTAATTTTGGTTTCCTGGAATCGTTCATAAGAACTAATTTTTATAACACATTGTTATTGACGTTGTAAAAAATTATGGCAAATATTCCGAGTTCCGACTGCTTCAAAGGTAGTCAATTGAATACCTTCATGTTTGAGAAATGTCAATCCTTCAATATGGAGTTATTACCCTTTTTTTGACAGTAAATCATATTGGAAATGTTAATCGTAAACAATTTTTTAAAGTTGATTTCTTTCTTACTTTACTTACTTATTAATGGTGGCGCTACAGTCCAGGTCGGACCAGGGCCTCACCCAACAAACTTCTCCAGCCAGCTCGGTCCCTAGCTAGGTGTCTCCAGTTTCGCACGACAAGTTGATTCAGGTTCTCTACCACCTGTGTGCTCCACCTGAGTCACGGTCTTCCTCTTCTGCGACGTCCTTCCAGGTTGGACTAGAAGACTCTACGAGCCGGAGCATTATTTTCCATTCGATCAACATGATCCAACCATTTAAGTCGTTGGACCTTAACTTTTCTGGCTAGGTCAGGTCGCTGAACAGCTCGTACAGTTCTTGGTTGAATCTTCGTCTGCATTCTCCATTAATGCAGACAGGACCGCAAATCTCTCAAAGCAGCCCAAAGCGAGTTCATCAGACGTGTCATGGTCCATGTCTCTGCACCATACATGAGGACCGAGATGATGAGAGTTTTGTAGAGTGTAGTTCCTTGGGAGAGGACTTTACTACTCAATTGCCTTCTAAGTCCAAAGAAGCAGCGATTGGCAAGAGTGATTCTTCGTTTGATTTCAGCGCTGGTGTTGTTGTCTGAGTTGATAGCGGATCCCAGGTAGACAAAGTCCTTAACTACCTCGAAGTTAAATCTGTCTATGTTGACGTTTGCTCCAAGACGTCGATGTTGGTAGTCCTTTCTTGTCGACAGCATTAACTTGCTCGTTAACTGTAGACCATCTGTCTAGACTCCGCTCAGACCTCAATGCTCCAATTATGTCAATGTTGTCGTGCGTATTCTATTAGCTGGACGGACTTTTGAAAGATCGTGTTTCTGGTGTTGATGTTGGAGCTTTGCACAATCTTTTCAAGAATTATGTTGAAGAAATCGCATGACAACGCATCGCCTTGTCTAAACCTTTTAGCGGTTTCTTTTCACTTCCGGAGTTTTCTGGACAAAACTAGATATGCTCTATTAATTGGTCTTAAGCGCTGTTCGCGGCCTAAATCGATGAAAGGGGTAGTATCGATTGAAGTTCCTGGTCTCTCCAAGATCTCTAGGGGAATTTTGTTCATGGTGGACTTTAGGGTGTGCACATTGATAAGGAGCTATCAGATTGTTGACGAAGGGCTTCAAAGTTCAAAAGTTCACACAGCACGTTAGACAAGGCGTTGTTAAGGAGACTTATACCTCTGTAGTTGGTGCAGTTTAGGGGATTTCATTTTTTGATGATACGATTCTGAGGTTCCATTCATCGGGCATGCAACCAAATGTTCTCACCGGCACTCATCTTCAAACCAGGGATTTCGTTATGGTGGCCGTGTAAACCCTAGCACTTCAGAAGCGGCATCTCTGATAGCTGCTTGGACTTCTGAGGAGATGTTCGGAGGCACGATCGGAAAAGGATCTAGCAATCTCTTGCGTAGCCGTTTGAAACCTAATTTCTTCCTAGCATTTTCGCGTGTTGGCCTTGATCGGGATATCCGCATTCGTACCTTGGCTACAACAAGGTAGTGGTCCGAGTCGATGTTGGCACCTCGGAATGTGCGGACACCTTGCATGCAAGAGAAGTGTCCTGCGTCGATCGCAATGTGATCAATCTGGTTGACGGTTGATTGGTCAGGAGATTTCCATGCTCCCTTGTATATATCGAACCGTGGGAAACGCGAAATTGTTACCATTACGTCTCGGCTCTCAGCGAAGTCAATCAGCCTAAATCCGTTATCGGTGGTGGTATTGTGTAGGGTATGTCGTCCGATTATTCCACCAAAGATTTCTTCTCTACTCAGCTTAGAATTAAAATCTCCAAGAACGATTTTAAAGTCATAGGTAGGGCATTGCTCATTGGTCTTGTCGAGGAGCTCGTAGAATCTGACTTTAGTGTGGTCATCCTTTTCCTCAGTGGGGGCGTGAGCGCAGATGAGACTGATGTTGGTGAATTTAGTCTTAATACGGATAGTCGTGATGCGCTCATTGACTGAGTTGAAACTCACGACCTTCCTCCTGAGTCAAGTTGCAAATACAAATCCACATCCAAATAGACGCTGATTTTTTTCCCGGGAACAATTTAATTTAAATCTACTTTCAAGAAGATATAAGCTTTCATTTTATTTTTAACTCATTTAATTAAAATTCATGTAAAACATCGTAAATGTCAATCCAAGGCTCAGATTTCCTATCAACAACCTAAGTATTAACGTCGTCAAGTCATTAAACTATCAACAAAACAAACTTCCAAATTAGCTTAACAAAAAGAGCAAAATTGCTTCTGTATTTACATAAATTATAGTAAAATACAAATATAAATGCCATAAATATGCCTAATTATTTAATTTATTTATATTTTTTAATTCACAATACATGTCCCTTTATTTTAATATCCATCCAACGTTTGATAATCTTGATTTTATGGCCCGACACAAATTTTAAATAATTGCATTTTAATTCAAATCGAAAATCAAAAATAATCTTGCGATGCTATTAAGGCATCGCTAGAGCAGATTCTGTCAGGGCAATCAAATAATTATAATTAATGACCCGATGATGAGATGAAAATAAAAATTCATGACTTATAAAAGATTATCACGAAGTTACGAAGCGAGCTACATAAAGAGCCAGAGGGCAGTTGTTGAAGCTGCTGGAAAGCTGGTCGTGCTTGCCCATCTTATTCCAAATCAACTCAACAGGCTTAACACTTAAGTCGCAGCAATTAATCGAATTCCTATAAAAAGAGGAGGACACTCCAATGGTCATTTTTTTATTATCGTCTACGTTGAGTTGGTCAAAAGAAAAACCCGTTTTCGTTATCGCCTCCTTTTAACCTTTTCTTTCTAAATCGTGTCTGGATTGTTATTAATTCAAATCTGGAGACGAGAGGATCGAATCGAAATTTACTCCCTTTTCAGATGGATCATCGAAACTAGCATGAATCCAAAAACTATGTCAATTTTGACATAATTTTAAATTGACTGCCATCACTTTGGTACTAGGTAGTTTTTGTTTCTTTTGCAAAACTGATTTTTTTTTTAAATAAAGATCTTAATATGCAAAGTGGTTCAAAAGGAAGTTCATCTCCTTTTGCGGACAAATCGATGAATTGGCTGAAATGATCGTGTTAGGACAGGTTTTAGTTTTTTTTTTTTCTCTTAATTTATCTCTTGGGTTCTTATTTATATGGAATTCAATGAATGGGCGGTGAAAAGATAAGAAAAATCGATCAGTGTGTGGTTGGGTTAAAAGCTTTTAGACGTTTAATGCAAATAAAATGACGAGTTGCTTTTAGATGAAAGGTCCGGTGATGGTTTTTATGGGACGCGTTTTTTTTATTATTGTTTTTTCTTTTTTTATAGAATTGTGGATCATGTGCATTAAGTTAAGTTAACGTGCATTTAAATAAGTTATAAAAAATTAAGTGTTTGTTAAACGTGAGAAATGAATTAACACTAAAAACAAAAGAAAAAACCAGCAAGACTAGAAGAGATGTGGAAATACATTATAACATAAGTATTTAACCCATTTTCACTCTTGCCTGGGTTCAAACTCAAACTCGGTTAGGTGTATGTCTCAGAATTGACAGTGAAGCTTACTGCTAGTGCCATGTTTGACAGCGAGAAATTTTGAATATTGATCGCTTATAAATATTATGTCGTTTTCCATTGGTCTTTT
The DNA here is from genome assembly GCA_920937365.1 of Sphaerophoria rueppellii. NCBI lineage: Eukaryota > Metazoa > Arthropoda > Insecta > Diptera > Syrphidae > Sphaerophoria > Sphaerophoria rueppellii. The sequence continues at coordinate 2,384,107 of CAKKXW010000001.1, forward strand.
TTTGACGTTTCTTCTACCTCCAATGGAACGGGTTATGGTGTATGTGTCATTCTTCGGACGCTTCTGTTTTCAAAACAGAAGAGATCTGCTCTTCTCAGAAGCATTCCGTCTGTCAAAGTCAGTCCAATGGAACGGTTTCAGAAGACTTCTGGACTCTTCCGAATGCTTCTGGACGACCAATGGAAAACGACATTAGGTTCATTGAATCTCACATAGAGATGTCACTTTGACGTTTGCCTTAATCATATGAGAAAAATTTCTTGCACCGTCTTAAGAAACCCAAACATCTAGCGGCATTTTTGGCGACATCGCGTATGTACTCGGTCCACAAGAAGTGGACATACCGAGAATCTCGAGATGTTAGGTCTCATTGATGCAAGTGCCACTCATGGCCAGTGGCAAGGGGGGTATATCTCGCTTCAACGATATAAGACAGCATTGGGTTTTCGAAGCATTAAACCCTACACTGTTCTTAATTCCCCATTGTACAATGCTGTTTAAGTCAGAGTTTAATGAGCTTATCATATTTTGCCGTTGCAGTTCCACATCCGAAGAGGAGGGATGTCAGTCTGGAAACGAATAAGAAAAGCTTAAGGTGCTATCGTCAGCGAAACAATTTATTGGATTAGAAGTAACGGACAAGAGATCATTAATGGGAATGGAAAGAGGGTCGGAGACAAAACGAAGCCCTGGGGCACACCAGCATTTATTTTTTGGGTTTCAGACTTGAACCAGTCCAGTACAGCTTGTATAGAATGGTTCGAAAGAAAGTTTCTAATCCAACGAAGGAGGGACTTATCAATACCGAAAGCACGCATTTTCGATAAAAGAGCAAGATGCCAAACTCTATCAAATGCCTTTGAAATATCAAGTGCAACAATCTTACTTTCTCCAAAACGATGTAAAGATTTGTTCCACTGTTCGGTGAGATAAACCATCAGATCACCAATGGACCTGTTGCTGCGAAAGTCGTACTGCCGGTCATTAAGAAGCTTTGGTCTTGGAGATATTTCTTGAGCGGATAGTTTATCAGTGTTTATCCATGACCTTAGATAGAAGGGACGTAATCGCAATCGAACGTTAGTTGGAGGGAAAAGAAGATTCGCCTTTTTTTGGAATAGGCTGGACAAATGCTGTTTTCCAACGGCTCGGAACCAGCCCAGAAGAATAGGATATATGGATAAGCTTACGCAAGGGTTTTACCAGCGTGGAAGAACACCTCTTCAGAACAATAGCGGGGATACCATCCGGACCAGCGGATTTATGTATGTTGAGATCCTTTAGGACTCTCGCCACAGCGCAAGTGCGGAAGAAGATTTGTCGCATGGAATCATTGACGCGCTCAAGAACAGGCGGAGTCATGACACTCTCTGGCAGCGAAGAGTTGGTAGCGAACTGCCCAGCAAAAAGGTTAGCTTTCGCGAGAGAATTAACAACTGGATGTCATTGTCAACGAGCTTAGGGACCGATGAAGAAGAAGAATTCTTCATATTTTCTTACAAATGACCAAAAATTCTTACTGCCTTTGGGACATTGCATTATTTTATGCCTTAATATTTGGTCATGTAAAAATTTAGTCCGATGGATATGGGCATTGCAGGCCTTCCTTGCTTGTTTAAACTTCTTCCGGTTTCCCTCAGTTGGGTTGGCTCTAAAACACCGGATCCTAACTTCTTTTTCCCTGATAACCTCTTTACAGCTTGAATCAAACCGTGACTTTTCCTTGGGTTTCATGCTTTTAACCCTATTCGGGATAAGAGTTTTCATTTCCAAAACAATCGTATTAGTAATCATATCTGCGCTGGAGTCTACGACACTATCGAGGAAGCATAGTGACCAGTTAAAGATCCCGAAAAACTTGTTGTTTTTTTTTTTTTGTTCAGATATGTATTAACTTCAAAACGGCCTCCTGAGAAATTGGGTCTAAAATGAAATCTTAAATTTATTTATGACTTTTTCTACACATCACTCTTTCTTTTTTCTTTAAAGGCTCAAAGATTTGTTTCCATTTGAAAAAAAAATTCACAAGAAACTGTCTCTTCAAATTCCTGATAAAAATTTTAGTGAAAAGCTTAAGAACACGAAAAAACGAAGTCTGAATTCTGTTGGTCACTTTTTTGACATTTCGTCTGCCATCAAACTCGTAACGAAACCCCAATTTTTTGTATTGCCTTCCACCACAGGAAAGAGACTCTGCAGAATTTGATCTTCTTTTTATGTATTTTGTTTTTTGCTACAAGATCGATGTTGATGATGCCAGTCATCTCATCATCATTATTATCCATTGTCCCATACCCATCAATCTCGCAACCGAACAGCCGACAACGACTACGACGGGACGTAAGAAATTGAACAATAAAAAATGTTTGGGTTAACTTTCTTGGAAGCGATGTTTGTCTTTTTTTAGGGATTGTCCTTGAAACTTGAAAAGATCACTGGGGATCACATAAAATTTATTTTTGAAACATTTCCAAAAAGTGTTTGTCGGTGCTTTTTTGTGCAGAACCTTCTCCTCTGTAATCATCATCGAATGTCAATTAATTCTTCTTTTTCTTTCTCTTTCCAGATAACAAAATTAATGCCAATACTAGAGTCAGGTTGTTCGAATCGAGCAAGATTCCTCCTCTGCTCGTCACTATTTCCGTTATGCACACCGGATGTCCCGAGACCTGTGACTGCTTGCAAGTCGCTTTGTGAAACTGTGAAAGCCGAATGTGCCGATCAAGTTCAATTGACCCTTATTTGGCCTGAGTTCTTGAATTGCGACACACTTCCTCAGCCTGAAAAGCACGAGCTATGCATGCAGATACCGGAAGAATCTACTGAAAAACGACAGCAGCCCGAAAGAGCCTTGCTGCCAGAAAAAGAACATATAATCTGGCCTTGGTTGCCATGGAAGATTCCACCACATCATGCACCGCAATCAGTGTCTACATTGATATGTCCACAGAATTTTACAGCCCTTCAAGATGAGTGCACTCCGCAGTGCAATACAGATGCAATGTACGACAACCAGCAGAAGAAAATCACGGAGGGTCTGATTTTGGCCCTTTCGGCTGTATGTTTCATATTGACACTATTTTCATTGGTTACATTTTGGGCAGAACCGACGCGCTTTGGTTATCCCGAGAGACCAGTACTGTTTCTTTGTCTCTGTTACAATCTGTACAGTGTTTGTTACTTGGAGAGAATAGTTTTCCACAATTCTACAAAAATGCTCGCATCCGGAGCTATGCTAACCAATGAAATCGGAGGTCCATGCGCCCTCACACCTCCTTGTTTGGCGTCATACATTACAACAAGCTATCTTACGCTATGTGCTGCCACCTGGTGGTTGATTTTTGCTCTATGTTTCTATCTATCATCTCACAAGAAGTGGTCAAGTGAAGCGCTGGAAAAAAAATCAGGACTTTTCCATGTTCTTGCATGGGTACCACCACTAGCGCCACCAATTGCTGCCCTCCTACGAGATGCTGTCAAACCACATGAGCTAACTGGAATGTGCTCAGCGCCTGGGTTCGTTGAGATTCCCGCCTTGATTTTACTCATCCTTGGACTCTTTTTCACACAGCGAGCATCGTGTTCCTTGAAAATTCTCCAGGAACAAATTCAGCCAATTGTTGGTCTTCAGAGATTTTCGCAAATTCGAAAACGCTTTCTCATGTTCAGTTTGGTGTTCTTTTTCCCTACCGTTCTGGCGGTAGTAGCGTCGTTTTTCGAGCGATTCGATTTCAATGTTCCAGCATGTTTGTCTGCGGAAATGTGTCCGGTTCCGGTGAAAACATCAGCGTTGCCAACACTCTTGCGTATATTTTTCCAACTTACTGGAGGCACCCTCACCGGAATGTGGGTGTGGTCTCGCAAGACATGTGAATCGTATCGGAATCGAATTATTGCGACACCGACGCCATCTACATCAATCAAATCAGTGTCATCATTGCAAAAGAAGTCATTATCACCACCAGCTTCGGCTGCGCATGGTAAAGCCTTTGGACCACTTTACAGTGGCATCAATTTCCATAATGTCCCAGTGTATAACGGACAATCTAGAGTGTAGCCTTTTGTGTGTGAGAGTAAAGTTCTGAACTTACAGCTCGAATGGTTATAGAATTAAAAATGTTTTTAAGACTTTTTGTATTTTCTGTAAATATAAATTTTTTGTCAGGTTAAGATAATTTTAAAGTAGTCGAAAAGCTTTTAAGGCAAAGATAATTTAATTTAAGCAAAATGTGTTAATAGCTTTAAAAAATATTTATTCCAATTGATTGTAAATACTTAAAAACATAACTGTGTTATGTTCATAAATTAATCTTAAATAAAAAAAAAATATTGACCATGAATAAAAAACATACATAAATAAATTCTTTTGCTTCATTTGTAAAAAACGACGATATTAAGCTGAGAGTGGTTGGCAACCATACTTTCAATAGGCCATTTCCATTAACTAAGCGCTCAACATTGAATAAGAAGTACAGGCAACGGTGTTAGCTACATGTACAGTGTACGTGAGTGAAGCAACAAAAATGTCTGCTGATGTCAATTTTTGGGACTTGTGCTGTCAATTTTTGGGGTCTGTGCTGTCAAACTTTGACTGTGTTGTCAGTTGAGTTCAGGGGTGTATTATTTCTGTTCGTGATGGTAAGGCGCTGCAATTCGTTGAGGTCCCGTAGTGAGCACGGTTGTTTTGAATAGTTCTTCCATCGTGTTTTGAAACGTTTTTATTTGTTGGTTGTATAACAATAGGCGTAATAAACCGTGATGAATTACGGATGAAAAATCAAGAAAAATGTATTGGAAAATAAAAAAATTAAACATTAAAAACCGTGCATTTGCAAATTTAGTGTGAAAACATCATGCATCCTAAGAAAAGAATTGAGGTTGAAAAAAAGTTGATGCATAATCGATGAAATCTAGATTCAATCAATTTTTGCTTTGCGCCCCTGAGATTAACCACTCAACTGCAGACCAGCCCTGTTGTAATTCGTTTGTGTTTGTGAAACTCATACTACTTAGAAAAATGCTTCAATTCTTTTTCATAAGACCCCTTCCTGTACTTCTTATTCAATGGCGCTCAATGACATCTTGAGATTAACACATACTATAACATTAACCGAGGGTTTGGTATTTGTGTACCCCATTTGTTAGTATTTGTTTTAAATACAAATCACCAGTATATATGTACAATTTGTTGTTGTTCTGAACTGAAAAATTGGTCATAGAATAAAAATCGGCCCAAAGGATTCTTAAGGGTTTAAACTATGAAGAGGAGAGATAGATAGGGCTACAGTTTTGAAGAATCAAAAGAATCTTCATTTGACTTAATTTTGGACCATTTCTTCTTGAAAAAAAGACATAAATAGAGTGGTACGACAGCTCTTGTAGAGCCAAGGCCTACGTGACTTACACTCTCATCAACAATTCTCTGTGCGTGTGAAGAATTGAGGGGACCTACAATTTTAACGCCGAACAGCAAAGTTGAGAAGCACTTTTTCATGACATATGATACTGTTGGAAGTTTTGTCAGTTCTTTACAAGAGGCAGTGCCCGTGAAAGATGAAATAAAAACTATGGGCACGAGTAGCACTCGAACCCACGACGTTCTGCTTAGCAGTCAACGCACTTAAACACTAATACCAAAAAAAAATCCACGGACACTACAAATAGCTTTTGTGAAATGTCTCAAGATCCACCATCGTTTGCCATAAAATGGATGAATTTTTAACCACTACTGTCATATTTTAACCTACTCCTCAGCTAGTCTAATTTTTAACACATTTTATTCAATGCAAAGTGTCAAAACTTAGCCAATTGTCAAGTCATAATACAAAGTCTTAACGCAATTCGCACCCGATCTTATAACAATTATTTTTTATATAATATCGATTTGTCCTTTATTCAATGGCGTATTACCAATAATTCTAACCATCTAGAACCTCAGTTACATTCCTTAACTCAAATGCAGATGTCGCTTTCATCCAAAATCAGTGCTACCAAATTTAACTTCTACCACCTTAAATTCTCATGTCACTTTTTTTGATTTTTCACACACAAAAAACGAAAAGGTACAAAGAGTGATTCTTATTTTTTTGAATTCACGTTTTTTCACCATAGAAAATGTTAAAATCTATTAACTTCATATAAAACTTACTAAAACAATTCCCATTAAATACTTTGCCAATAGTTTCCCTACAACGGTGAGTTCATAATTTATCCAAAGTGAATTAGCACAAAAATTTATTCACACTCGAAAGAATTGATTGAACCAACAAAAAAAAAAGAAAAATGGAAAAAATCAAGGTTCTTCCTTGACTCTACTGAGTCGACGACTTGACTTGAATACCTGCATTGCAGCACCAGCACAGCCCCCATTGATACAGGGCTACTGATTTTTAGCTACTGCTTGCTTTGCAAATCGCCCTTTAGACGTGTTTGAACTTAACCTCGTTTTTTTCCTACGAATTTTCTTCTATTTGTTGTACATTTTTTGTTAAAGTCAAATTTTGTCTTCCATTGAAATTATTAACTACATATATTTAACTTTTTATGTAAGACGACGACCTTATTCCAGAACGCATCCGCCAAGCATTGGCAGACAGAAAAGACAATTTCTCTTTGTTTTCATTGCTTCTTACATATTTTCGTATGTTTTTTTTTTTTTTTCGTTTATTTCAATATGTAGTAAATGTAATCCGAACTGATAAGAGAGCCCCGTGTACTCAAAATCAATTGAAAACAAGAAAACCGATTGCATTTGAAAGTTGAACGAAACAATGAAGAAGAAACGCCAAACTGATCCGCACGGTGGTGAGGATTACTCTACCGAGTCGTGTGACGAGAAACCGTCGAATGGACTCGGATCTGGACCGTCGCGCGATTGTCTGCACATCAAGAAATCCGTCGAACCGACGCGCTTGCGAAAGCACTTGAAGACGGTCGGAATTGTGAGCGACACATGCTCGGATTGTGTGAAAAGCAGCAAGAATCAAGCTGCAGCCGTTCCAGCTGCGATGGGCGATGACGAGGCGAGTGACATGTTCGAGTATGATAGGACGTTGTGGCTCTGTCTCATGTGTGGCAGTCAATTGTGCGGAAGATCAAAGAACCAGCACGCTCTTAAGCATTTTCAAGTAAGTCAATTACTTATTGTTATTTGTCAATGCTAATCCCTTTTTTTTCCAGACACCGCGCTCCGATTCCCATTCGGTGGCAATGAATACCACAACCTTTGAGATTTGGTGCTACGCATGCGACGACGAGGTCAGCCCAACACAACACAAGAAACTCCAAGAATGTGTAGAATTTGTAAAGAAACTCTTGCAAAAACCTCCGCCAGCTGCAGCTATCCCCCTACCACCTCCAGAACATTCAATCGACGCAATTCAAGGCAAAATTGCCGCCACCTTGGAACACATCCGACCTCTATTGCCAACCGAACACGATTCATCAACAATCGGAAACAATAATGGAGTTGTCTATGGGCACGCGCCACCGCCGCCACCTCCACCACCAATCCCAGGAATGGCCAAACGCGTGCAAATGCAGCCCGCAACAGGCTATGACCAGCCGCTCTCGTTAAGGACACAACAAATGGAAGCATACAGGACTTTGCAACAAATGCAGTTGCCGCGCGTCCGTGGGCTGGCCAATTTGGGCAATACTTGCTTTTTTAATGCCGTTATGCAGTGTTTGGCTCAAACTCCATTCTTGTTGGATGTTTTAAAGGAATCCTCGGAACCGGGAGAGGAGTAAGTACTAACATTCACAGTTTAGGCTCAATTTTAATCGAATTCTTGTTTTTGCTTTCAGATTCATTCTGCCCGGAGGAACATTCAAGTTTAACAAAGACGAAGACGTCGAATTGCCGCCGATCAAAGGTGTCTTGAGTTCTTGGGGTAGCTTGACCAGCGCTCTGGCTCAAACCCTAGAGGAATTGCAATCCGGAGGTTAGTTCTCACTTCAAAAGAGCGAATAGTTTTTCGGAAAGCTTCAAACTCGTTATATTTACAGGAGGAGTTTATATTCCCAGCAAATTGTTTGACAAACTGTGCGCTAAATGTCCACAATTCTGTGGCGGTGATCAGCACGACTCCCATGAGCTTCTACGCCACTTGCTCGAGAGTGTCAGGTTAGAGCTATCTCAATTCTTTTCATTGGCTTCAATGAAAATTTGAATATTTTTCCAGATCCGATGACCTCAAACGCTACCAAAAAGTCATCCTCCAAAACATCGGCTACAGCGGCCAGGACACCAACAACGTCACCGAGGAAATGAAAAACAAATGCAAAATCTACGGCCAACAGGCTGGTGATCGAATTCTTCGTCCCGAACAAGTGTTTCGTGGATTCTTGGTATCGACACTACGATGCCAGGATTGTTTCCACACCTCGTCGAGGCATGAAAACTTCCTGGATATGTCGCTGCCGGTGAGTGTGGAAAAACCCCAGCCGCCGATGCGACGCAAAAATAGTCCAGAAAATGTGCCACAAGGTCCTTCCAAGCATCAATTGAAGAAAGAGAAGGAAAAGGAGCGCAAGGCCAAGCGTGCCCAGAAACATCAGGCAAAGAAGCAACTTAACTCAACCAACTCGATGGAGACTAATTCGACATCGGGATCGGAGCAGTCTGACGCCGATGTTGAGGACAATCTCAATGATGATGTTCCCAAAGGAAAGCCGACAGTATCAACGTGCGATCCAAATGGCAACAGCAATGAGCTACAAAGTCCCCTTGTTCCGGAGAAGCGCGGAGATTCACCTGAGAATCCCAACAAAGATTCCCTTGATGATGATGAGAATGGTGAGTTCAGCGTAGACCTCATAAAAAGAAAAAATAACGAATTTAACGATTTTCAGACTCAGGTATTGCCACGAGCCCTGCTAATGCCAGTGTGAGCGTCCAAGATCGATTCCTGGCGGCCAAAGCCGACACCGACACTATTAACAGAACAGCTATTGCCAATAACGAAGAAATCGAAATCGGAATTAGTGAGAAGGGCGCCAATCTAGTCCGGCAATTGTCTCTGACCACTAATTCCAGCAGCATTGCTGTCAATGGTGGCAACAACGATTCGCTTTCCAACGAAATAGATAAACTCCATCTTACCTCAGAGACATTAGCAGACGCCGCATCACCAGCAGCATTAGTCGCTACGGCCGCCGCAGTAGCAGCCACATCTAAACGCGCCAAAGCGAAACGTGTTCGCACCCAAAGCCACTCGGACTGGAGCACAACAATCGCACCTCGTTATCAATGCGAAGATGGCGAGTGTTCTGTACAATCGTGCCTCAATAATTTCACTGCCGTCGAACTTATGACGGGCAACAACAAGGTCGGCTGTGACAATTGCACGAAACGCATCAACGGCGAAGGCGGCAAGACGATCTATACCAATGCCACTAAGCAATTTCTGATCTCGAGTCCGCCGGCGGTGCTAATTCTCCATTTGAAGCGTTTCCAAATCGGTCAGCGATGTATCTTCCGCAAGCTTACGTGGCCCGTAGAATTCCCAATGGTCCTCGATATTGCACCCTTCTGCGGATCAAAGGTCAAGAACTTGCCAAACATCGATCGCAAGCAAAAGAAACTAATGTACGCCCTGTACGGAATTGTCGAGCATTCGGGCAGCATGTACGGTGGTCACTATACGGCCTATGTCAAGGTCCGACCGCTACTCCAGCCGGACGATAAGCGATGGAAGTTTATTCCCCAGGGCAGCAAGGCCGAATTGGATCAAGCCGACGAGCAGCGCGAGAAACTCGAGGAGCTGCTGGCCAAAGAGAAGGCACGTGATCTTCGCATGAAGGCCAACGACAGCGATGACTTCTCGACTAGCTGCAGTTCGTCCGAGCCCGAAGTCGAGAACGACGACGAACCAGAGCCCTCACCGGTTGAGGAGCCAAATGTAATGCCGCCGCCCGGCAAATGGTACTATGTGTCCGATAGCCGAGTGCAGGAGGTGTCCGAGGACGAGGTGCTTAAAGCGCAGGCATATTTGCTCTTCTACGAGCGAATATACTAAGGAGTTCGTTTTTTTCTAATTCCTCTTATTTGTGTGAAAAGAAGGAACTACTCAATCCTAGCCGAGAAGCGTTTTTACGAATGAAACTAAAGGAAATTTCTTGTTCTTCTTGACGTGTTTAATGTTTGTACTTTGACCGCTTCGAATAATCTTCTATCTCCTCCCCCTCCCCCATGGCATTTTCGCTTTTCTTCCTCTCCTGCAACTCCTTTTTTGTGTTTTGTTATAAGCCAATCATTTTTTTTCGATTTTACAATCTATTAGAACTTTTTTCTTTTTTTTTTTTAAACGTACTTTTTATTTCATTGCATTTTTTCTTCCTAATAATAAGTCTTTGACATGCGAATAGAGTTCGGAATTTATTACAATTTTAAACATATACATTCATAACTATTGAAGAAGAAAAACAAAAACAAAAACAACTTGCATAAGATTATCCTAAAACATAAACATTGAAGAGAATTAATTGAAAACAAAAGAGAAATGAAGAAAGAAAGCAGATAAGAAAATATATACAAAAGAAAGCTAATTTGAAGATTTATTGTCTCTACAATGTGTATAAATTATTATAATTTTATGAGAAAAAATAAAAAAAAAAATTAAATAGAACACGAGTGAAGAGAATTATTTTTATTTTGGTTTGATTAGACGAGGCTGTCCTAAAAGCTAAAAGTTAATCTGAAACTTCGAATGAAAATCTAACTACGCTAGCCTTACTTTTCTTAGTTACGTTACGTTACGTTTTGTTTGAATTCTCAGACTCAAATTATTGTCGATCAAAAACGCAGGTTATTGATAAAAGCAGTCATTGTTGACTTTTCTAGTTGAGGTGGCGCTACAGTCAGGGATAAGAACCTCATCCGTCAGGTGTCCCTAGCTGGCTCGTTCCTTAGATGTAAGTGTTCCAACATAGCGGGGGGCTCTACCGTGACGATCATCGGAACAGATATACATGACTTTTCGGATCGGTGGATTGTTGACCATTTGATTTATATGACCCAACCTTCTCAGTCGAGTAGCCTTAATACTTCGGTAAAAAGGTAGCTATCGTTTATTGCTTCGCATTCATAATTATTCGTAGACGTCAAAGCCCTGTTGTAGCGTACTTCTACTTCTTTGATAGCTTCTGGTGTTCTCTCTCTCTCCCTTGTTCTGAAGAGTCTAAGCCCGTCTCTCCTTTTCTACTCGCAAAGTTCTTAAGCGACTCTGGTGACTCTTTGCAGTTTGGCATCTTGCTTTTTTATCGAAAATGTGTGCTTTCGGTATCGACGATACCCTCCTTCGTTGGATTACAAACTTTCTTTCGGACCCGTCAATACAAGTTGTATTGGACGGATTCAAGTCTGAAACCCACAACATAAATGCTGGTGTGCCCCAGGGCTCTGTTTTGTCTCCGACCCTCTGACGGTAGTACCCTTAGCTTTTCTTATTCGTTTCCAGACTCACACATGCTCTTCGGATGTGGAACTGCAACGGCAAAATATGATAAGCTCATTAAACTCTGACCTAAACTGCATTGTACAATGGGGAATTAATAACCGCGTAGAGTTTAATGCTTCGAAAACACAATGCTGTCTTGTATCGTCAAAGCGAGGCATACCCCCTTGCCACTGTCCATGAGTGGCACTTGCATCAATGAGACCCAACATCTCGAGATTCTCGGTATGTGCATCACAGACCACCTCTTGTGGAGCGAGCACATATGCGATGTCGCCAAAAATGCCGCAAGATGTTTAGGTGTCTTAAGACGGTGCAAGAAATTTTTCTCCCCGTCTGATCTGGCTATCATCTACAAAACCTACATACGTCCAAAGCTTGAGCATAACTCCCATGTCTGGGCTGGTGCTCCAGTGACATACTTAAGTCTTCTGGACAGTATCCAAAAAAGGGCATTCTTGAGTCACTTACATCTCTCGAACATCGCCGTAATGTCTCATGCCTCACCCTATTCTATCGTTACTTCAACGGTATTTGCTCTAGTGAAATAGCCAGTTGCATTCCTCTCCTAAAAATATTCAACCGTAATACCCGCGCCTCCAGGAATGCCCATCCACAGTACACAGAATACAAGGTATTATATTCCCGATTTTCTTCTCCCAATGTTCGCGCATATGTCACATTTCAGAGACCAAATGTCAAAATTCAATAAAAGTTGTTGTTGTCTTATCGGCATTTCTTTTTGTGCCTTTTCTCACTTCTGTCATCTTGGTCTCTGAGAGATGCGCAATATAATACCTTGTATTCTGTGTACTGTGTGCCCATCAGTTCACCCTTGAGTCTAACTTCGGTCGTACCCTCAAGTATTGAGAATCGTTCTTTAGCCGTACTTCGCGAATGTGGAACTCCCTTCCACACTCTGTCTTTCCAAATAATTGCCATGTTCAGGAATTTAAGACCAATGTTCAACGGCACCTCCTCTCCAACCCCTTTCCTCTTTCCTAAAGCACTCACTGTGCCTCGGGCATAATAAGGGCATAAAAAACCCCTAGAGTGTGTGCTAATTATAAAAAAAAAGTGAGTATGGTCCATGGCTAGTATGCATTGTCATTTTGACAGTTCAGTTTCCTATCTTCCTTTCTTCCGATTGAATTACAAATCGTTTTTGTAACTGCGTAAATTACCTATCGCTACCGTGTAACTGTCCACGTACATAAGCCATACCATTTGAAAAACAAACACGTTTTAGCTTCGGCTTCGCCTGACAAAGAAGCGTCGACCTCACGTTTCGTAATGTTACGTAACGAGACTCCAAACGGAAGCTGCTTTTCTGTTAGCGCTGACCACTGATCAGTTATAACAAGATTGGAAACCTACCTACGTTTTACCCTCCAAATACCTCAAAACTTATTTTGTTTTCATACACACATACTCTTGCAGCAAACTTGCTTTATTTATGTAGGCAATTGTATCATTATTACAATAAAACGCATACTCTTACAGCTAACCTGCTCCCTTAGCTTGTAGGCAAATGTCGTTTTGACAGCAAGCTTTCCCATCTTGTTATAACTGATCAGTGGCGCTGACTACGTAAAGGCTGAATCACAATGACGCTTCAGCTTCGCCTGCGTTACGATGCACACGCTTTGAGTTTGCTTTATATGACAGTTCTCCCTCTATCACATCATCATCCCTCCAAAACAGCTTTTTGCCATTTTACTCTTTTAGATTTTTTTTGTTAAATTTTGAAAATATACTACCTGCTTCGCACCATCAAGAATTTCTTAAAATCTGCTTCACTCAACAAAAATTTAATTCGATTTTACTTGATATTTCTGAAATCCGCTTAAGACATAATTTTATGCCTACATATACTGAATTTTATACTGAAAAATGGCATGCCTTCAGCATACTTCTCCTATTTTCATCAGGAAAATAGTAGAAGTATAAGTGACATCTGCAATAAAGTTTCTATCGTTATATGCGAACAATAAGCGGATACAAATACGCAAAGTATGAGTTACCTGCTTGTATTGAATTGTTTAATATTTTAGGCAGTGTGCGACTTGCGTTGAAATGTTGAATTTAACCACTAGTGTCATATTTTAGCATGCTAGTTAATCTTTAACACGTTTTATTCACCATGTAGTGTTCAAAATAAAATCGAACATTTTAACACAATTCGGAAACGGCCCAAATTGTTGATTTGTCTATGTACACTTTTGATAATAACTATATATACCTCTTTGCGTCAATGCATCCATGGCCAGTATAACATACACATTTTAAAATCTTTTTCGCTTATTTTCAATCAACTTCGCTTTATTCCCAAATCTATTTCGATTCCGTTTTTTCTTTTCAAGTGGTAACGCTGCTTCAAAAATAAGTGGATTTTGTATGTGTGCTGTTTTTTTTTAAGAGCTGTTGAGCTGTCAGACATAGCAAAAGGTCAGTACATTTGAACTAAAGCTTCCCGTTTGGAGTCACGTTCTGTACGAATCGTGAGATCGAAGCGTCATTGTGATAGCAAACATTGAATTCCTTTAGCTGAACTCGTAAACGTCAGACGAGGCTGAAGCTAAAGCACCTTTGTGTTTTAGCCTTTACCCTTCTATACTTCGGATTGAACTTTGATTGACATTTAACATTTTAATAAATCAATTCTTCGTTTTTTCGAGAATAATTTCTCACAAATTTAATATTTTTGAAAACAAAATTCGAAAGCTGAAGCGAAAAGGTTGTATAATTCAAATAAATCAAAAAGTAGAAAACATTTCAACTTTTACTTCAGCTTGAGCCACGTTACGTTTTTGTTACGGGGTTCTCGAAATTGTAAAATTAAAGGTTGATCAACAAAGCTGCTTTGTGTTAGGTTGTTAGCAATTCCTATGGCTTAACTTTATACGTTACTCAACGCTAACAGCAAAGCAGCTTTGTGTTTTCCGCTTTATGCTGAACGTTTGCTTTGTCTGACAGCTCAATAGCTGTTAAAAAAGTACAAAAACAAAATTCAAATTTGTTTGTTAACTTTTTTGACAGCTGTTGAGCTGTCAGACAAAGAAAATTTCAGCATAAACATAAGGTCCAAGCTTCATTGTGATAGCATGCATTGAATTCCAAGGGCTGAACTCGTAAACGTCAGGCAAAGGTAAAGTTAAAGCGTGTGCGTGTTTGTGTTTCAGCCATTGCTTTCTGATTAAATCCCAACTGTCGTTTGGTCTGAATTGCATTTAATACACCCGGTGACATCAATTTCGATATTGATCCACCCAAGATTCAAATTGTGTTGAAAATGCGTCTGAAAGGACGGTTGAACATCTTAATACTATAGGGGCCAACATTTCAAAACTTCAATTGAATTTTATTCAATATTTGAAAACTTCTTATTTTTTATCCATGGAGACATTTTTGCAGTTATTGACCTTGAACGCAAGCAGAAATTCTTTATCTGGATCTAAAGGCAAACGTCCAACTGTTTCGAAATTGTGAACAGTGTCAAGGACCTTCAAGGTTCAGCATAGCGAAATTTTAAATTCAATTTAAACGTAACCCAAGAGTCTTTAAGCCATAATATGCTACGCTAATTTTTAATTTTTTTTATTTTGATGCGAATAATCGTTTTACTGTTCTTTTTCTCCGTCAACTGTCATAATATTTATTTACGGTACACCCACTACAAGTTCTTTAGATCCTTTTCCCAATTCCCTCAAATAAATTCTAAGGTATCCCCTTCAACATGCATGAACTGCTTTTCAATATCCCTCACTCAAAGGTACCTCTAAGATAAGATAAATCCCACAGGAAACTTCCATTTCCAAGTCAAGTAGCAAATTTTCAAAAGTTCTCATCATTTCGTCATCATGATGAAAAAAAAAATCACAAATGACGACAAAAAGAAAACGACACCACCAAAAAGCAAACTGATGCATATCCCGGCCGCATCCCATCGCTATATCGCATGACTGTAATCCTCCAACATCCTGTTTGTGCATAGCTATCCAAGCCCAACTCTGAGCTTGAGTTATGATATAATCATAGAATTCTGCCAAACAAGTACAAAGTAGCTTAATTCGTAAATAAATAATTTTTAACCGACAACGACGACGACGACTATGACAAGGACGAGGACGACTACAACTACGATGCCGACAAGCGATGACGTCTCTTGTGCTGCTCTTCTTAAAACACAAAGTATGCACATTC
>CAKKXW010000001.1:2413215-2431480 GCA_920937365.1 Sphaerophoria rueppellii
GGTTCAGCATAACGCACAGACGGATATTTTTTCACAGGGCATTCTTGTGGATAATCCCTCGATTATACTTTAGACGAAATTCTATTGTGATTGTCGATCATCTCTTATGGAGATGGCGCAGCAATTTAATATTCACCTCTGCTGGGTGCCGGGCCACAAAAACATCACGGGAAATTTTAGAGCCGACGAACTGGCTAAAAATGGAACCCTACATCACGTGAAAGGGAAAAGATAGGTATACCAATAGCTACATGCAAACTTTTCCTAAAAGAAACAATATTCACGATAACAAGGTCTAGGTGGTACAATTTACCTACGTGCGCAGCCACAAAGCTCATATGGCCGTCCACTAAGGACTTGTTATCTTAAAGCAGATTTCATATTAGCTCCCTAATAGGTGTTCTTACGGGACACTTTTTTATAGGCAGACACGCAATACGACTTGGTGAAGCCTCAAATGACTTCTGCAGGAGTTGTATGGACGAGGAAGAAGAGGAAACAATCTCTCACCTTCTATTCACATGCCCTCTGCTCTTTAACTAAGAAGCAAACTTGATCTGGGAGAATACTTTTATTATAATCCCAGTGAACTAGCTAATAAGGATATCAAATATCTTCTTCGCTTTATAAAAAGCTCAAAATGGTTCGACAAGTAAGAAGTAATTCTCAAGTTTAAACAAGCCACTTGTATCACTGAGACTGAACATCTCGAGATTCTCGGTATGTGCACCACTGACCACTTCTTGTGGACCGAGAACATACGCGATGTCGCCAAAAATGCCGCAAGACGTTTGGGACTTTGGGTTTCTTGAGACGGTGCAAGAAATTATTCTACCCGTCTGATCTGGCTTTTATCTATAAAACATATATCCGTCCAAAGCTTGAGTACAATTCACATCTCTGGGCTGGTACTCCAGCTACTTACTTAAGCCTCTTGGATGGAATACAAAAAAGAGCTTTAAGAATGATTGCTGATAGAGAGATCACTGACGCATTCACCCCTTTAGACCACCGTCGTAATGTAGCGTTTGTCGCCTTGTTCTATCGCTTCTTTTACTATATTTGCTCTAGTGAAATAGCCAGTTGCATTCCTCCCCTCAAACAATTCGCCCGCAATACTCGCGCTTCTAGGAATTTGCGGATCCTGTACCCGCAGCCACTTTAACCAAAACTAACCTAAAAGCCGCAGTTTTTCTCTATTCTACCTAACCTCTTCCATGATGTATGAATATAATATCATTGGACATGTCCTCTTCCGAAAGTAAACACAATCATTAAAGGGCTAACTATAATGAGCGGAAGCAAACGGAAGCTAATGTCAGAACCGAACGAAACGCTCGCTTCCGAACTGCCATGTGAACACATTACCCATAATGGACGGATGGGTACGGAAGTATTTTTCAAAATAAAATATTTGTTTTTTATTTCCAATAATTTGTGTATTTCGGTTGCCATGCAACAAACAAGCAATTTCAAGATATTTATTTCTTAAAATCAACAACAAATCGAATTCCTCTTCAGAAAAATCAACAAAACCAGTCAGCTGTCAAATTTTCGTCCGTAAAAAGCGAAGGGGAGCGCAGTTTACGTCCGTAAGCAAAACTGAGGGAAAATTGACGAAACGGAACAATCCGCTATTGCGGGCACAATATACGAATTCCTTGTATTCGCTCAGTTACGGACGGCTCCGTTCGCTCTGTTCCGTTCATTATAGTAAGCCCTTATTTAGGGCACAATATACGAATTCCTTGTATTCGCTCAGTTACGGACGGCTCCGTCCGCTCTGTTCCGTTCATTATAGTTAGCCCTTAACACAATAAAAAGGAGAGAGTACACCAGGCGTATACTTATCATTTTTAAGCTAACAGCCGTTAGAACTATTCAAAATATACAAATCAATGTTGAGAGGGACAAACAAAAGGTCAATTTTGCAGCATTGTACATTTCACAGAATGGGCAAATTTCTATAAATCTTACCATCGATTCAAAACCTTAAAGTCAACACAATTTCCTTTCAGTATAATTATCCTTGAGAATCTTTATCTGTTTTTGTTGTTTCTTTCGTTTAAATTTCCCTGAAATTATCCTCTCCAAAAATGAAAAAGAAGAAATATATAAAATACAGAAATAGAAACAAAAACATGACAACAATGGGTTTTTAGAAAGAACCGGTTAAATTCAAAGAAAATGCTTTTTCTTCAAGCAGAAGAGCAAAGATATGAAAATAAACATCGAAGGACTCACTCAAGTGCAGAAGCAAATTCTCAAGTAACAATTTTCATAATATGTCAATGTGTCTCGTGTCCTCCTTAGAATTTGATTTACAGTTACAGTAGGGTGCAAATTATCTATACATTCTCCCTTGTTGAAAGAAAGAGAGTTTTAAGGAAAGAAAAATGTCAACAATTTTCTAAACACGATTGCTGTGTCTTCGGATTATAATATTCAAAAGTATGATTTTCTCTTCAATATTTCCGACAGACTGACTAAAGTTCTTGCAACCTTAGGACAGAAAGAATAAACAAAATCTTGTCCTTTTTGCCAATTCTTACGGATATGATTTTTAAAGGACAATGGCATCTTGACAAAAGCAGTGTCGTAATAAGAGAAAAAAGAATTATCTCAAAGCTATGCCATGGCTCATCATTTGTGTCGTTAGATGAACATGAAAATGGGTCATTTGAAATGACCCCGCTTGAAGGAGGAAAATGCGCTTTCCCGTCAGCAGGAAAAACAAGAGGCAACCTTTTTTTCAAAGCCAGAGCAGATGCGATTTGAAATAAAATATGTTAAGGACTAGGAAAAACATATTCTAAAATTTCAAATTGAATTAAAATTGAGAGCCAGAAAAATGTTGAATGCAATGCATTACCCTTATTAACTTACGTTACCGGCTCACAATCCATGAAGGATCTCAGCCTGAGATAAACTGCAGCCTTCTATCGGAAAACGGTCCCTCGCATGCACTCTCCAGTCGTCATAGCCAAGCGTTCTGGCATCCAAATCCAAAGTCACTTGGTCCTTGTACCGTAGGATCGTTCTTCATTGTCGTCTCGAACCTGGTGGCTGCGATGAGGAGACTTTCTCGGCTGGAGCGTCATCGCCCATTCGCTCGATGTGGCCGAGCCACTGTATTCGTCTTTTCTTGGCCTTCTGGACTACATCCACATCTGGGTACAGCTCATACATTTCTCGGTTGAACCTTCTTCTCCATTCGCCATCGTAGCATACGGGACCGAAAATTCGTCGAAGAATTTTTCTTTTAAAAGTGCCCAGTATCAATTCCCATTTTTTACCTATCGTCCAACACTCGGCGCCATAGAGTAGGCATGGTCAAATCAAAGTTTTGTATGGCAGAAGCTTTGTCTTTCGAGTGAGGGGTTTTGAACCGAAGGAGTTTGCCAAACTGAAGCAGCAGCGGTTTGCTATAGGGTAATTCTTCTTCTCCACTTTGTGGGATTGATGTTTGTTCCAAAGAAGGTGAACTCCTTAACTACCTTAAAATCGCTGCTACCAACAGTGAAGTTTTGTCCTAGGCGGTGGACAGATGTTGCTTTGTTTGTTGATAGCTTGTACTTTGTTTTGTCCTCATTCACTTCAAGACCAATGATTTTCGCCTGTTCTTCAATCCCCGTGAAGGACTCAAGCACAGCTCTCGTGGATCGACCAATGATGTCTATGTCGTCCGCATAGCCTAGGAGCTGGGTGGATTTGTTGAAGATAGTGTTTTCTGTGCTCATACCTCTGTTCCAGGACTATGTTGAAGAAATCACATAACAGCGCATCTCCTTGTCTTAACCCTGCGCATGTTTGAAAGAACTCGGATGAGCTGTTACCCATTTGCACACTGCACTGCGTATTGTTAAGTGTCAGCGGCGCAGCTGGATCCGTTTATTTGGGATCCCGAATTCAGACATCGGTCTTGGCGGTGGATGCTATCATAAAAAGCTTTGAGGACGATGGAAAGATGGTGGGCTTAGATTTGAAATTCGTTGTCTTTTCCAGTATTTTCCTTATTGTGAATTTTTGGTCTATCGTTGTTCTGCCTGGCCTAAATCCACACTGGTATGTGCCGATAATTGTGTTGCAGAAAGGTTTAAGACGCTCACACAGTATGTTGGATAGGATTTTGTATGCAACATTACGCAGGGATATGCCATGGTAGTTTTTGCATGACATCGGATCATGTAGATGGGGCAAATGGAGCTTATCGACTAGTCAGTCTGCATGCATTCTTCCTCCCACACTTTGGTGATTACCTGGTGCATGCGGTTCATCAAAACACCTTCTTCATATTTAAAGAGTTATGCAGTTATGCCATGCGACTCGGCTTCTGGATGGCTCTGTCTACCACTTCTGTGCTGGGGGCTGGGGGGCTGGAACTGGGTCTTCATTGACTGGTCTTGCTTCTCTTTCGTCATTGGCTCGCTCGACATTATGCACATTATCCTTACCTTAAATTATTTTTTAAAATACATTTCTCTAAACAGTTTTCTCAATCATCATGATCTTCGACTTGCTTTCATCTACGCCACAGTCCATATCCGGTCTGTCCTCTTGCAACTGCAACATGTACTCGTATGTACTCTAATCTACGGTTTTTAACCGACACCATCCGTTTACGAATCAAAGGGCTTCGGACTAGTTATTTTAAGCTTTCACTTAACTTCTTTCTTCTCTTGTCAATCAAACAACAAATAACAGATTTCTCGGTTTTAATAAAAACCGTTTGTGTTGTTTCTTAGAAGCATAGCAAATCGAAAGCCATTATGAACTTCTTCTTTCCAAAGAAAACCATCAAGTCAAACTATCAAAGTCCAAATTGGCCACGAAGACGACACGACTACCTAAAAAAAAGCAAAAACACTTTAGTCAAAAAAAAACAGTAAGTTTCCTTTCGCTTTCAATGAGTCAAAGGAAATATTTCAGAAGAAATTCGAACAGTTATATGGCATCCTTTTCCTTCCATTACCTTTTGCATAGACTGACACAAAACGAAACTACAAGGGAAAACGAACTGAGAGCTCTATCACACTCGATTTATTAAAGAAAAAACACACAACGACTATAAAGCCAATCGAACCAACGTATATAGCGAAAGAACACAAGTCGGCAGACATCAGGTACAGTACAACGAGAGGAGTACATTTTCAATTTATTCGATTGCCCTTGTCGAAATCAATTTAACTATTCGATATACTATCGTTACATCGAGTCGCGTAGAGCATGGGGCTTCCCCATCAACCGACGACGTTCTCATTCCTTATAGAAAACAGAAACGACTATGCTCACCACTCAAGCAATTCAAGTGGGTGACAAATATGTAAAGCATTGATGATGGTAGGAGGCAGAGCGAATTGATCAAAAACTCTCGCCATCACTAGAACTCGGAATGGATATCAGGTAAATCCTTAACAACATCAATGTGAGAGGCATCATCTTGGCGAGGATGTGTGCTTCCATCCCAGATGAATGAAAAAGACCATGACGAAGGAATATCAATTCAACTGTTCTAGAGAGACGAAATGAGGTGAAGATGATGATGTTGGTTGTTGAGTAAATGTGTTGGCGGTTGATTTAAAGTGATGATATGGGCGATGTACTTATGGAACACCTATGTATGTATATCTGGTTGGGTTATGAGTATTCATAGCCAGGCGCATAGTTTGCTGATTGGCTTGAATGGAAGCTAGTTATGAATATTTCGATCCAGAAACAGGTTGAACGAAATGAGTCTTATTTGGGAAATAAGGTCGATTATTGGAAAATTGGATACCATATTTCAGCAATGTGCAAACATTCAAACTGAGGACTTTTGTTTGTGTTTTAACCCGGACTGTATTGCCATCATCATCATTGAAGTGACCTTGGTAAATTGTAAGACGAGATATGGGAGAACATCCTCTCACTACTTCAAAACATGTGTCTGACTTATTGAGTTTAGATTTAATTTTTTTCATCCAAATATTTGTTTCCATATGAATAAACCAGTTTTAATAAAAATTCACAAAGTGCTCAACTTACTTACCTCCGCCAAAGCTATCAAAACCAGACAACCATAAATGCAAAGTTAATATAATTTTTTAGTACGTCTTCACATTTTTCTTGGAAACAACAAAATATTTAATGAAAATCATCTCATAAGCCCGCACATACTTTCTATCGTCGAATAAAACCGAAACACTTCAAGGCTCGAATGTTTACTTCATACGCATTCAAAATGAGTGGATTTTACTTTTAATTTTTTATTCCAAAAACCAAAATCACCGCGTATAATATTAAATCCTCGTTTTTTGAAGTATATGAGTCTTTAAGAAATGCATACATAAGCCCACTCCGTATTTACAATAAAATCAGCACATTTTTTTGTCGGTTGGCTTCTGTGTGTAGTCAAATTTCAAGGATACTCAAACGCACATAATTCCCATTGGCAACACTTGACTCATTCCGTCGCGGCGGGTCTTAGAACAAAAAAATAAAGGAAGCAACAAAAATATAAAAACGCCAAACGTGCATATATGTGATTTTTCTTGGTATTTCCCAAAACGTCACTTCTGACAGGAGAGGGGTTTTGAAGTATGTCACCGCCTGTCGTCATTATTTCAAATTAAATTCTTTCTTCAGCAAACTGAGCCAAATGTCCTTTTATCACTTCATTTTGTTAGCAGAATTTCTCAACATAATGTTTTTTTTTTTTTTGACACATTGTTACAGATGCATTTGACATTCCTCTTTCTCTTCCTTGATACCCAATGCTTCAAGTTTTTGAACAGGAATTTCTGTTCCCATCCACCTCACCGTCATTAAAACAAACGTTTGTAATAGTCTTTAAAAGTAAAAAGTGTTTATTTCCTATAGGTTGGTATAGTTGTCAATTATGTCATTTCTCACCTCATAGTAGGTACAGCGGTGTTTTGAATATTTATACAAGCCTGTTGAAATCCCCCAAACGACTCGTTATTGATCACAAAGAAGTTTAAGGAATTTCGTTGGCACAAGATTCTCCTGAACGCGGCATCCGCTTTGGTATTTCTGATATTTGATTAAGTGCACGTGACCTTAAACTAGGCTAAAAACATCGAACACAATTTCTGACATACCAGCTGTCATAGCACTTGCCAGCATCGAATTTTCTGTGTAACATTTTGATTTAAGCTTCCCTTAGTCTTTCAAATGCCAGTGGCACATCAAAAGCAATCGATATACCCATCGGGTGGACGGCGGCGGTGGTCGATGGTGCGTGGGGGTGTTTTTGAAGGTAGGCCACTTACCCACAGTGTTATCCTGCCTCAAAAAAGGAAGCGTTGTGGTGTTCAGATCTTAAACAAGAGCAGTATACCAGTGTGAATGTCTTGGAAACAGTTAAACTGTAAACTTATCACTTTATCACCTGCTTAATTTACGCATCCGTTACTGCCCTTCCACCCACATGTTGACGCCCCCAAAGATTTATGCAAACAAGTCACTGTGAGTGTACACTTTATGTGGTAGTTAAGATGAAGGCAGTGCAACGGTATATACATTTATCTCTCTTCATGCTCCGTTCTATAGCGAGATGAGAACAATGTGGACCTGCCACCATCCTTGTAAATGTTTAATTTTGTATTAAACCAACTTACATTACAAAATACTTGCAAACACACACACATCATCACACAAATAAACCCTTCGAAGCAAAACGATGATAGTAAACAGACACACATTCTTGTCGATAAGTTGTTGCAATTAAGATGCCACTTCCACGACCCCAATAATTTTCGAAATACAAACCGTGACTGGTGGTGCTTCCATCTGTCTGCCATGTGTGTTAAACATGGCAAACAAAAGCTTTGGCAAATATCTCTAATTTCGACCAATCGATGTTGAAGATTTGTGAGATTCTTGATGAATGATGAACAACCAATACTTAACGATTGAGGTGGTAATTCCTGGGGGTTCCTGCCATCAACCAAAGCAAGCAGGATTTTGTTCAAAGACGTTATTATAGTTGTAGGGCACATGCAAATTTTGGAGATGACCCAATAAGATAAATGAGTCTTATTTGATACTAAATACATTTGAATTGTAAGAAGCAATTGAAAATCGAATTTGATTCAATTAAATTTAATGGAATTACTATATGCCAAAGGAAGGACAGTCGAAAGATATTACCTACATTAAGTTTATGTACAAGTTAACAGAAGACAAAGTTTGAATGTGAAGGCTTCATTGATCTACTATTTCATGAATACATAAGAGCATTTCCTGTATGACCTTGCGGCTATTGGTAATTGCCAATGAACAAAAGTTAAATAACGGATTCTTCATTGTTAACTGTCTGCTTTAAACTAAACCTTTTGATTTTATTCTGAACAGGACGCAAACTACGGCACTACGGGAGTGTTTTGACGTCTCGTTTGACATCGTGCAGAATTATCAGTTCTAATAAATTTTTACTTACTTAAGTAAGGTGGTGCTACAGTCCGCGGTGGACTTGGGCCTTAACCAACAATCTTCTAAAGCCAACTTGGTCCCCAGCTAGCTGCCTCCAATTCCGCACGACGAATTGGTTGAGGTTGTCTTCAACTTGCGCGCGTCACCTGAGCTTTGGTCTTCCTCTACTGCACCTTCCCTCTGGGGTGGATTCGAAGACTTTACGGGCCGGAATCTTAGTGTCCGTCCTCTCCACGTGACCAAGCCATCGGAGTCTTTGGACTTACACTCTTGTAGCTAGCTCAGTGTCGCTATACAGCCTGTACAGTTCGTCGTTAAAACTTCTCCTCAATTAACCGTTTATGCAGACAGGACCATAGATTTTCTGTAGAACTTTTGCTCTCGAACCGGCCTAGGACGCTCGCATCTGTTTTTGACAGGGTCAATACTTCTGCACCATATAGCAGGATAGGGATGACTTATAGAGTGTCACCTTAGTTGTTTGCGAGAGGACCTTACTACTCAATTGCTTTCTTAGCCCGAAGAAACAGCGATTAGCAGGAGTTATTCTTCGTCTGATCTCGGCGCTGAAGTCGTTGTCCATGTTGATAGCGGGGCTAAGGTATACAAAGACTACCTCGAAATTATATGCGTCTATCGTGACGTTTTGTCCAAGATGTTGATGTTGGGTGTTGTTTCTCGATGACAGCATGTAACTTTATTTTGTCCTCATTGACCACTAAACCCATTTTTTCAGCTTCTGTCTGTATACTACCAAAAGCACTGTTGACATCACGCTGCGTTCTCCCAATGATATCAATGTCATCAGCGTATACGCGAGTATAATTGCATATAGACTGCTGGAAGATAGTCCCTCTATTGTTGACGTGAGAGTTCTTCACTATTCGCATGAAAATGCATCTCCTTGGCTTAAGCCTTTTTTGACATCAAAGGCGTCAGTGAGGTCGTTACCGACTTTAATGGAGCAGCGTGAGTTCTCCATTGTCAGCCTGCTCAGACGAATGAGTTTTGTAGGGATGCCAAAACGGGACATGGCTTTATACAGTTCTTCTCTATAGATGCTGTCATACGCGGCCTTAAAATCGATAAAAAGACAACCTTACAGTGATACCAAGTAGAGAGATATTTGACATTCAGTTAATACTTTACTGAAAAAGCAAAATTCAGGAGACAGGATTAGCTACCCCAATGGCTTACTCCGATTTAAGTAATTTTTGACAAAAGGGACCTTTACCTTCTTCTGACCGTATTTTGCAGGTGAGTTATTAAAAGGCTAACGGTGTTTTGTTATTTATCTAAAAATGAGTAAAATAAGGGAATGTACAAGTGTTTAAGCTGACAGGTTAAGCTCTGCTGGGTTCCTGGACACAGCAACATAGAAGGGAACGAAATAGTAGATAAACTAGCCAGGAAAAGGGTCAGAAGCAGATACAAGTAGTAGCGACCATTCAGATAGGGGACCACTCGTCCCGATTAGGGTACTCAAGAGGAATATAGACCGTAAATCAAAAAAGAAAATCAATAACTCCTGGAAATCCAGGGACGATTGCTAATGAATGAAAAGGAAACTCGTCATATTCTATCGCTGAGTAAAAGGAACATTAAAATCCTGATAGGTGTACTAACGGGTCATTGCGCCATTGGCACAACAAGGTAGGGGCTATTACACCCTGTAGGAGCTGTCAGGATTAGGAGGAAATAGAAACCATTAAACACCGGCTCTGTGATTGTCCGAACCTCCAAACTAACCGACTCCGTCTTTTCGGGAACAGGTTTGTTGGGGAACTGGATGATCTAGCACAGGTCTCATTGTCAAATATGAGGAAATTTAAAGATAGCTGGCTGGTTCGTTAACGAGCCAGTCTGCGTTTATCGGCAACTTTGAAGATCGTCGATGCCAACTTTTATATGGACCAGTAGGCCTCGGTGTATGCAACACCTTACCTAACCTATGACAGTGTTTACTGTGGTGTATACTTGTTGTTTTTATTCCCTCTTTTGATAACAACGTTTTCAGCTACAAGGGTTTTGATTCCTTAGGGGAAAAAATGTTACCAACTAAAAAATTGTGTATTTTTTTTGTACAAAAAATGGTTTTCATTGTAAAAATTCATTACAGAGCGCTAACGTTTAATTACAACAATTGGAATCTTCACCAGACAACATTTCAACTGAAACCCAAATGAATTATAAACTAAACAAAATTCTTTCCTTTAACTAAAAATGCAGAGTTGGAAAAAAAGAACGTTAAAATTAAAGCCCTGGCGCATATTCCCACCTCTTATTACTTGTTTAATTACATCTTCTAAATTAAACAACAAAACTTTGTCTTTCTTTTTGGTTTTGTTGATTTTGTTTTTCAATTTTTTTTAGAAGTAATTTCAGTTGTTGCAGCGTTAAATTAAAAACAAAAACCCTTGACGCATCAAACTTATTTATCCAGTCAGAGAGCGAGAGGGAATGAGAAAAGGAGTGAGAGTATAGAGTTCTGTTGGAAGTAGACAAGTTGTTTTTTTCTTTGTTTAGTGTCCCTTACGGGTAAACATTTAATTACACTCAAAAACAAAACAACCGACAAACCCCAAAAACAAGGACTTGAAAAACGAAACAAAAACAAATAAAAATAGAAGAAGAGAAATATAAAATAAAACAAGAAAAACAAAGTGCACTCACTTCCGCATCATGGGCATTGCAGTAGTAGCTCAGTCACTTTATGTCCTCCAGGAAACGCAATGCACAGAATTTCCTTTCTTTCTGCACAAGTAGGTACCTTTGGCCACCTCAAATATCCTAGATAACAAAGTGCCCTGTATCCCCCTCAAAAACCTCTTCCATTAACTACAAACTAGGTTCCATACCGAACAAGAACAACTTCTCAAGCGAATAATTGCTAAAATGTGTTCAACCATTCCTTCGTCTTTGGAGGTCCTTTTCTCGGTCCATTTCTCTCACACTATATACAATATAGTGTGTCTTGTAGTCGTCGTCGTTGTCGTAATAACAGAGGTTCAAATCACAAGAAAAAAAAACAATCGTAACACAAAACATAGAAAAACTTTACAAAGAAACATAACCCCAAAAAGAAGCAGAATGCACTGTGCCCCACCAGCAATCATGACGATGACGACGAAGATGTTGATGATGATGATGATGATGATAGTGGTCTTGCAAGAAGCAGGATGTGCACAGTTTTCTCCTGTTTCCATTCAAAAGGCGATGACGACGAAAACGACTTGTCTATCCTCCGGTCCAATTTTTAAAAGTTTCTCCCAACAGTTCCTTCGGTTCGTGTCCTTCGCACAATTGGGTCGTTGAAAAAAAAAAACAACTCACGAAAAAATTCACAAATTAAATCACAGAAGACACTGAATAAGAAAGAAAAAACGAACACCAATACACTCTGGAATGGAATCAAGCAATCCAACCATCATCCATTTCAGAATAGGATTCCTTTTTACACAAATTTTCTCTTTGAAAGATTAAAAAAAAAAGTTTTTGGTTAACAAAAAAGACATCAAAGCTCGTGATGCATGCAGAATCCTTAAGAAAAAAACTGAACACACCTACATTATGTCGTGTGATTGACTGGTATGTTGGCAATGGCAATGAGGCTGCTCCTTTGACAACTACATATGTCATTGAAATTTTCGCTGTTGTGAATTGCTACGCGGTGTGGTTGCACTTATGTTAAATTATAAACATTATATATCCTTTGGCTTTAAGGTCAAGGTCGCACGTCGCAATAAACGAACAAAATTTCAAACGATGAAAAATCAGTCAGCAGTGATGGCAGTCACTAGGCTATCATGGCCATCACCACAGCTTCAGCAGCCGCCCGCCAAGCGCAGATGTTTGCTCAACCGCTTTCAGGGACGTCTGAGTGAATCGAGGGTGGTGGTTGACAGTTCTTTGCGGTGTTGGTTTCGTTGATGAATTTGTATATAAATTGTTTTAGCTTGCTATGGTCTTCAAGGTCATGTATTCAACTCATGGAACTCTTAGTGTTTTCGCAATCAGTCCCTACTGTTAGATAATTCAAGATTAACTTTGAGCATTTTTTAAAACGGTTTTGGGATACTTTATTTATTTTTCCAACCGACATTATATTTAAGTAATCACTGGACATATTTTTAGTCTTAAATGAGAAAAGACACGCAATTTAAGCTTCACGGACTGTGAATACTCTTTATTGGAATTGATTGAAACCCAGGGGAATATAACTGTCTGGCGTTTTTTTTTTTTTTTTTTCTTCATTTGATGTTGTGCGATGTTGTTTGTCTTAAGATATTTAATTTCAAAAAAGTTTACGTTATATAACTGCAGTGGATTTTTGACAATTTCAGGTTTCGTTGTAGGATGAACAGATCTATTTTGCTTAGTACCAGTTTGAAAGTTTTACTGGCTGAATACAATGGTGTAGCCGTGGCCGTAGTTTGTAGCGCTGTCAAAGTTGAAAGATACAAAATAAATGTAGTGCGATACAATGTGCAGCTGAGCCTGTAGCTTGTAGCTTGATGTATAGTACAAGTTGAGTGAACTTAAAATTTGACAGTTTATCAGATCTACTGAACGCAATATATTTAATCCATGTAAGAAAGCTGCATTTTACTTACTTTCTTACTTAAGGTGGACTTGTGGACTTGAGGCTCAATCAACAGTCTCCACCAGCCAGCTCGGTCCCTAGCTAGCTGTCTCCAGTTTTGCACTCCAAATTAATTGAGGTTCTCTTCCACTTGAGTGTACCACCTGAGTCGTGGTCTTCCTCTCTTCCTACGTCCCTCGGGAATAGGTCCATCTCGATGTACAATCCGTAAAGTTCGCTGTTATATCTTCTTCGCCATTCCCCTTCAATGCACTCAGGGCCAAAGATGACCCGAAGAACTTTCCTCTCGAAACAGCCTAAGGTACGTTCATACGATTTTGTCAAGGCACCATACAACAGGACTGGGATGATGAGGGTGTTGTACAACTTTGCCTTAGTTGCTCGAGAAGGGGCTTTTCCACTCAATTGCTTTCTTAGCCCAAAGAAACAGCGATCAGCAAGAGTTATTCTTCGTTTGATCTCGGCGCTGGTGTTATTGCCCATTTTAATAGCGGAGCCTAGGTAGACGAACTCCTCTACCACCTCGAAGTTGTATGCGTCTATAGTGACGTTCTGTCCAAGCCGTCGGTGTTGAGTGTCCTTCTTGGAAGACAGCATATACTTCGTTTTTCCCTCCGCTAAACTCATTTTTGCCGCTTCTGTCTCAATTCTCACAACGGCGCCATTGACATCACGCTGTGGTCTTCCCATTATATCAATATAATCGGCGTACGCGAGAAGTTGAACAGATTTTTGGAAGATAGTGCCTCTGGTGAACGATGCTAAAGAAATCGCCTTTTCTGAATCCTTTTTTGACGTCGAAAGATTCCGTTGCTTGTTGATGGAGCAGTGTGAGTTCTCCATCGTTTTTCCACAAGCGAACCAGCTTGGCAGAGATGCCAAAACTCTGTAGATGCTATCATACGCGTCCTTAAAATCGATGAAAAGGTGGTGGGTATCGATTTGGAGTTCCAAGGTCTTTTCCAGGATCTGCCACAACGTGAAAATTTGGTCGATGCGATGGTTGACTATCCTGAACTGAAGCCACATTGATAAGGACCACTCGGACGTTCACATATTACGGCAGAGAGAATCTTGTAGGCGATGTTAAGTAGACTGATTCCTTTGTAGCTGGCGCATCACCATTGCAATAAATGCAATTTCTTCTTCGTTCATAATTTTTTTAATTTTTTTAAAGCAAACAGAAGCTAAATAGTTTCACAACACAGTTAAATTTTTAGTTTTGAATTTATTTTTTTTTAATTTTGACATCTACCTATTATGTTGCGCTACGCATTGTATTCCACTGTTGCTAAACAATAAGTGATTTTAATGACGTTTTTGGCGACAGTGAAGTTTTTCATCTCATTGTATTTAGCCAGTTATTGGCTTGCTGATGGTACAAACGTATAAGGCTGAAGGCTGAATATCGCCGGTCACCCGACGGCGAAAGTGACAGCTAAAATTTGTATGAAGCAGCGCGAAGAAATTGACCTTTTTTCTACGGCGCGGAGAGTTTGACATTTCCATAAATATTTGAGCTGCCATTTTCGTTTTCGGGTGACAGGTTATGCATTCTGTACAGCTCTTAGAGTGGGACTAACCTCGAACTCACTTTTTACCGATGTACCGTGGTATTTATATATCGAGACAAATCTATCTTGACATTAATTTTGGTCTTAACTCTTAACTCAACCTTTCTGTAATATATTCTCTATTTCGCGTTTTTTATTTAATGCAATGCTTCCATCAAAAATGAAGCAAACAACCCAGATAATAGACCAGTTCAACCTGTAGCTGCTATCATCATCGTCGCTCACTTCACACATACTGAGAGTAATATGCACAAAAATTACATAAGGTGCTCGGTGAATTATTGTAAGTTGGAGCAAGTGTTTTTCCGTCGTTTTGTTAGATAATTAGTCGAATGTGCTCGTCTCCAAAACAAGTGCATAACTGCTTAAAAACTCCTTTTATTCCATACATTTTCTACTCCAAAATAATAACCGTTTACCCAGAGAAATAAGAAAAATTTTCCGTCACTGCATCAAAATTTGCTACTTTTCTTTTTATGTTTGTTCCAAGACATGTGTGGGACGCTATCCGTAGGTTATCTTCATTAAAAGGGAACGCAACTCTATGATCTGTTTTCCAAACAAAATAAAAACAATTTATGATACGCAACTACGACTTCCTCGGGCTCAGATGAATGAACTATGAAGAAAACTTAATCAAAGTTAATTTTTCTTTGAGTGTGACACTTGGCAACTTATCTCATAGAAGACTATGCAAATGTCATAATTGTTTTTTGTTTTACAAGAAAATATTGCGAATCTAATATTCAGATTGTCACAATTTTCAAAGTTTCATAATTTCTGACATTTTGTTAACATTATTCCAACAGATTTGGATTTTAGAAAAAAAGAACAAAAATCATTACTAGCAATCCGAAGCAGTAACGATTTTAATTTCCATTTTTATGTTTCAATTCAAAACTTTAAATTATGTTAAAAAACTGAAATCAACAAAAACAAACCAACTCAGAAAAAAAATCAGATTGCACTCCATTAATGAGCAACCCCACCTTCATCCAAAAAGAACAACAAAAAATAACCAAGTCTTGGCATTGAAACCTATTCGATTCCGTTTCCTCCTGTCACCCAAAAAAAAAAAAGGAAGAAGTTCCGCTTTCTCTATAAAAATCAGAGACAACAATCAATGCCCTACTGACTTCCTTATTTCATTTCTTTTTGAATGTACTTTTTTTTGTGTAGGTACCTCTTGTGCAAATGTTTTGAGAAAAAGCTTTTATTTTCTCCGGTTTCCATTTTGGGACAAAAGAACAATTTGGAATGAAACATTTCCAACTGTCAAAGCGCATGCTTCAAACTGGAATACGGCATTTCTATTGTTAAATGTGTTCCATTGGAAGGCTTTCACTTTAGTCTTCCTATATGACACATATGTATATCTAGAGACAGAGAGATTTAAAGTCCTAAAAAAAAAATGAGATTACATGACTGTGCCTATTTCAGTTATTGTTTGAGTTCCTTTTCTATTCTTCTGTGTTTGCATTGACATCATGGCAGATTATTATTATGGAAGGATTGTGTTGTCTGAATTGGATCAGGCAACCCAGTGCAATGACACGACACCATTCGTTGGTTTTTTGGTGGCGTGGGTATTTTTTTTAAGCCCGGAGAGTGAAACGGAAACTGTAGTCTGTTTTGGAGATTTAAGTTTACTCATTTCATAACTGAGACAGCAGCAACAACAACAAACAGAAAATCTAAAAATTTACACCATATCACACACTATTATGACTCGTGTCATTGTAACGTCTAGGGTTCATAAATTGGCTACAACCAACTTTTATTTGTTTCTTATTTTTTTAACTTTGAGTTGCCTTACTTTGTTTCGTGTGTGTTGGAGAAATGAAGGGTGTTGGAAGTAGTTCTCAAAGGATTATGATGGAAGCTAAAATTAGAAAATTAAAAACATGCTTTTGACAAAAGGAGACTCTTGTTTAGTTTGACATTTTCGTTTGTGCCTTTGATAAGAGTGCTTGCAGCAGTTCCTTTTTTTATTTAGTCCTAAAATTAGGTTAAACAACCGTTTGCTTTGTAGAGAACGTGCTACAGAAAGGGCTCTCATTGGCAACTTTAATTTTCTTTTGTCCTAAGCAGATATAGGTACTCTCCATTTATTCCCTGACGTTTGACAACCAAGAGTTTAAGGTTAATTTAAAAAAAATATACAATTCTTCAATGTTTGTAGACCAATTAAATTAGTCTTTATTTTATTGAAAACATTTCTATCTATATAGCAAACACGTTACCAATAAAAATAAACTTATCAATGTCCAGCGGTAAGCAGGTATGTGCATAACAGGAGCTCAACTCCGCTCAACACCAACAGCAGCCTTGGTAGTGCTTTTAAACCTAACACCTCTCGATATCTTCTCCAAAATGGTGGCAGCTAATTCATGCGTAAGGCTCAAAGCTAACTCTCAAGGGAGCAGTAACAACACTGGTCATACTACTATCCTCGACAACTTCAGATCTATCCCAGATCGCTTAGACTATACTACCCCAAAAATGGTATTCGATAAAAGCTTCCAAGTTTCAATCCCTTCAAGATCTTCTTGGGAAGAAGAGAGACCCCTGGAAGACAATACGGTACACTTCTATACAGAAGGTTCAAAGACCGATTAACGCGTTGGAAGTGGTTCCTATTCCGAAACAATTGAATCTCAGTCTATCATATAGACTTCCCAATTAATGTAGTGTGTTCCAACCAGAAGTAATGGCGATTAAAGAGGCATTATCCTGGCTCAAAGAAAACGTTGTATCTTGCAAGGATATACGTATCTTCCCGGACAGCCAAGGCGCTCTCAAATCTCTCGCGTCTGTCTCCACAAACTCTCAAATAGTCCACATCTGTCGATCATCTCTGAATGAGATGACGGAACAGTTTAACACTCACCTCATTTGGGTGCCGGGCCACTGCGACATCTCGGGTAGCTGCAAAGCCGATGAGCTCGCCAAAAACGGAACACTTCTGCCTGATGTTAGACAAAGACATAACATAGGAAAACCACTTGCTACATGCAAATATCTTCTCAAACAATTTGCTCTAGAATTAACAAATGCTAGATGGTCAAAGGGTACCACCTGCCTAACAACCAAACAAGTATGGCCAAGCATAGACCTTAAACGGGCAAAAGGCTTGATTTCCCTGAGCAGACAAAATATAAGCTCTACAATTGGAGTTATAACAGGACACTGCCTCTTAGGTAGACATGCTTTGAGTCTAGGGATCTACGCAAACGACTTCTGTACAAGATGCATGGACAAGGAGGAAGAGGAAACAGCCCAACACCCAGGAGCGGCAGAACACTTTTTGTTTAGGTGGGGTGCATGGTCGCATGGCCTAGGATATACCGAAGCCGAAGATTAGGCCGAATGTTGCTTTTTTGGCCGAATTCAACCGAAGCCGAAGGTTCAGTCGGATGGACACTAACTAAAATCAAGCAGAAAAAAAGATAAAAAATAATTCATGATGATAAGCCTTTGACCGATGGATAAATAAATCAAACCACTTGGTCAGTCTCAGTCAATCAATCGAGAAATATTGCAACAATATTCATAATTTCATAACATTTTTTTTTCTTCAATTAACTTAAAAAAAAATTGGTATATTTCCAAAGCCAGAAGGTGGGGTGCACCACATGCTCGGAAATTTTAGGTG